>CM061750.1:362000062-362502451 GCA_030979885.1 Lolium multiflorum
TCATGGAGAGGCCTGTATTTACAAGAAAGTGAGTGGGAGCTCTGTAGCATTCCTGATATTATATGTAGATGACATATTATTGATTGGGAATGATATAGAACTATTAAGCAGTGTAAAGGGTTATTTGAATAATAGTTTTTCAATGAAAGACCTTGGTGAAGCATCATACATATTAGGCATCAAGATTTATAGAGATAGATCAAGACGTCTAATAGGGCTATCACAGAGTACATACCTGGACAAGATTCTAAGAAATTTAGAATGGACGAAAGTAAGAAAGGATTCTTACCTATGTTACAGGCAAGGTCTTGAGTAAGACTCAAGGACCGGCTACGCAGAAGAAAGAGAAAGGATGAGTCGATCCCCTATGCCTCGGCAGTAGGCTCTATCATGTATGCCATGCTATGTACAAGACCGGATATAGCACATGCTGTTAGTTTGACTAGCAGATATCAAAGTGATCCAGGAATGGAACACTGACAGCGGTCAAGAATATCCCGAAGTACTTGAAAAGAACTAAGGATATGTTTCTTTGTTATGGAGGTGACCAAGAGCTCGTTGTAACAAGTTACACCGATGCAAGTTGGAACACTGATCCCGATGACTCTAAGTCACAATCTGGGTACGTGTTTATATTGAATGGTGCTGCAGTAAGCGGGGCAAGCTCGAAGCAGTGCACGGTGGCGAAATCCTCAACAGAATCGGAGTACATAGCGGCTTCAGAGGCTTCATCGGAAGCGGTATGGATGAAGAGGTTCATTGTAGAGCTCGGTGTGGTTCCTAGTGCATTGGACCCATTTGTCATCTACTGTGATAATATGGGTGCCATCGCCAATGCACAAGAGCCAAGGTCACACAAGAGGTTGAAGCATATCAAGCTGCGTTACCACTCGATTCGCGAATACATCGAAGATGGAGAAGTAAAGATTTGCAAAGTACACAGATCTGAATGTAGCAGATCCGTTGACTAAAGCTCTCCCTAGGGCAAAGCATGACCAACACCAGAATGCCATGGGTGTTAGGTATATTACAATGTAATCTAGATTATTGACTCTAGTGCAAGTGGGAGACTGTTGGAGATATGCCCAAGAGGCAATAATAAAAGTGGTTATTATATATCTTTATGTTTATGATAAATGTTTATATACCATGCTATAATTGTATTAACTGAAACATTGATACATGTGTGATATATAAACAACAAAGAGTCCCTAGTAAGCCTCTTAACTAGCTTGTTGATTAATAGATGATTAGTTTCATAATCATGAACATTGGATGTTATTAATAACAAGGTTATATCATTGTATGAATGATGTAATGGACACACCCAATTAAGCGTAGCATAAGATCACGTCATTAAGTTATTTGCTATAAGCTTTCAATACATAGTTACCTAGTCCTTATGACCATGAGATCATGTAAATCACTTATACCGGAAAGGTACTTTGATTACATCAAACGCCACTGCGTAAATGGGTGGTTATAAAGGTGGGATTAAGTATCCGGAAAGTATGAGTTGAGGCATATGGATCAACAGTGATTTGTCCATCCCGATGACGGATAGATATACTCTGGGCCCTCTCGGTGGAATGTCGTCTAATGTCTTGCAAGCATATGAATAAGTTCATAAGAGACCACATACCACGGTACGAGTAAAAAGAGTACTTGTCAGGAGACGAGGTTGAACAAGGTATAGTGTGATACCGATGATCAAACCTCGGACAAGTAAAATATCGCGTGACAAAGGGAATTGGTATCGTATGTGAATGGTTCATTCGATCACTAAAGTCATCGTTGAATATGTGGGAGCCATTATGGATCTCCAGATCCCGCTATTGGTTATTGGTCGAGTGAGTACTCAACCATGTCCGCATAGTTCGCGAACCGTAGGGTGACACACTTAAAGTTGGATGTTGAAATGGTAGAACTTGAATATGGAATGGAGTTCGAATATTTGTTCGGAGTCCCGGATGTGATCCCGGACATCACGAGGAGTTCCGGAATGGTCCGGAGAATAAGATTCATATATAGGATGTCATTTTATGTGAATAAAATGATGCGGAAGGTTCTATGGAAGGTTCTAGAAGGTTCTAGAAAAGTCCGAAGAAACCACCAAGGAAGGTGGAGTCCACAAGGGACTCCACCTCCATGCCGGCCAGCTAGTGGGGTGGAGTCCCAAGTGGACTCCACCATAGGGGGCCACCCCCCCACATGGGAGGTGGGAATCCCACCTTTGGGTGGGAGTCCTAGTTGGGCTAGGTTTCCCCTCCTATGGAAGGTTTTGGTTTCGGTCTTATTCGAAGACTTGGACACCAACACTTGGGATCCACCTATATATAGAGGGCCAAGGGGAGGGGCCGGCCACACCAAAGCCTCAAGCTTGGCCGCCCCCATAGTGGCCGGCCACCCCCTCTCCCCAAACCCTAGCGCCCGCTCCTCCACCATATCCCGCACGCTAGCGAAGCTCCGCCGGATTTCTCCACCGCCACCGACACCACGCCGTCGTGCCGTCGGATTCAAGAGGAGCTACTACTTCCGCTGCCCGCTGGAACGGGGAGGTGGACGTCGTCTTCATCAACAACCGAACGTGTGACCGAGCACGGAGGTGCTGCCCGTTCGTGGCGCCGAACCGATCGTGATCAAGATCTTCTACGCGCTTGCAAGCGGCAAGTGAACGTCTACCGCAGCAACAAGAGCCTCCTTGTAGGCTTTGGAATCTCTTCAAGGGTTAGTCTCGACAATCCCCTCGTTGCTACCGTCTTCTAGATTGCATCTTGGCTTGGATTGCGTGTTCGCCGTAGGAAAATTTTTGTTTTCTATGCTACGTTATCCTACAATCATGGCATGGATCGGGATCACACAAAGTGTGGTCAGGATCATGGCATGGACCGGATGGTATCACTAGTAGAAAAACCCTCCCTTTAGTACCGGTTCCAGAGGACCTTTAGTACCGATTTTGGAACCAGTACTAAAGATTCGGGACTAAAGTCTCCCCCCTTTGGTACTGGTTCCTTACGAACCGGTACTAAAGGTGCCTCCACGTGGGCACGGAGGAGCCCGCGGGGCTGGAGACCGGTACTAAAGGGTACCGGTGCCATTTTTTATATCAATTTTTTTAGCTATTTTTCGGTCCCTCTTTTTATCTCTTTTTTCGAATTATTTTCCAATCCCTCTTTTTATCTATTTTTTCAGAATTTCTAATATTTTAGTTATTTGACAAGCTTAGTCTCTAACTACATTTATCTCTAGTCAAATTACTTACTCATAGTCAAAATTCCCGTTCGGTCACCCATCATCACACTACTCCAACACTAGCACGCTTAACTTATGTGTTCATTCTCATCTCACTTTCAAGTGCTTCGCGCGTATGTTATTGATAGTAGTATCATATCAATCCTATTAACATGTTGGTCACGATATCACACTTCTTTATTGTTTAAATTCCACATAATTATTTTAATAAACAAAAGTAAAGATGTAAAAATAATATTGAATAAATAATGAAAACAATACATTTTTAATTATTTTTTACTTTTAAAATATATTTTTAATTTTAATTTGTTTTTGCAAAATCTAAAACCCGAAAATTGTAAATCTAAAAATTTACTAACCTTTATGGTTAAGTAATAGTAATCTTTATGCAGGAAGGAATTATTAATTTAAATTTTAAAAATATAAAATATATAAAATCTTGAATTTCTGGCGAAAACTAAAATGTTCCTGCTTTCATATTTCCATTTGGAATTTTGAGAATCTAAAAATTGTCTAACCGGGTAAACCCTAGTAAAATCGGATGTAACTTTTTCCCACATGATTTTGATATATTATACGTTTTTTCCGATATTGTATGCAACCAAAAAAGCCGTTAGACCATTTTTCAAACTTTTTTTTTGCAAAAAAAAAAGTTAAAATTCGAATTTCTTAATTTCACCGAATAATAGGTTGCATAGCGTACAAGAATCTTGAATCATTTTCTTTTGTATTTTACAAAGCAAAAAAGGCAATCCACAGGGGGGAGGGGGAGGTGCGTGTGGAGCAGAAAAACCTTTAGTACTGGTTCGTGGTCTACCCTTTAGTGCCGGTTCGTGTCACGAACCGGTACTAAAGATTTTCCGGCTGACGCCAACCTTTTAGTACCGGTTCGTGACACGAACCGGTACTAACGGTCCCGCACGAACCGGTACTATGCGCCATGGGCAGTAAAACCGGTATTAATGCAACCTTTAGTACTGGTTCGTAAGGAAACCGGTACAAAAGGCCTGGACGGAAGTTTCATGTGCCGTTTAGTCATAGACTCACATTGCATCTGTTCGTAGCGCATTTCCTTCTTTTTTGCCGCGGCAAACACATGTCATAGCTTCATATATTCCCGTACAGCTGTCGTATTTGGATAGTTGATTAAGTCTGGAAAATCTCGTTGTCATTTGGAGAGTATTTCTTGGGCATGAATTTGACAAACTAGATAGAGAGGTCCAGCCGTCCATGTTGTGTGGACCGTGACGATGTGGAAACTAGGAGACGACGTGTATAACGCTCTAATTGGTTCCAGCTGGAATCGCCATCCATCTTGAAAATGTAGTTACATTTGAAAAACGACTGCTTCCAACTCCGATAGTCGCCATTTCTGCTGCAGACAATGAGATAAATTAACAGCTTCGCAGTTCGATTGCGATCGAGCAGATACACGGAAACCGAATCACCCGAAATGCTACATCTAAAAGAACAAGGAAAGGAAAACATTGAGTCCAATTTAGTTACACTTGTGGACTTGTGGTATATACGTGTGGATCTAATCGCGTGTCGGGTCGTACGTGTTATTTTTGAACTAGAAACAGCACTACTGTCGACTACTAGTACGGTTTAATCTAAATGCTGGTTCCTATGCCCTCCGCTGGCCGCTATGACGGGTAGAGGGTGGAGAAACCTCGAACCGGATGACCGGTCCTTGTAGGGTCTTCGTGTTCTCTGTCTTCGGTCTAAGGAGTTTCGGTGACAATAAAAATAGAGATCCTTCGCGCCCTCTCAGATAGATGTTCTTTCCGGAGGAGCGTTGACAAGTTGAAGTTTGAAGTCGATCGTCGAACAATAAATCTGTTATGATAAGCATCTGTCTACGGCAATAGTGCTTGTGGAGGGGTTGATGTTGCAACGTATTGGCGTCCTAAAGTTCCGTTTCCACGTGATAAAATCTTAGAGATACGACTTCGCAGGTAAACTTACGAGTTTTGTGCCCCCCATCTTAATCGGGCCGGAGTTGGGAATATCTAACGGCCCACCTTGGTACTAGCTTCTTCGGGGCGACAATCGCTCAAGAGCGTGTTCGCCCCAACATCTTCTGATCTACGTCGATGATTTTCCGGCCGCTTCTTCTACAAGCACATGGGTTTTTTCAGGCTTTTTTCAGTCACGAGCTTTGCTACCTCGGAGGTGTTGAATATATAAGCAAATATCCATATGAAATAATCCGTACAAGTAATTGATAAATCATGACTATGTAAACGAATAAAGTAAACGTACAGTCTAGTAAGATAGATGAACAGATCACATCTAAAGTAGACAAACCGATCGCATCTACCATATATACTAGAAGAAGAGACTCTAACAGAAACTGAAAGAGAAACGACAAGATCACATACTTCACAGTAGCGTCGTTGTCGCCCATGTTGAGGTCGTCGAAGAAGTCGTTGAGGTCCGGGAAGAAGTTGTCGGTGTGGAGAAACTCGTCGTCCGATGAGGACGTCGTACGCAGAGTCGCGCCGAGCGCTCCCAAAAACCTGATTGCCCCTCACCCGTACAGTTTCACGAGAGCGGGTTCCGGGGCCCTACTGTCCCGGCATCGGCACGCGACGGACGGGATGAGGAAGACGAAGGCGGCGGCGCAAACTGGAAACTGGTAGTCGCATATGTGGCTCGTCCAGCTAGGGTTCTCGTCCGCGCTTATATAGTGCGGTTCGGGAAGGTCGTGGGGCGCAGCCCACATCCGAGTCGGCACAGGCACGATCCAGAAAAACCGGAAGGCAAAACGGCTGAGTAACGTGTCCGTTAATGAGTCAAAATTGATTACACAATTAATTTTCCAAACCGCAAAAAGATAAGCTCGGCTCGGCGAGATTCCCGCAACCCGCGGCACGTCGTGACGCGTGGCGAGGGAGCGGCGGCGGAGGAGGAGCGAGGGCTCTCTCTCTTCACTCACTTACTAGGACTAGAACAGCCCCCTATATACCACTCCAACTCTCTCCCAACTAGTAATGTGTGACTAAACTTTAGCCCTCACTAGTGCTGCCACTGATTATTGGAATGGACCATGTGAGTTTCAGAATTTGATAATGGGCCATGAGCCAAAGGCCAAATACCCACAAATTTCAGCAGGAGAAGCTTTGCTCGCAGCGCGCAGTCATGAGCTGCAGAAAGAAGATGATTGGTCCTGAACTTTGTAAGAGAGGACTGAGGAGACACGAAAAGGTAGGTTAATTAAGGCAGACAAGACTCTTTAATACTCCATCAGCTACTTACGGTGCGGTAGCGTTAAACCAAACCGTTGAATCCAACCGTTTAATAATCCATCTTTTAAGATGCACGTGCAGGTGTGTGTCAAAAACCAGATAGGCCGTACTAACCTGGCAGCTATAGCGCGAGCGTACGTCGTCATGTAAAGCTGGTGCCAATGCATTACAGGTTATAGCCTCGATACGTCAGTTTTTACCCTCACTCTCACCTCACTCTCATTCCACGGTGCCAGTGCACGGGCTATAGTGTCAGCTCTCACTTCTCTCTCCTCCACATCAGCTTTTCTCTTTCCTCGACATCAGCATTTCTTTTTCAGATTAAAACATTCAAAATAATGCAAAAAATTAATTTTATTCAACTAAAATTGTTACCGGTTACATTATAAAAAAATTACATAAAAATTTGAAAAAATTACATAATCTAGGCATATTGTGGGCACCCAGACGATCACGCCTGATGAACTCTCGATGGCGTCGCGGCCGTCTTGGCTCCACCTCGAGGTTGAGCATCGCCTCCTCATACTCCGCCTGGAATGCACCGATCATATCACCCTCCATTCCGTCGCTCGAACTGCTGCTAGACGAAGACATGGCGTTGAGAGGAGTGGAAATGGAGAGTGGAGGAGATGAAGTGAGGTGTGGAATGAGTGAAACCATATGGGGGTATTTATAGGGGTGGGGATGAAATTTTGGGATTTTTGGCTTTTTTTCAAAAATTTTGAGCCAGCAACGGCTACCCCAACGGCTAGCTGACGTGGACGAATCAGATCGCGCCACGTTAGCTAGCCGTTACCCCTCCCTCTCCCCCCGCTTCTCCCCGCCCGCGCCCGCCGCCTCTCGCCAGCGCGGGCGGCAGCCGGGCGGTAGCGGGCGCTACCGTCGGGCGGTGGATCCACCGCCCCGCGCTGCCGTCTCGCCTCCCGGCGGGCAGTACCGCCCGCGTTGGCACCAGCCTAACAGGTGTCGCGCAGCTGCACATGTACACGCTCACGTAGGCGGCAATGCGTTGCGTCGCGCTGTTTTGATTTGCATCAGCTAGAGGCATCTTCAGCGGTGGATCCAAATCCTGACCCAAATCGTCGGTTTTCAGACAATTTGGGTTCTGTCCATCGAGGCCGGACAGAAACGGATTAGGACATGTACAATGGTGATATCTTAGCAATGACACGTAGGATAAACGCTAATGTGGAGGAAAGAGAAAGATGAAAAAGACTTTGCCTTCTCTTAGCTAGGAGATCATCTCTTAGCACAATCTCTCTCACCACAAATTTAGGATGTCTCGTTACTAAAGATAAGACTAAAAAACAACCCATTTTTACACCATGTTTTATTGTTATATCTAGATTACATGGCAGCATTAAGATAAAACGGCCTTATCAACCATTGCACATGTCCTTAGGGCATGCTCGAGCTGTAAATAAATGGGTCGGCCCGGACATGGCAGTGGGGCCGTATTGTCATACACTCAAGACATGACATCAAGAAGTTGACTTTCCCATCACCACCATCCCGGCGTCCCTCGCCGCCGCCCCCCCCCCCTCCCTCGGCGGGCGCTCCCCTTCCTCAAGCTCAACAAGGGCGTTCTACCCGGGGAGGACGACAAGGGGGAGATCGAGGTGGTGTCCCTACTCACGGCCCCAGCTGACGGGCTGTCACCGCCCCAAGAACCTGCGTGTCGTCGACAAGACCGCCTCCGCCCCACCGCCAGAGCCGCAGCACCAGCGGCGTCTTTGGGAGTGGTGGGAGCTGTGGAGCAGCCCGACGTACCTGGATGCAGAGTTCCGGCGCGACTTCCCGGATGCGGAGTTCCGGCCACCGTCGCCAAGGAGGACATGATGCTGCACACCACCATCCAGGTCCCGTAGCGCATGGCGGTTTGACTGTGGCGCCTGGCAACAAGCAAGAACGAGCAGGACGACGAGCGAGCGGGAGGGAGGAGGGCGGCGAGCGGCCAGTGGTGAGCGGGAGGCGGAGGGTGGCGTCGGGCGCATCGAGGGAGGGCGGCGTGGGGATTTATATATGGCTGCCAAGTGCATCAGGCCAGACCAACGAGAGGACACATCAGGCGTCCGATTTTGTCCGCCTCGACCCATCAATTATCTAGATTTAGGTCACAGATGAGTCAGTCCGGACAAAAAAAAAACGGACGGCCAACACTTTAAGTCTCCGTGCTGGAGGGTGTTTTTCTGTCAAGATCCAAAATAGACAGTTTCGGACACTACGAGTCTCCCCGCTGGAGATAGCCTTATCGGCAATCCTATATGGGTGTGGCCATTACGAGAAAGAGTGTCAGAGTGCTGCTGGCTCTGGTTGGTAGGAAGAACAGTTTGTGTTGGACAAGCAAGTCAGACAGTCAAGCACTGCACCTTATCACGACTTGACGATCGACGTACGGTTGGGACAGTGTGATACCGCCGCCGGCCGGCCGGCCGGCAAGTCAGCGACGTCGAACACCATCACGACGTGTACTTACGGTTGGGATAGCTGATCATGACCGTGTCAACGGAGGAGCCGGAGACGACTCTGCTCGTGTGGTCGCTGTCCGGTCCACCGGAATGCGGTTGGCGGTTAAGGCCGTCGACGTCCGGCCGGCCTCTTCATTGCTTGCGCTAGCTTCACCACACAGTGGTAAACGTTGGAGTGAAGAGACGAGAGGAGGGTTCTTATATGCAATTGAACATTTGCCGCGGTATCGCTATCGATGGATAACAGTTAACATTGGAACACGGGTAGCAAGAACCGAGAAACCGCTGTCAGATTTTATGGCCGCGGTTACGCGTCGCTCCGCCGTCTCCCTGATCGGGGTACACAATTCAGGTCATTTCTTTCTTTCTTTCATGGTCTTTTTCCTGCAGCCGCCAGCGGCCGGCGACAGCGACGCACGGCACATACGTGGGTGGCAGAAAGCTCAAACACACACACAAGCTGCGCTGTCGACGAGAGCAGACACGAAAAGCGCAGCCTGGCCGCCTGGCGGACGTGTGAGATTGGAGAATGCCGGCGCGCCGAACTGGGCGACGGCTCCTCTCGCACGTTTTGCAGCTTCCAGCGTATATCCATGACGGATTCATCTTGTTCAAAAAAATAAAATAACGGATTCACCGGTGACGTGCGGAATGGTCTTGGAATGGCTTTCGGTGACGCCTCGTGCTGTTGCACTTTCAACGGAGTGAGAGGTGCTGGGCGGGCTACATGTGCAGTCCAGCAGGTTTCACCTTTCGTTGGGGCCGAGTCTACTTTTTTTTTTGAGCTTATGGGGCCGAGTCTACTGAGGCCAGGTCCCTCAAATGAAGTTGTTGGGCCTAGCTCCAGATATTCATGTTTTGAGTCTTCTACTTACAACCAGAGTCCGCGCATTACATCTAAAAAAAAAAAGAGTCCGCGCATTAGGCAAGCCCAACAACATTCTCTCTCTCAAAAGAAAGGCAGGCCCGACAGCACTTTGTTATTTAGATGGGTTTCGGTCAAAACCTCCACAAAAAGGTCGATCTTTGGGAAGGTTCGGAAACTCTCTCTACACGCGAAACGTCTCTCTACTCGTCAAGTATCGCAAGAGGAAGTAAGATGTGGATGAGGGAGGAGAGAGAAGGACACGGGGAGCCGCATGTTCCTTCAGACGTTGACCACATGGACGTTATTTTACGACGTTATCTCCCCTGTTCTCGTTTGTTTTCTCCTTCTCCAATCACATAGCTCAGCTCCGGCTGTCACCGGCTCCTCGTCTACTGAGGCTAGGTCCCTCAAATGAAGTTGTTGGGCCTAGGTCCACATATTCATGTCTCGAGTGTTCCACTTACAGCCGGAGTCCGCACAATTTGGCAAGCCCAACAACACTTTGTTGTTTAGATGGGTTTCGATCAAACTGTGTTTTGCCGGTAATCATCTTCTCAATGTCCTGCTTCAAACTACCACGAGGACTTTGTGAGCACACAACACAATGATCCGTAATTTTTGGTTGGGCAGCAAAGAAGGCAAGAGGAGGACTTGTTGGGTCTCATGGGACCAAATGGTGCAACCCAAATATGTTGGTGGTTTGGGTTTTCGAGACATTGAACTTTTTGATCTTGCTTTGCTTGCGCGCCAAGCCCGGCGGGTTTTGAAGGAACCTCAACTCTGAGTGCGTAGATGCTAAATGTTGAACTTGGACCACAACCATCACAAGTTTGGCGTGCCATTCTTGAGGGTCGTGATGCTTTGAAGCTAGGTCTGATCAAGAGGATCGGTGATAGGCGCTCAACTAATGCATGGTCGCGGAACTGGTTGCCTCGTGATAAACGACAGATGCATGTGGAGCCACAAAAACAAGGTTGTCGAGAATGGTCAGTGAGTACAATGAAAGCTTGATGAGCTCGTGGAACTCCAGGAAGCTCGAGGAGTTCTTTCTTCCGATGGATGTCGAGGTGATCAAAGGAATACCCTTGAGCACATGGAATCGAGGGGATTTTTGGGCATGGTATTATGAGAAGATTGGTCTTTTCTCTGTCAGGTCGGCCTAGTCACTACCAAGAGGACGAGGGAGGACTGGCTCGACGGCAGAGCTGCTTCTTCGAGCGCAGCTGTAATATCCCAGGATTCGAGACGATTACGGGGTAGATTTAGAAAAGGGATGTGCATTGCATCGCAAAACTAGGGAAAATTTCGCGCTTAATTGCATAAAACCTAAGAGGGAACAAGTTTCTCTCTCGACACCAGCTAGGGTTAGGGTTTCGAGAGTGCGACAAACTTGGACATGATCTATTCTGAAATTAGGGTTCGAGAAGAGAGGGGAACATTTGCAATTCATATATTTAAGTTGCATGATTGAATTGAAACAAGTTTGAGTTGAAATTCAAACTCAAATCACACTAAGTCATAATTCAAACAATTGTTTATTCAAACAATTAATATTTCAAATAAGAATATTATATTATGATAATACAAATAATAAATTAATTCAAATTCATCATAAATAGCTCATTAGAGAAATTTGAGCTTTATTGATCATCACACATAATTACATTGTCAAATACAATATCCCAATGAATTATATATTACATAACACATTCCAGGAATTGAAAAAGATAAAAAATAAAAGAAAAATTACAATGTATAAAAAATTCAGCTAAACTACATGATCATCTTGAATTTCTTGATCAACATGGAGAGATCCTTGATCATCTTTTCAATCCCTGCATACACAAACAGAAAATAGAAGTGGCATTAAGCCAAGTGGCAAAGCTACTTGGCAGGTTAGCAACAAAATGAAAATAAGATGGATAAGACTAGACCAGCCGAGCCGATCCACCAAGTCCCAAGTTCCAACATGGAACACACATGCAGCTCACAAGGCAGTGTGCATGCTCACCAACACACACAACCAGAGAGGAGTCATCACACACGCAACACACTGTTGTCGACCAGAGAAGTACGAGAGAGGGGTATAAAACCTTTTTCAAGCCAAACCCTAGAAGCCATCGACAGGAGCTTCACCAGGGTAAGACCACCAAGAACAGGTAGAACAGGAAGAACACCAAGCCACCAAAACCATCCAGTAACAATTCCACCAAGAATTTCTGGCTGTTGAGCAAGGAAATGATGGAGTAAACCAGCACCAGCAAGCCAGGAGGAGCAGGGCAAGCACAAGCTCATCCCATAAGCAAAACCACTACATCAACATAAATCCTAGGAGCTGGAGTGAGGTATAACCAAAAATCCATGAGCAAGCATCAGTTTTGCTCATAATATTCACATGTGCATCACACACAAGCCAAAGGGTAGGAATACCCTATTTGCATCATCATTTGGTGTAAACCAGTAGATACTAGCAAAATAGGGATTAAGCCAGAAGAGATTAACCCTAGGAAAGACTTGGTCAGGCCAAGTGTATCACCACTTTGGCAAACCAAAGGATCCAGCAAGGATTGATCCACAGTTAGCCTAGCCCAACTCAGCTAGCTCTAACTGGTTCATTAAACCATCAGAAATGAAGACAAATTATTGTCTATTGATTGTCAACATCAAAAGCTACTGGCAATTCCAAAAGGGGATCACCCAGCAAGAATTTACCAAGCCACAGAGAGGGGAGCTACCCAAGAACAGCAACTAGTTACTGCTAGGGTCACCTCAACTACAAAACATCAAGCCAAACACTTGTATCATCACCCAGATGGGTTCAAAGATGAGCTAGGGTCCCCAACAGTGGTTGGCATCCCTCTAGCTCAATCAAATCATTTATAAGATTCATCACTGCATAAGCAGTTCATCTCATTTATCCATTAAATCAAGCCAAGCTGTACAGATAAATGAAATACACAAGCAACCAGTGGTGTAGACACTTGCAAATGATCTAGAGGATCACTGCACACATAAGCAGAGGCTTTACAAAGCCTTAGCATCTACCAGCACAGGGTATGGTGCTACACAAGTATAGAAATAAGCATCAGGCAGGCACATATAGAAGAATAGCAAGTAACCAGCAAGCAGCTGATGATCCTATGATCATCAGAGCATGCTAGAGTGCCAGGGCTTGCTAGAGTCAAGCCTAGCATCAGTACATTAACCAGTTACTGAATTGCCACATATAAGCAACAATTGCATCACAGAAATTGTATAAACAATTTTATAATTGTATCCAGAAGCATATCTTCAAGGAATTAATGCATATAGGCAACAGCCAAGCCAAGCAGAGCCCTAACATGAGCTAGAGCTCAATAATCATCACACATGTAGCACCGGCACTTGCTAAAAACAAGAACTGCAAACAACAGTAGGCCAGAGTGCACAAATAGATGGCATACACATATAATCCAAGTAGTAGAGCTAGCTTAGCCACACCCAGAGCCTAGAGAGCAAGCAATTGAATGGCCATTAGCATAAACAACAACATGGATGAACAACAATAGCAAGCCAGGGTGTACAGCAAGCAACATCATGGCCGTAGGACATGGCAAGTAGAGCAGGAGTAGCTAGCACACACACAACATCAGCAGAGAGCACAACAACAGTAGCCAGCACAACCCATCAGCAGCATGGCATGGCAGCATCTCCAAGAGGAGGAGCAGCCGTAGCTAGAGCTAGATTAAGAGGAGAAGAAGAGGAGAAAGAGGAGTAGAGAGGAGGCGTACCTGGAGCAGAGGCACCACGACGTCACCGTGGCGGCACAGCGGCACTGCCTGGCCACGGCAATGCCACGCCACGGCCAAGCCAGGCGTCGCCGAGCACAGGTGCTCCAACACCTCCATGGCGATGCACACGGCAGCACCGCATCGCCAGAAACGCCGGCGGGCGGCGAGTCGCCAGGGACACCGCAAAGCCTAGTTCCAGTAGGGTTGGGGGCGAGCGGAGGAGACCGCCAGACCCAAATCGACGCGGACCATCAGGTGCGCCGTCGAGAGGCGAGGCAGAGGCGACTGATCTCGTCGCCGGAGATGGCCGGAGTGATTCGGCGACGGCGCAGGCAACCACGGCGTCCCGGGAGCTGAGAGGCTAGGGTTCGACGAGGAGGCGAGGAGATGAGTGGAGAGCGACCAAGCGGTCGGCTCAGACCGAGCGGGTCTAGCCCAACCCACTGGGTTCACCCTGACAGGTGGGCCCAAGGGCAAAATTGTCATTTCACAATTTTAATTAAAACAGAAACTTTGAACTAATACCATAAATGGTAAATAGCTCTAAAAAATAGATACAAATATGCAAACCACTTAGAATTTTATTCTATATAATAAATAAATATAAAATAGAATTTCTGAAACAAATAAATACTAATAATTATTAAATACAACGAGTAATGAATTAATAAAAGTCATTAAAAATAAACTCCATATTTTTAATGATTAAATAAGTCCATAAATTTTTTGGACTTGAAAAATCTTGGCAAGTTTCCAAGATATTATTTTTACTCTTAAGGAGTATTCTTAAATTATTCTTATTCGCCACCTTCGACATTAAGTCATTAAGCATCGGGAAGGGGGGGAACCAAACCCTAAAAATCGAAAGCATGCATAATTGAATCTTTAACCATTGCCCTTATCGGACAATGATGTTATCTTTCAGAAACAGAGGACCAGGGTCAGTCCAAACAATCCAACTGCACTACATTGCAGTCACCAGGTGACATAGGCATCCCCAATGGGCCTGCCGAAAGTGGTACCCGGGGTTTATTGAAGGCCCAGGACTCGAAGAATAAGAAGATTCGGAAGCCTATTTAGTGTTAAGGAAAGATAGATTGTATTAGGAAATATAGAGACTTGTAATCTTACGGGATGGGGACGAAACCCTCCCGAACTCGTAACTTGTGTATTACGAAACCCTCGGCTCCATCTCCTATATAAAGGGAGCCGAGGACAAAGAAGGGATCGAATCTATTGTCAACAACCCTAGTTTTTACAATCAGCGAGTACTTTTCGGCTGAAACCTTTGAGATCTACTTGCCCTCTACTTCTAGCAAAACCCTAGTCTACAATCTGTAGGCATTGACAAATTAATCTTTTGTCAATTGGCGCCGTCTGTGGGAATTAGAGGCTGCAAGGAACTGATCTCGATGGCACGTCCAGAATCGTCGACTTCGGTGGCTAGCAATGCGATGGATCGAGGTAAACGGGAAAAACTGATCTAGTCGATTTTATTCCTCACCCGCCCTCCCGTTTGGATGCATGTGCCTATCTGGAGGAGCCCATCGTCATGACGTTCGGAGAATTCCGATTTGGCGTCAACAAAGAAGGATCCTATCGTTTCGAAGTTCCGATCTCGTCGGGATTTTCAGCGATCAATTCTGGCTTTTCATCGAGTGATGAGGAGTTTCCGTCGCCGCTTCGTCGACACCAAGGCAAGCGGAAAGCTCGCCAAGATCTTCAGCGACACATCTTTCGAGTCGTGTGCGGACTCGATATAAGCAGCGATTCGACATCGACAGCTTCAACTTCATCGACAAATCTGTTGCCATCGGAAAGGTCTTCACCAATCTCTATGATGGTGTCACCAATCCAGACAAAAATCAATACTCAAAATATCATCAAGTCTATGCAATTGAAGAGGCAAGCCGAGCAGAACCAGAGACGTCAGAGGCTTTCGATGATTTGGGAAACCCATACGTCGATCCCGCTGATCTTAGAAGAGGCCTAGGCACTAAATATGTCGGGTCTTCACCTCGCGAAAGAGTCCAACTCCAAGCGGGGGATAGGGCTGCAAGAGCCATGGATGGATCAGAACCAATGACCACCACTACTGCAGAAGAATTACAAGCCTATCAATATAGACTTGCTCGTGTGAGTAGGGAGCTGGAAAAAGAGACAACATCCCCGAATAGAAGAAAAGAGGCATCCGCGTCAGGCGTCGAGCAGAGCTCAGTCGACAATCAGGAACTTCGGGAGATAGTCACAAGAAGCTCGGAGGAGAGCAAGATCTCGGCTGCAAAATATACCCGAAGCAGAGAGAGGCAACATAATTCAAAATCTCGACATGTCCTTCATGACAATTGATACCAGGGGAAAGATGATCCCAAAAACACCAGAAGCTGGATACATGGCAACGCAAGCTTATATCCTTGCGTCCAGACCACCTGGGGACCCGAGAGAAGCATTGTTTAATATGGCAATGGCTGGAGTTGGAGTCATGGGAACAGCGTTTGCACACACCCCGAAGGAACTCCAAGACAAAATAGTCCACGACCCACGATAGCAGTGGAAGATCCACCAAGGACAAGTGGAGCAAGGGATACGGGCACAAGCAAGGGTGGATAGAGCGCGACAAGAAAGAAGAGAACATCGGCACAGTCGCCGATGAAGATATGTGTGGTTACCATGCTTTACAAGACGAGTTCGAAAAACTCGAGTCCCGAAAGGGTTTAAGTTACCCGAAAATTTCAAGAAATTTGACGGCCTACAAGATCCTGAGGATTGGCTCGTTGATTACCTCGAAATGGTGAAGCTGGTAGGCGGAACCATAGCAACAGCCATGCAAAGCATCCAAGTACACTTGAGCGGTGCCGCACGATCTTGGATAAAGAAGCTTCCCCCAGGTTCCATCGACAGCTGGGATAGTTTCGAGGATATCTTCGTGAAGAACTTCCGATCTACCTGCAAAAAACCCGCGTCATTGGAAGAGCCGAGGGCGTGCAGCGCAGAAACACGACGAATCGATGAGAAAATATATACAGAGGTGGAACATTATTAAAAACTCGGCAGAGGATATATCTAACGAGAGAGCAATAGACGCGTTCGTGGCAGGAATTCGACGAGGAGATTTCGTCGAGGACTTAGGGAGAACCAACCCTAAGACAATATCAGCACTGATGGAGATAGCAAACAAGTGGGCAGATGGAGAAGACACGATATACAACAAGCGACATAGGTCACCATAGGAAGATCGCGGTCGAAATTTTCAAAATAGAAGGCGATTTTCTCGCCAGTTTTACAATAATGATGCTCCTGGCCACATATCGGCTGGTTTCCGAGGAAATTCTGGAGGGAATAATCGAGATGATTACCAAAGGAGTAATGAGCAGCAAAGTGACTCGAGAGGTGATTTCCGTGGTAACAGGCAAAATAGTGGACCAAGGTTCCAAAGACCTTATGTGTCTCCCGAAGAAATGATGAACGGGCCCTGTCAAATGCACTTCTATCTCGACAATAATGGAAAAAGACAGTCAGGTCATCTCCAGAAAGATTGTCGCAATTTCCAAGCAATGTTGCGAGCCGCAGGATCGTCAATGCCCAAGCAACGAATAGAAACCCCCAAGGGCCAAGGAGTGAGATTCACCTCCCACCTCCTCCCGCAATTACGGACGAAAATCGGCACCAGCTTAGAATAGCGGCAGCACCACATCCACCTCCATATGTTGACCCCAACTCCAATGGTGCGGTCTCGATGATTCAAAAGCTAGGCCATCTAACAGGCACAGAAGGTAATCTCGCGCAAGTGTTCATGGCGGAGAAGATGCCTCCACCAACAGCTGAGTACCTAAATTGGTCGGGGCAAGACATTGGCTTCACAATTGCGGATCATCCACAGCCAGTTCCCGACCAGGGCAATCTGCACTCATCTTACCCGCAGAATCGCTGGTTTTGATGTGTCGAGAGTTTTTATAGATGGCGGCAGCAGCTTAAACCTTATGTATGCATACATTGAGGAAGATGAACATATCCTCGGCAAATCTAAAACCAACGACACACGTTTCCATGGGATTACGCCGAGAAGCCAAGTTATCCGTCAAAAATCAATCTCGACGTTCAGTTGGGACCGAGAGAACTACGGATAGAGAATCTGAGTTTGAAGTTGTGGATTTCCGTCGCAATATCACGCCTTGTTGGGACGACCAACATATGCCAGGTTTATGGCGGTACCTCATTACACGTACTTGTTATGGAGGTTGCCCTGACCTAAGGGACCAATCACAATTAAGGAAGTTTCGCACTAGCCGATAAGTGCGACAGGATTTTCATCGACTATCGAAACTTTCGGGATGCAAGATTATATGGCGCCAAGACTCACCGATTATGATGTGCTGCTAGATACAGGAGACCACTCAGGGAACCAACCTTTAATACGCAAGGATTCAAAAGAGGTGCAGATCCACCCGACAGACCCAAAGAAAACGACATCCATTGCAGCAAACATGGATCTCGCATAGGAAGCGCGCTCGTCGAGTTCCTCCGTGAGCACTGGAAAATCTTCGCATGGTGTCCAATGACATGCCAGGAGTACCCAGGGAACTTGCCGAGCACCACCTCAACTTGGATCCTCTCGCGAGACCAATCAAACAACCTTTGCGACGTTTTTCGGAACCAAACCGCAAAGCTATGCTATCAAATAGATCGACTCAAAGATGCTAGTTTTATTAAAGAGATATCTACAGCCACGTGGGTAGCTAACCCAGTGATGGTGCCGAAGAAAAACACGAAAGTCTTTCGCATGTGTGTCGACTTTACGTGTCTCAATAAACACCCCTAAGGATCACTTTCCCTCCCAAGGATCGATCAAATCATCGACTCCACGGCAGGATGTGAACGTCTTTCCTTCTTGGATGCTTCGTTATAACCAGATCAGATTAAATGAAGATGATGAAGCGAAAACAGCGTTCATAACACCTTACGGCGTCTGCTATAGAACAATGCCCTTTGGTTTGAAAACGCGGGAGCAACATATCACCGATGATGCAGAAGTGCAACACAGATTGGAAAAAATGTACAAGTCTATATTTACGATGTCGTAATAACATCAAAAAAGGGGACAACACTGATCGAAGATTTGAAAGAAACCTTCGACAACCTCGACAAGTTCTGCCTTAAGCTGAACCCGACAAAGTGCTCTTTTAGTGTTCCTGCGGGAGAACTTCTGGTTCCTAGTATCAGCAAGAGGGATTGAAGCCAATCCAGAGAAAATACAGGCCATCGTAACTATGAGGAAGCCGACAAAGTTGAAAGAAATACAACAGCTGACAGGCGAGTCGCAGCTTTAAGGAGATTCGTCGCGAGGCTGGGAGAAAAAGCGCTGCCGTTCTATGCATTGATCAAATAAGGAGAGAAATTTCAATGGAACGAAGAAGCAGATAGGGCTTTCGAGAATCTCAAGCGCACAATTCGACACCACCAATCTTGGTGGCGCCTAAAGAGAAGGAACCCTCTCCTGCTATACATTGCAGCCACGCCCCAAGTGGTCAGCACGGCCCTGGTAGTAGAAAGGGAGGAAGAAGGAAAGCTCCATGGAGTACAGCGGCCAGTATATTTTATCAGTGAAGTACTGTCGTCATCAAAATAGCGGTACCCCCAATACCAGAAGTTAGCGTACGGAGTATTTACGACAGCAAGCAAGAAAATTGCGACACTATTTTTCGGCGCACCCGATAATAGTGGTCAATGAAGCTCCTCTGTCAAATATACTAAACAACCCAGAAGCTACGGGTCGTGTCTCCTTTGGGGAATAGAGCTTTCCCGTCGGGACATCACATATGAAAAAAGAAAAGCAATAAAGTCACAAATCCTACCAGATTTCATCGCAGAGTGGATGGAGCTACAAAACACAGGGCCTCCAGATTTATCGAGAACCTGGACTATGAACTTTGATGGGTCCAAAGGTTAGAAGGCGCTGGAGCAGGCGTAATACTAGTATCACCTGAAGGCGACAAATTGAAGTATGTCTTACGGATGATGTTCCCAAACGCGTCTAACAATGAAGCAGAATATGAGGCTCTCATACACGGGATGAAGATGGCGAAAGCCTGTGGTGCAACTCGACTGAAAATCTTTGGCGACTCACAGGTGGTAGCACAGAGGTTATGAATCAATGTGATGCAGTCAACGAGAGTATGATAGCATACAAGGAGATGTACAATGAGCTAGAAAAGTTGTTTGATGGATGCGAGGTAAACCACATCAGTTGAGCAATGACGAAGCCGATGTTCTTGCAAACATCGGGTCTCAATGTCTCACTATCCCTCCAGGCGTGTTTTGGGAAGAAATAAGCGAGAGATCAACGAAGCCAATGAAAACAATGAAGAAGGAGAAAGAAGAAAAAACTACGAGTGCCACCAAAGAATCATTGGAAGAAGAAGAAGAGGAACAGGAGTTAGTCATGATGGTGCAAATTCCATGGATGCAGGCGTACATATCATACATCCTAAGGAAAACAATACCCGACGATCTAGTTGAAGCAAGGCGAGTAATCGACGATCTAAAGCCTTTACCGTGATAAAAGGGGAGTTGTACAAGCGAGTATTTCGGTGTGCTACGAGATGTGTCACACCAAGAAGGAAGGATCATCCGAAAGATGTACACGAAGGAATATGAGGGCATCACGCAAGCAGCCGAGCTATCGCGGCTAAAGTCTTCGTGAGCAGGATTTTATTGGTTAACAACAATTGATGACGCAAAGGAAATAGTGCGAACTTGACGCGTGCCGAGATTCGCTAAACCTCACTCTCCCCAGCAGAACTTATGCCAATCCCACTATCCTGGCCCTTTGCTCAATGGGGTCTCGATATGGTGGGAAAACTACACAAAGCTTCGCCAGGAGGATATGAGTATATGCTCGTTGTTGTCGACAAATTTACCAAGTGGATAGAAGCAAAGCCGATAAATTCACCGGACGGCGCATCAGCAATCAAGTTTGTGAAAAGCATTGTCTTTCGATTTGGAATTCCCCATAGCATCGTCACAGACAATGGCAGCAATTTCACATCCAAGGAGTTCAAAGTGTATTGCGAAGAAGTGGGCATTAAATTGAGTTTTGCGTCTGTCGCACATCCACAGACCAACGGTCAAGTCGAGAAAGCCAATGGCATCATCTGCAATGGTATCAAGAAGCGCTGTTAGGACCATTGGAAAAAGCGACATACTTGGCCACAGGAGCTGCCAAGTGTGTTGTGGAGTATTCGAACAACACCAAACACGGCGACACAGGAGACGCCGTTTTCGGTCCATGGAGCTGAAGCATATTGCCGATAGAAATAGAGCATGATTCTCCAAGAGTTACAGAATATGATGAAGAAACTTCGAGAAGAGCTTTGGAGGATGATGTCGACGCACTTGATGAGGCTCGAGACGAAGTATTGTCACGAGTCGCCAAGTACCAACAGGACCTGAAAACTACCATAGTCGACGATTGCGACCAAGATCTTTTCAAGTTGGGGACTTGGTTTTACGACTCAATCAAAAAAGCCATGAAAAACTTGAGTCACCGTGGCTTGGACCTTACATCGTCACAGAGGTAATCGAAGGAGGAGCATACAGAATCAAGGACAAGAAGACGGGGATTGCTGAGCCAAACCCTTGGAACGTGGCGCAGCTCAAGCATTTCTACGCTTAGATGCCGAAATATAGTCTCCTCTGTAAACATACAATGTACCGAAACGCCCCGAGTTTTCAGACGCACTCTTTTCCTTTTCGGGCACCGAGTGGGGCCGGGAAAGGTTTTTAATGAGGCGGGCTCGCGTGCTGCAATATAATAAAGATAGTGAAATTATATATCTTTCGACAGGCTCGGGGGCTTCTACCCAGAAGATACAATATATATATACACAATGCCGACAAATACAACCTGCAAAATATCTCGCCTTGGTATAAAATACCTCGCCAAATAAAAATATGTCGCCAAATAGTGATCAACATAAAGCTCGGGGGTTCGCACCCGCAAAAATAGTGCACAAATAGAATGCCTTGGGACAACCTCGCATTATAAAAAGAAAACATCGCCATCAAAATGCCCGGGGGCTTGGCATTGACAAACAGAAATATAGTGACTTTACAATATAGATTATGTCTACTACACACAAGATACAATCCTTGGAGCAACAAATCTTCAAGGGTTACCCAGTATATTATCAATCGTCAGTCGCTCATTATTTATCGGGCGAGTGCTATGTTCAGCATAGCTGCCCTTCACGAAGAATTCGGCGCCATCCGAAGAAGTTCATCCATCATATCTTCGGCAACAGGGGTCACAACATCGTCATATTTGCTGAAGTTCTTCCTCCTCGCCATCTTGGCCAGGCACTTTGGAACAACCTGACCCACGTCCAACTTCGGGTAGCAGATTTTTATCATGATCATAGCAAACCTTGCGCCACAGCCAATTGGGCCCGCACAAAGCCGTGGATTCGAGGAGCATCCCGAAATTTATCCATTAAAGCAGGAAGAGTCTCTGGCATCTTATTGCGAGGAAACATGGTGCCATAGACCAGACAAGGTCCTCGTACAAAGTCGAGATAGTCGCGAACCTCAGCGCGATCCTGAAACCTGACGATCTGGCGAGTCCGTTCAGGCGTGCCCCAAAAATTTGAACCATGATCATGCGCAAGCCGAAGAAGTGCACTGGATCGAGCTTCGACACGTTCATCTTCGGTAGTAGCATCCAAGAAGGAACCTATTTTTGAAAGAATCAGCGGGCAACGAGGAGACAAGCAAAAAATAAAAATAAAGCACGACAAAGATAATGAAGCACACCTGCCATATCCAAGCTAGCATCTCGTCAGCAGCTGAAGCATAAAATTCTCTCGAGATGTAGCTGCAGCAGCCTCAAGAACCGCTGAGTCCTTTTCAGCCATGGCATCTTGAGCCTGTTGGAGTGCAACCTTTCTCCCTCGGAGGATTTCCGAGATTGTTCCATGAGCATAAGCGATTGCCTCTTCGTGGATTGGAGTTGCGAAGCTCTTCCAAATCTTGTGCTGAGTCTTTACCCGACGAATCCTCAACAAATTCGACATTTTTTTTTCTTCAAATGGGATGAAGGAAAAACCTCTAAGGACCAGGAGTTGCAGATAGTTGTCAAAAAACAAAATTTTCGACATCAATCATTAAGCAAAGATAGATTTCCATTCATTCTGAAAGTATGTACATGTCTATTATAAAAGAAGGACCTATAGACAACTACTGAAGCAGCCACCGCCAAGAACACTATGGAGACAGTGCCAAAAGAGGGGAGAAACTAAAAGGAAAAAGCAAAAGTGGTCTACTTGACCTCCGGCTTTGAAGAACTCAGGGCAGGCGCTGACTTATATCCAAGGGTGGCAAGGATCTTCTTCGAGTTGGGTTTCGCCGCCTTAATTAGCGACTGCCATTTCTTCGTCTCGATATCCTCTGCGTCGCCAACCCTTGCCCAGCCGACGTTTTGTTGGCTATTAGCAACCAAGGCCATTGTACCTTCGACTCCAACTTTTAACCCTTCTTGGCGAAGTTGGAGTCCAAGGTCTTCTTGAGAAGTGAAGCACTTGGCGAGATCAATGAAGATTGCGGGTTCCTCCTTCTTCTTGAAAAAATAGGGGAAAAGCCGTGACAGGCCAATCTCGGCTTCAGCAAGGCCGTCACGAGCTTCAGTACCATGGATTTCAAGGAGGGAAAGCGCATCAAGGAGCTGGTCACCTTCAGGATTCTCCAGCTCATACTCTTGGTGTGTTCTCCCTGCTTAAAGCATAAAAAAAGGAGTTCATCACAGGGAAAAAGGGACCAAAACATGATGCAAGAAAGCAGCAAGGGTGTGGACACTTACTAACAAAACGACGACTCTGCGACTCCAGCCGACAAGGATTTCTTCTTCGCGAGTGTATGTTGAGCTACATTTTCTTCTAGAGCCTTTTGCTCGTCGAGTCTCTTTGAAGATCCTCGACGTAGCAAAGATCTCGCTTCAGCTTTCATGCGTGCGCTTTGCTCTAGCTCAAGCAAGAGCGTCAGCACGTTTGTTGGCCTCCGCAAGTTTTTCTGCCAACATAAAACACAGTAAAGTACTGGAGGAAAAAATAGTGACTGAATATATTTCGACAAAGGCAAAAGGGGTACCTTCAAGTTTGACGATATTCGCGGTACCCGATAAATTGGGTACCGAAACGGATAAGCTCCTTCATGAAAGGCTAAAGAAAGATCATAAAAAGAGGATCAATATAAGAAGTGGAAAAGTTCGACATCATGAAGAGACGGAGGGAAGTTCAGAAAAATGAAGCCAATACAGAACAAAGAAGATAGTATGGTTGGTTCTTTGGTTGATTCTACCCTGGCTCTCTTCGGGGAAGGAGCTTGGGGGCTCACAGCTGGTGTTGGATGTTTAGGGTTTTGTTGAGGAGGTGAAGTTTCGTCGCCATCAGGACGAGCTTCTGAGACAACTAAAGTACGAGACGTGCTCGTTCGAGCAGTCTCGTCAATAGGTGCATCTTCCTCTTCATCGCCACTGCAACAAATACAGCGCAGGATAAATAGCAATTTCAACAAGCATCGACAAAGAGAAAAATATAATGCATTAAAAACTTACGAGCTAACGAGAGCAGCTTCGTATAGATCCAAAGCTTCTTTCTTAGCGTCACAGCTTCTTCGCACGGGCAGCACCGGCTTTGAGGTACCGGTGTCAACAACATCGTCTCTTTTCCTCTTGCTCCTAGGAGAAGCAGCTGAAGGAGGCGAGCGTGTCGACGAAGTTGCCTCGGCCTCGCCGTCCGCAGGATGCCGCAGATTTTCGAGAACCCGAGCCTCACTCTCAGGCGAGACGCACCGTTGTCGTCGTGACAACGGCCCTTCTTCAACTTCTCCACCTTCGGGAAGGAGAAGAGGACGCAGTTGCGTGATCCTATTCAAAAACAGGAAAAAATATCGGCATGAAGTGTTTAAAGGAAAAAGATAGAAGGAAAATAAAGACATGAACAAAAATATTACCTGCGGGAGTGCGTTGGTTGCGCTATATGGCGTCACACCACAAGAAGTCGGGACGACATCTTTCTTGCTCAATGACGAGATTTTTCGGACAAGCTTCTCCAAGTTCTTGACCGATAAATCCGTCGACAAGCGATCTCCATCTTCATCGCCAGCGTACATCCAAAGAGGGTTTTTGCGAGCTTGAAGAGGCTGCACTCTAATTCTAAGGAAATATGCCGTGATTTGGATACCCGATAATTCTTGTCCTCGAGTATTTTGGAGCTCGTGGATGCCCGTCATCAGGGCCTCTGTCGCCGCTTTTTCTGCGTCGGTAGCCTCTGCATCCCAAGATCGGCGGATCGATTTTTTCGCACCGTCAAAAGGTGGAATGTTGTCCTCAGAGCCATGGTTCTCCTCGCGGATGTATAACCATTTCTTGCGCCACCCTTGAACTGAATCAGGGAATTTGACGTCGAAATATTCGACGTTAGGGCGGACGCAGATTACAACTCCGCCTATGTTATAGGCGACGTTAGGAGAGCCATTACGGC
This sequence comes from Lolium multiflorum, assembly GCA_030979885.1. NCBI lineage: Eukaryota > Viridiplantae > Streptophyta > Magnoliopsida > Poales > Poaceae > Lolium > Lolium multiflorum. The sequence continues at coordinate 362,025,203 of CM061750.1, forward strand.
GACGATAAGAAGATACGTTCCAGAGGGACCAATTGGGCTGGACCCCAAGGAAAGATTCACACAATGTGATAAAAATAGCAATGTGGAGGATGGAATTGGGGGTGAGATGGTGAAGTTGCAGTCCATACATGAACAGGAACCCACGAAGGAAGTCATGGATGGGAGGGAAAGACCACGGATGAGGTGGTCGACAAAACTAACCCGGTATTGCATCGGCGGAGCTGGGTAGCTTTCTTCCTTGGGGAAGCGAAGCGCATCTTGCTTCCCGCTGATGCCAAGTTTCTTCAGCAGGTTCACATCTTGCTGGGAGATCTTGGATCTCTCCCACTCCAGGTTCCCCAGATCTTCGGTTGCCATCTTTGTTGCAGTAGCGCTCTGCTTGGTGAGTTTGCGCCGTGGCATCAACGAGAGTGAAGGCGAAAAGCGCACGAGCGGTGGAGCACAAGGAGCTTTCGGGCGCAATGGAGAGATTTTGCAAAGGAAGAGCAGATGGGCGGCGCGAGCGAAAGTGACAGAGGAAGAAGATGATGGACTTAAATAGAGGTGCGGTGAATCGACGCAACCGTTGGATGGAAATATTATGGCGCAGATGGAGTACACGTGGACAAGGGGTAAAAATGGATTTTCACTGAGAAAAGAAAAGACAGGCGGCACAGTGCGCCAGAAAAAGTGGAGGACGTGTGTCCCCCACTTGCACGACGTGTCCATCGGATGGGGAATCTGGACCCACGAGGCAGCGACAGAAGAAATTTTCGCATATTCCCAATACAGTAATCGTGGCTATCATCAGCAATGATGTAACCCTGGCCAAAGGAAAACTCGACTGAGAAGCTTCGTGGAAATATCGACAACATACGATTATTTCGGGAGCCTTTGATCAAATACAAGTTTTTGCCCAAATGCTCGGGGGCTACTTTGGAAAAAGAGAAAATTTCGAGTATGACAAAATAGAAATGGCGAGAGCCTATGACCAAATGCAAGCATTTGTTCATAGCCTCGGGGCTACTCCCATCGGCTGCACGCACCCGATAGATATGAAAAAGTTCGGGAAGGATTATCAATATAGTGGCAGAAGATATTAATCTGTGGAGCCTACAACCAAGCACAAGTCCTTGGCTGTAGCCTCGGGGGCTACTCCCATCGGGAACGATGTTCGCGTGCCCGATGAATTTAGACCAAAAGAAAGAAAAGAAGTATATTTCGAGTTATACAGATAACTCTACATATACTCCCATCGGGAAGACAAAATAAGTCATCAAATATGACTCAATAAAATGTGCTATTCCAACAGCGAAAAGCACTCGACAATATATTCTCAGAGCGCTAGAAGTCGCGAATAAATCTCTGAATGCCGCAAAACTTTGCGAAGGTAAGACCTCAGATCCGTCTGAGTGGGCGTGGCACCGTGATTTGGGATTGCTTTTTTCCGTATCAACAGATACGAAGAAAATCCTAACGGACGCGTTAGGTACCCGATAAAATATGACTGGACTGACAGAATAAGACCTTAAGCGGCACCTGTCGAAGTTTATCCAGTATCCCGAGATCATGTCCAGTGGACGTGATCTTGAAGTAGTTTTTTGCGGATTGCCACTAGAGCAGTTAACTAGTACCGATCCGTCGATGAACTAGCCCCAACTACCGTTATCCCTGTACAAAATAATATTGGTTATGAAATTATGTAAGGTTATTGGATGATTAGTTGGAGATTTTCGATTCAAGAAAATCTCGGGGCTCTGGCATCCCCAATGCCTGCCAAAGTGATACCCCATGGAAGGCCCAACTTTAGAAAGAAGTCTAAGCTATTTAGTGTTAAGGAAAGATAGATTGTATTAGGAAATATAGAGACTTGTAATCTTACGGGAGGACGAAACCGAATGTTTTGTATTACAATCTCCATATATGGGGTTCCGAGCAAAGGATCGAATCTATTGTCAACAGAACCCTAGTTTTTACAATCAACGAGTACTTTTCGGCTGAAACCTTCGAGATCTACTTGCCCTCTACTTCTAGCAAAACCCTAGTCTATAATCTGTAGGCATTGACAAATTAATCCTTTGTCACCAGGCAAGTTCATCGCTTGCTCATGTTACTTTGAGTATTTTTATTAAATTACTTGCAAAGTACTATACTTATCACTCTTGCATGAAAAGCAAAGATGCTAATTTCATAACTATGAATATGACTATGTGGTGGGCAATGGAACCATGGCATGAGTATGGTGGAGGTTCCATTGCAAGGGTTTGTATCCATCTAGGATTAAACAACAAATGTTGTCCAGTGATTCATGTGCCGTAACAACCGTGTTAACCATAAGATCTAGAGTGGGACGGAGTAGTCAAGTGTGTTTCTTCCTCTTGTACATCAACGGATGCGCTTACCGTAGCAGTTGTGTCTTGCGAGAACATCCAGAGGGGTGGAGAACCTCTAAGTCCCCACGGTAATGCGATCTATGATGGGTTGCAACGACCGGCGAAGGTATCAAGGTCGCGGAACCTGATAGTAGTCGAGGTCGGATGGTATCCAATGGATGCGCTGACCGGCGAGGACCCAAGGTCGGAATTGCAACAATGGGTGGGTGTGCAAGGTCGCGGAGGAATTCAATATTGACTAGGACCTTATACCGGGCCTCACACCACGAAAGTGTGAACGGGTAAGCTGCCCGGTTGGCACCAAGGTTAAGACCTCTTTTGGGTAAAGCAACACACCTCTGCAGAGTGTAACAAACCGTGACCTGTCACTCCCTGTTCCGGGTTTGCTACTACGAACGCTGCCGGAAAGGAACTCCATGAAGTTCTAATCAACCGGTGAAGGCTGACGGACATAGTTCTTCTGAATAAAAGCAACCTTTTGAAGAAATGATTATGAAAACCTGCATTAGTATTAGACTTTCTTGGCTAATGCCTAGTTAGTGCATTAAACACCTATTTCCTATAATGAAATTGTTGAGTACGCTCGTACTCATACCTCTTATAATCCCATGCTTAGATTGTCTGAATCACCTGGAGGAGGCCAATGAATGACAAGAAGGAGCAGATCCATCTGCTATGAAGAACCAGACCTCTCTAGAAGTGTAGAAGGGGTTGACTACCTGATAGTGTACGGAACCGGGGAGGTTCCAGAAGAAGACCATGCTTAAGCACCAGAAGTACTAGTAGTAGTCGAGCAAGACGAACTCTATAGTATTTAGCTTCTCGAGTAGAATAATGTTTAGCCTGCTAAGACCTATATTGTATAAGATAAGTAGGGTTCACCTAGAACCTAGGAGTTATCCTCTACGGACCTAAGAGGAGCTCCAATCTGATGTAATTATATGGCTTGTAATATTATGTGACTGAAATAAAGACCATATATGCTTCTGTTGTACTACTCTGATGGGATGTAATATTTGCGGATTGGTACTTCGCACATGTTATGTCAACGACTGGCATACTACAACATGCAGTGGTATGCGGGGTCACCACAGCAGCCGACGAAGGGAAAATATAAAAGTGCAAGGTTCCCTCGAAGGTGCGGATATTTCTCTGGAGGTCGGCACGTTGCTCGTTGCCGATAGGAGATGTACGTCACCATAGAAACATGGATCCCTCTAGTGCTTGCTCGATTTGCGGCCAAGAGGACTCATGGCGGCATTCCCTCATTGAATGCACTATATCCCGGTGTCTGATCCCACTGTTGTTGAGCATATTAGCCTCACTGCTGATCCTTCTGCCCGACAGTGGTTGTTCTCGATGATGTAGTCTATGAAGCGCGACGAGTTCATAAGCATGGTCGTAACTATTAGGGCTATTTGGCATGCGCGACAGAAAGTGATCCATGAAGACGTCTATCAGAGGCCAATGGCAACCTTACAGTTTGTGGAAAGCCTTCGAGACCTAGGCTTTAATTAGCCAGCCAAAGAGGGAGAAGAGTGGCGGGAATCCTCCATGGACAGCGAAACCTCCGCGCTGGATCGCGGCCGGGTATGCACAAGGTAAACGCTAATGGTGCAGTTGTGAAAACGCAGAAGCACCGAGCGGTCGGAGCTGTCTACCGCTCAGCTGATGGTGTCTTCCAAGGAGCCTTCAGTGGTTGTTTATGATGGGATTACATATCCAGGTTGTTTAGAAGCTCTGGCCTGCAGAGAGGCTCTCGCTCTGACGGAAGATCTTCATGTGGGCGAGGTGGTAGTGGCTACCTCCGAAGCACCGATACTTCAAAGTCTGCCGTGTCTGTGTATAATACGCCGCTGATACTCCGATATCCCGATACACGGGTGATACACGTATCTCAGGAGTATCAGCTTTTCGATTCTAAAAAGAAAGAGAAAAAAATACCGATAAACAGCCAGGGACATCATCAACACGGCTAGGACACAGGAACGTTGGGTAGCCCAATCAAAACACACTAGCGACCCTAATAGCCAGTGCCTATCTATCTATTTGCTTGATTAACCATGGAAGTGGTTTTGATGGAGGCCTCAGCACCGCCACCGTCGCCATATGGAGTCACTCGCCGCCATCTAGAATCGCCTCCCCGCAACCTGGAACCGTTCTCTCCTCCGTCGCCTCAATTATTCTTTAACTTCACAAGTCATTGCACAACATTTCATTAATTTTATATGTATATTCACCGTATCGCTGTATTGTTGTTTCTAGAAATTGCTGTATCATGTATCCCTGTATCCGTATCGCCGTATCGGTGCTTCTTAGGTGGCTACTGACTGCCTGGAGGTCGTACAAGGGCTGCAGGGCAAGAATTAAGGCCAATTCGGTCACATTCTCCGGGAGATATTTGCAACAGCCAGAGGGCGTGGCGGTGTTTCTTTCCACCATGAGAGGCGATCTTCCAGCGAAGAAGCGCATAGGCTGGCTCGATTAGGCACGACACTAGATGTCGGTCGGCATGTGTGGTATATTTCCCCTCCCTAGGGAATCATTCTTCCTGGAAACTTTTTTGAACAACGAATAAAGTGAGCGGGAGTTTCTCAAAATAAAAATACTGAACGATATGGTCATACACTCAGTTGACTGGCGTGTCATTTTTGCACGCCCCAGGTCTCTCTTTCGTCATTTTTTCCCTCATCATAATTGTTTATTTTCGTTAACAATATGAAAAACGACTAATTGTTGTTTTTGTGAAACCGTGTATATTTTATATACTACTACCTCTGTTTCAAAATAATTGTCAGAAACTTGTGTAGATACATATGTATTGGAACGGAGCGAATAGATCTCAAGTAATCTATTTGTTAATCCACCTGTTTTTCAACAAACTCGATTTCGTAGACAAGCAAAATTTCATGTGAACTTATATATTGTTAACTGAAAAATTGTTAAAACTGGGATTTTTCTAAATCGGCCAAAACTGAAGTTTTTGACAAGTTGAAGAACCAAATAGGCACTTCATCCTGTGCTATATTGGACCACACAGATAGATTAGTATATCAATTGAATAGTGGGGAATCGTCCTCCTGCATGTGATGAGATCCGTTTCAAGTGCCCAACTTTGAAGTGGGTGGCATTTTACCGTAATCTGTGGAGCCTACAACCAAGCACAAGTCCTTGGCTGTAGCCTCGGGGGCTACTCCCATCGGGAACGATGTTCGCGTGCCCGATGAATTTAGACCAAAAGAAAGAAAAGAAGTATATTTCGAGTTATACAGATAACTCTACATATACTCCCATCGGAAGACAAAATAAGTCATCAAATATGACTCAATAAAATGTGCTATTCCAACAGCCGAAAAGCACTCGACAATATATTCTCAGAGCGCTAGAAGTCGCGAATAAATCTTCGAATGCCGCAAAACTTTGCGAAGGTAAGACCTCAGATCCGTTCGAGTGGCGTGGCTGCCTCTCGACGGCGGATTGTTACTTTTTCCGTATCAACAGATACGAAGAAAAATCCTAACGGACGCGTTAGGTACCCGATAAAATATGACTGGGACTCGACAGAATGGTAAGACCTTAAGCGGCACCGTCGTTTATACCAGTATCCCGAGATCATGTCCAGGGACGTGATCTTGAAGTAGTTTTTGCGGATTGCCACTAGAGCAGTTAACTAGTACCTGATCCGTCGATGAACTAGCCCCAACTACCGTTATCCCTGTACAAAATAATATTTGCAGAAGGTTATGCTAAATTCGACAGGATTATTGGATGATTAAAGTTGGAGATTTTCCCTGATTCTTCGATTCAAGAAAAATCTCGGGGGCTACTGACATAGGCATCCCCAATGGGCCTGCCGAAAGTGATACCCGGGGTTTATTGAAGGCCCAGGACTCGAAGAATAAGAAGATTCGGAAGCCTATTTAGTGTTAAGGAAAGATAGATTGTATTAGGAAATATAGAGACTTGTAATCTTACGGGATGGGGACGAAACCCTCCCGAACTCTGTAACTTGTGTATTACAAAAACCCTCGGCTCCATCTCCTATATAAGGGGGAGCCGAGGGACAAAGAAGGGATCGAATCTATTGTCAACAGAACCCTAGTTTTTACAATCAACGAGTACTTTTCGGCTGAAACCTTCGAGATCTACTTGCCCTCTACTTCTAGCAAAACCCTAGTCTATAATCTGTAGGCATTGACAAATTAATCCTTTGTCACCAGGCAAGTTCATCGCTTGCTCATGTTACTTTGAGTATTTTTATTAAATTACTTGCAAAGTACTATACTTATCACTCTTGCATGAAAAGCAAAGATGCTAATTTCATAACTATGAATATGACTATGTGGTGGGCAATGGAACCATGGCATGAGTATGGTGGAGGTTCCATTGCAAGGGTTTGTATCCATCTAGGATTAAACAACAAATGTTGTCCAGTGATTCATGTGCCGTAACAACCGTGTTAACCATAAGATCTAGAGTGGGACGGAGTAGTCAAGTGTGTTTCTTCCTCTTGTACATCAACGGATGCGCTTACCGTAGCAGTTGTGTCTTGCGAGAACATCCAGAGGGGTGGAGAACCTCTAAGTCCCCACGGTAATGCGATCTATGATGGGTTGCAACGACCGGCGAAGGTATCAAGGTCGCGGAACCTGATAGTAGTCGAGGTCGGATGGTATCCAATGGATGCGCTGACCGGCGAGGACCCAAGGTCGGAATTGCAACAATGGGTGGGTGTGCAAGGTCGCGGAGGAATTCAATATTGACTAGGACCTTATACCGGGCCTCACACCACGAAAGTGTGAACGGGTAAGCTGCCCGGTTGGCACCAAGGTTAAGACCTCTTTTGGGTAAAGCAACACACCTCTGCAGAGTGTAACAAACCGTGACCTGTCACTCCCGTTCCGGGTTTGCTACTACGAACGCTGCCGGAAAGGAACTCCATGAAGTTCTAATCAACCGGTGAAGGCTGACGGACATAGTTCTTCCGAATAAAAGCAACCTTTTGAAGAAATGATTATGAAAACCTGCATTAGTATTAGACTTTCTTGGCTAATGCCTAGTTAGTGCATTAAACACCTATTTCCTATAATGAAATTGTTGAGTACGCTCGTACTCATACCTCTTATAATCCCATGCTTAGATTGTCTGAATCACCTGGAGGAGGCCAATGAATGACAAGAAGGAGCAGATCCATCTGCTATGAAGAACCAGACCTCTCTAGAAGTGTAGAAGGGGTTGACTACCTGATAGTGTACGGAACCGGGGAGGTTCCAGAAGAAGACCATGCTTAAGCACCAGAAGTACTAGTAGTAGTCGAGCAAGACGAACTCTATAGTATTTAGCTTCTCGAGTAGAATAATGTTTAGCCTGCTAAGACCTATATTGTATAAGATAAGTAGGGTTCACCTAGAACCTAGGAGTTATCCTCTACGGACCTAAGAGGAGCTCCAATCTGATGTAATTATATGGCTTGTAATATTATGTGACTGAAATAAAGACCATATATGCTTCTGTTGTACTACTCTGATGGGATGTAATATTTGCGGATTGGTACTTCGCACATGTTATGTCAACGACTGGCATACTACAACATGCAGTGGTATGCGGGGTCACCACAGCAGCCGACGAAGGGAAAATATGAAAGTGCAAGGTTCCCTCGAAGGTGCGGATATTTCTCTGGAGGTCGGCACGTTGCTCGTTGCCGATAGGAGATGTACGTCACCATAGAAACATGGATCCCTCTAGTGCTTGCTCGATTTGCGGCCAAGAGGACTCATGGCGGCATTCCCTCATTGAATGCACTATATCCCGGTGTCTGATCCCACTGTTGTTGAGCATATTAGCCTCACTGCTGATCCTTCTGCCCGACAGTGGTTGTTCTCGATGATGTAGTCTATGAAGCGCGACGAGTTCATAAGCATGGTCGTAACTATTAGGGCTATTTGGCATGCGCGACAGAAAGTGATCCATGAAGACGTCTATCAGAGGCCAATGGCAACCTTACAGTTTGTGGAAAGCCTTCGAGACCTAGGCTTTAATTAGCCAGCCAAAGAGGGAGAAGAGTGGCGGGAATCCTCCATGGACAGCGAAACCTCCGCGCTGGATCGCGGCCGGGTATGCACAAGGTAAACGCTAATGGTGCAGTTGTGAAAACGCAGAAGCACCGAGCGGTCGGAGCTGTCTACCGCTCAGCTGATGGTGTCTTCCAAGGAGCCTTCAGTGGTTGTTTATGATGGGATTACATATCCAGGTTGTTTAGAAGCTCTGGCCTGCAGAGAGGCTCTCGCTCTGACGGAAGATCTTCATGTGGGCGAGGTGGTAGTGGCTACCTCCGAAGCACCGATACTTCAAAGTCTGCCGTGTCTGTGTATAATACGCCGCTGATACTCCGATATCCCGATACACGGGTGATACACGTATCTCAGGAGTATCAGCTTTTCGATTCTAAAAAGAAAGAGAAAAAAATACCGATAAACAGCCAGGGACATCATCAACACGGCTAGGACACAGGAACGTTGGGTAGCCCAATCAAAACACACTAGCGACCCTAATAGCCAGTGCCTATCTATCTATTTGCTTGATTAACCATGGAAGTGGTTTTGATGGAGGCCTCAGCACCGCCACCGTCGCCATATGGAGTCACTCGCCGCCATCTAGAATCGCCTCCCCGCAACCTGGAACCGTTCTCTCCTCCGTCGCCTCAATTATTCTTTAACTTCACAAGTCATTGCACAACATTTCATTAATTTTATATGTATATTCACCGTATCGCTGTATTGTTGTTTCTAGAAATTGCTGTATCATGTATCCCTGTATCCGTATCGCCGTATCGGTGCTTCTTAGGTGGCTACTGACTGCCTGGAGGTCGTACAAGGGCTGCAGGGCAAGAATTAAGGCCAATTCGGTCACATTCTCCGGGAGATATTTGCAACAGCCAGAGGGCGTGGCGGTGTTTCTTTCCACCATGAGAGGCGATCTTCCAGCGAAGAAGCGCATAGGCTGGCTCGATTAGGCACGACACTAGATGTCGGTCGGCATGTGTGGTATATTTCCCCTCCCTAGGGAATCATTCTTCCTGGAAACTTTTTTGAACAACGAATAAAGTGAGCGGGAGTTTCTCAAAATAAAAATACTGAACGATATGGTCATACACTCAGTTGACTGGCGTGTCATTTTTGCACGCCCCAGGTCTCTCTTTCGTCATTTTTTCCCTCATCATAATTGTTTATTTTCGTTAACAATATGAAAAACGACTAATTGTTGTTTTTGTGAAACCGTGTATATTTTATATACTACTACCTCTGTTTCAAAATAATTGTCAGAAACTTGTGTAGATACATATGTATTGGAACGGAGCGAATAGATCTCAAGTAATCTATTTGTTAATCCACCTGTTTTTCAACAAACTCGATTTCGTAGACAAGCAAAATTTCATGTGAACTTATATATTGTTAACTGAAAAATTGTTAAAACTGGGATTTTTCTAAATCGGCCAAAACTGAAGTTTTTGACAAGTTGAAGAACCAAATAGGCACTTCATCCTGTGCTATATTGGACCACACAGATAGATTAGTATATCAATTGAATAGTGGGGAATCGTCCTCCTGCATGTGATGAGATCCGTTTCAAGTGCCCAACTTTGAAGTGGGTGGCATTTTACCGTTGTGTGTTCAGAAACTTGTAAGCTGTGGCACAACAACTACTAGCACTTAGCTGTGGAGACCAGCCGGAAGATCTCTATAAAAACAGTGCTACTATTGCCTGTTTGATGCCCTTGCCTTTCTCGCGCTAGCTGCACAAAAGCCATTGTGAGCTGAAACTACGGTACTGTTCGGAGAGTCGGAGAGAACAACAGATGGCGGAGACGGTGGTGAGCATGGCGAGATCCATGCTGGGAGGCGCAATCAGCATGGCCACCTCCGCCGCCGCCGCTGAGCTGGGCCTCCTCGTCGGCGTCCGCAAGGATATTTGGTATACATGCTAATTCGCATCTTCTTGCGGCAGCTTACCGCTGCCTCTGTTTTTGTTTAGATCGCTGCCTCTAATTTGTTGAAGTTACTCTAACCTGTATAAACAAAATATATGTTTTAATTGTGCGAGGTTATTAATTAGTTGGAGTGACCACACTAAGGAAACGAGTGACTATATACAATCAGAAGAATTAACGATAAGGCTTCCGTTTCTTCAAAAAACACCTAATGAACATTTTTCGCGAAAAGATGTGATGATATTAAAACAAGGTCCTTACAGATAGATCCAGAAGAAAACGAAAATTACAACATAGCCCAGCTGTATCCCGATGCCGTCGACGAAGAACAGAACATGCCGCCGGCGCGCCGCCGCTACTCCTCCTCAGCAACCTTGGATCGGACGGAGTCCCTCTGCGGACGGGAAGTCGACGAACCTCAGCTCCAAGGAGCCTCCACCCTGCACCGCCCACGCCATCGCCTTGTCTCACATCATCCACACCTCCAGAAGCTTCAAGCGCCCGGATCCGCCGCTCCACGGACTCCGGCGAGGGAAGGGCACGCACAGCAACTCCAGGGAGCTGCGAGCATGCAGAGGGCGGAAGATCCGCGCCGGAGCCCCTCAGAGCACCGACACCGAGGAGGAAGACCTCCGCCCCAAAACGCCACACCGGCCGCGTCGCCGACCCCCCAACGCCGCCAGCAGAAGGCCTACTCAAACCTACACTATATACACGACGAGATCCGGGGTTCCCCCACCCTCCCGCCGCCGGAGCGGCCGGCGGAGGGAAGGGGAACCAACGAATCGCCGCCGGCGAGGTGGTTTGACCGGGCGGTTTCAGAAAATCGCCTCTCCGGCACTGTAGCGGGGGAGAGAGAGAGTCCAAGGTCTCTTAAACACCTAATGAACATTACTCTAAAATTTTCATAAATATATGTACTCCGAGATGGATTAATGTATTTGTTTACAAAGATGCATTTTAAACGGAAATTTGTGGAAAAGGCCCTCGCCATAATAAAAATATTTCCCATAATAATAACTTAGGAGCCCATATTGGAACTCGAAACCAACTGGTGAGTTATACTTTCCATCCAACAATAGTTCCAAACGTTCTTCTAATTTTCTTTTGGACTACTTGTTTGCCAGGTTTATCAAAGACGAGCTACAAACGATGCAAGCATTCCTTGAGGTTGCTGAAGCAATGAAGAAGAAAGATGTATTGTTGAAGGTGTGGGCCAAGCAAGTTAGGGACTTGTCTTACAATATTGAAGATTGCCTTGGTGAATTTATGGTGCACGTGGGAAACCAAAGCTTGACAAGGCGGCTGATGAAGCTCAAAGATCGCCACCGCATTGCCCTGCAGATCCGCGATCTGAAATCAAGAGTTGAAGAAGTAAGCATCAGAAACACACGCTACAGCTTGATCAAGACAGATGTGTCTGACATCATTGAAGATGAGGTAAATTCCTACACAGAAGATGTTCGCAATCACTCAGCTAGCAACATTGATGAAGCAGACCTTGTGGGGTTTTCAAAGCCTAAGGAAGAGCTGATTGAACTGATGGATCTCAACACTAGAGTTGGTCATGCCAAAGTTGTATGTGTCGTTGGCATGGGTGGTTTGGGCAAGACTACTCTTGCAAGGAAAGCCTATGACAGTAAGGAAGATATTGTTAATAATTTTTCTTGCTGTGCTTGGATCACAATTTCACAGTCATTTTGCAAGATAGAGATGCTCAAGGATATGATCATCCAACTTTTGGGTGATGAAGCATTGAAGAGGCGTTTGAGAGAAGTTGAAGGTAAGACTGTGAAAGTAGATGATCTTGCTAGCTACCTCAGGGAAAAGCTGAAGGACAAGAGGTACTTTGTTGTTCTTGATGACTTGTGGACAATAAATGCATGGAGGTTGATTAAAGATATTGTTTTTCCTAGTAGTAACAACAAAGGTAGTCGAATAATAGTAACAACACGTAACACCGACTTAGCCAAGGAGTGTACTTACGAACAGCTTATATACCACCTTAAGCCCCTATATATACATGATGCGACAAATCTTTTACTAAGAAAGACTAGAAAAACACAAGAAAGCGTAGAAAATGGCGAGAACATGAAGAGCATTGTTTCCAAAATAGTAAATAAATGTGGTTGTTTACCGCTAGCTATACTAACTATAGGTGGCATGCTTGCCACCAAAGAAGTAACAGAGTGGGAAAGCATTTATAAGCAGATCCCCTCAGAGCTTGAGAGCAACCCAGGCCTTGAAGCAATGAGGAGGATGGTTACTCTAAGTTACAACCACTTGCCATCTCATCTTAAGTCCTGCTTCCTGTACTTAAGTATCTTTCCTGAGGATTCTGTGATCAGAAGGAGTCGTCTAGTAGAAAGATGGATATCAGAGGGGTTTGTAAGAGGCATGTCTGGGATGAATGTTGAGGAAGTTGGGAAAAGTTATTTTACTGAGCTAATAAACCGAAATATGATTCAACCATCATGGGTTAACATAGAAGGTATTGTGAAGAGTTGTACAGTCCATGATATCATGCGTGATGTCATGGTCTCAATTGCTAGAGAAGAAAATTTCGTGTGCTCGGTAGGGGATAAGGTAACTAGTGCGGTGGATGATAACTTTCGCCATATAGCATTCCATGGTAGCAAGTGTCAAAAGATAGTCATGGATTGGAGCCATGTTCGGTCAGTAACCGTGTTTGGCAAGAGACCCTTGGATTCATCTAGTTCTGTTTGTTCACCTAACATGAGGATGCTTCGGTCCTTGGATCTAGAGGGTGCCCAGTTTGGAATCACACAATCAGATATGAACAAGATAGGGTCGTTGTGCCACTTGAAATATGTGAATGTTAAGTATAGTGTAAGAAGGTATTCAAATATTTATGAAGTTCCAAGATCTATTGGAAAATTACAAGGCTTACAGACTTTGGACCTAGGATATACTCATATCACAACACTACCAGCTGAGATAACTAAACTCCAAAGCCTTCGTAACCTCCGTTGTAGAAAGAAAAATTGGTATGCTCATTTCGAGTCGAGGGAGCGCAAGAAATGCTTGGTGAACATATTATGTCTGCCCATGGTGTTCAAACATTTCAGTCGCGCTGATGTACTTTCTGAGCTACACATGGCCTTCTCTTGCCGTTGGACAAAGAAACAGGGTGTGCAGCTCCCTAGAGGGATCGGAAACTTAAAGGAGTTGCAGGTACTGGAGGTTGTAGACATCAAAAGATGTAGCAGCAAAGTGGTTAAGGAACTGGGGGAGCTTGTTCTGCTAAGAAAGCTAAGCCTGGAAACCGAAAGGGTCACGGAGAAGAAATGCATTATACTTGGTGAAGCTATTGAGAAGCTCGCTTCCCTCTGCTCTCTTCATGTTGATGCAAGTGGACGCTCGGGCAATGGAACACTCGAGTGGTTGCATTCTATTTCATCTGCTCCTCCTCTCCTGAGGACCCTGTTCTTCAATGGACGTCTTGGAGGACATATGCCTAACTGGATTGGAAGTCTGGTGTGTCTGGTGAAGATTCACTTATGGGAGAGTCATCTGACGGCAGGAGGTAACGACATCGAGGTACTTGGGGAACTGCCCAACCTCATGCGTCTTTCTCTTTCTTCGCAAGCTTATACTGGTGATAAACTAGTCTTCAAAGCTGGAGCCTTCCCAGCCCTCAAGAAACTTAATATTTTTTATTTAGTGAATCTGAAGAAGTTGATATTTGAGATGGGCACGTCTCCCCACATGGAAATGATAGATTTAAGTTATTGCCGCTTAGAGTCAGCAGGTATTGTTGGCATCAAGCACCTTCGAAAGCTCAAAGAGATTTCACTCGGTATTCGAGTTATCGCAACAATGCTTGATCTGCTGCAACTGCAAGGTGAATTGAACACACACCCCAACAATGCCGTGCTACAGCTGCAAGATGGCTTGATAGATCATCTCAGCCAAGGATCCGATGTACAAGTGCAGGCAACAGCGGAAACATCGCTTCCCGAGCCTGCGGCAGGAGAGAGCTCATCACTGGCGGCCATGCCGAAGACGAATGACATGTTAGCTAATATCCCTCTTTTGTTCAGTACTATTAACTGAGCTTATAGTTGCTGCTGCTGTACACTTACAGTTCATCTCTTTGTTTATCTCTAACAGCCATGATGATGTGCTACACACTTACAATTCATGCTGACCAGTGGTGATGTCTGTTCTCCTTGCTACATTCTTGATCTCGATTGCCGCCACTTGTTCTGGTTCATGTTGGTACGTACAGCTCCATCAAATATCTCCTCTCTCCCTCTCTGCTGGAGTTTTGTTTGCTGCGCATACTTCTCAAGTGTTTGTCAGAAAGTCTGTAGAAAACCATTCGTGTGTTTCATATCCATGCCCTAGATCCAATTTTGAATTCACTTATTTGCCCACAAATAGTAGCAAGAGACTAATTTCTGCACTTTCCTGCATTCTTCTTTTAGCTGGCTGAATTAGTCTAATTAATGCAGTCTCCAAAATAGAAGTAATTGGGGTTTCGTAGACTCTCACCATTAGGAATCAGGGTTCTCTTAAAACCTCTTGATTCCTGTAATTAATCGTGGGAGGAGCTGAGGGCTGGAGCATGGCGTGATCAAATCATGATGAAACTTGACTTATCTGATTGGTTTAAAAACCTTACCATTTTGCTGAAGGTTACTAATACATACTAGGGAGTCAAGCGGAAGGTAACTCCTAATCCTTCCTCATGTCAGTTTATATATACATGAGAGGGGAGAAATAGTATTTTAGAACGGAACATTTTTTTCAAGTGTCAGGAATCTTGTTATCTACAAGCCAGAATGCTCCAAGAGATGAGATTTGAGCAGGGCTCTTCTCAAGCTGAAGCGAAAAAACATCCCAAACAACAATCCCGTGCTGTAAATGGGATGATCTGTCAAGGATGCTGACTGAATGATCTCAAGTGAAGTTGGAAGTGCCAGCCAGGGCCACTTTCTGAGGCAGGAGGCAGTTTGGACGGTAAAAATCCATTCACATCTGAAGTTTGAACTGTGAAGTGATCATACCGAACACTGGTCAGTTCATCAACAGCTTCTTTTCGTCGTTTTCATGTTAGATGTTACACTTATAATGACTTGTATTGTTCTCAGCTTCTAAACACATACATATGTATTCAGCTACGGAGGATACGTGGAAAATGTATACAAGATACTGCTACTAATTAAGATGCACATATTGATGTGGTGCTGCAATTGCCATCACCTTCAGCTTTCCAAGTTCGCTGCTGGAAGCCTCTGATCTGGTGCAAGGTGTATCTGAGATGAATGCCGCTATTTCTCCGACCGAATGGTTGATGAGTGTACTGATCTTGGAGGGCTTCAATTGAACCGAGGCGATCAATGGACCAGGCTGCAACGGCACTTTCAGATCTCAGAAGGAGCTTACAAGTGGCAATTAGTACACCCAGATGACAATCTGTTTTTGACTTTTTTCGGGAACACAAAGGAATGGCTCAACCTGATGCATAGGCGTGCACTTAATTGCGATTACAGACTTACCTTGTGTACTAGCACTCCCTCTGTCATTTTTCTTGAGATGGTTATATTACTCTCCATTTTTTGCTTCCACATTATTTGTACATATTTTTGTTTCGCAAAATAAAATAATTGCACTTGATTGTAAATGAATGAGGACTCCTGTTAATACCCAAGTTCCGCAAATTTAAGTTAGTGAAATACACCTGCTATGCCACTAAATTTGTGATTTTTCATCTGCTTCACTTTTCGTAAGTTCTACTTTGGGAGGAGCAGTAAAGTAGTACTCTGTACTTTTTTTGCCAAAAAAAACTGTACTAATTTCAATCTGTAACCTGTGATCATGTTTATTTTAACTTCTACCGGCAGACAATTCGGTAAACTGGGAGCCGGCATACCAAGTTGAGCATCGCCGGACTCACTAAGATTTAGTCTGGGGCGTGATACAATGCAAATGGCATCCTTGTTTTTTTCCAAGCGATCCACCATCGGGGATCGATTTTCAATTATCATGGGGATAACGAAAAACAAAGTCATCAGGTCTGTTCTTACACAGCAACCGCCTGCTCCTACGCAAAAACTATGTACAGCATCGTTTTTTTTTTTTGATAGCAAATGTACAGCATCGTTACGACTACCAGAGGGCAGAAGCCTCAGAAATAGCCCAGAACAGTATCAAACCCCCTCGACCAACAGCTAAAGAACTAGACAGTCTAAACCATCTTAACATGAGCATACATTTTTTTTTTCCATCTGGGACTTCACTCCCCTTTCCATTACTTATCATAACGGAAATACAATGTTCAGTCAAAAGCAACAGGAAGGAAAAGAGCAGATAAAGAAGACCCACAGGTTTAAACACAACGTGACAGGAAAACCCGCTGCTTGCTCATCAGCGTCGAAGAACAAACTACGGGGCAAAAAACCTGTCCTAAACTACTACACTCAACAGGGAATCCACACAACAGCCACAGGATATCAGGTTCAAGAACAACCAAAAGCGAAAACTAGCTAGCCACACCACAATCAAACCTCGCCGTTGGAGGTCAGCACCATCTCCGTCCTTGGCGACAGAGTCCCAGTCATCGGAGAGCCGGAGTGAAGAATCATCGCCTGCTGCAGCATCTGGTCAGCGCCACTCTTGATTCTTGCTCCATCTTCCAAGCCGTAGAGTCCTGCCCAGTAATGTAAAAACGAACAAACCGAAGAGATTGTTACCAAAGGAGACCGAACCATAGCTTTATCAAAAGTGATTTTGTTCCTGATATTCCAAATCCCCCAACAAATCGCGGCAAGTAACACCATATGGAATTTCTTCCCCTTTGGATAGAACTTATAAAACCAAGCTAGACTCTGCCAAAGTGAGGAAGGACACAAATTAGTCCCGATAATACTGCCCAGGTTACCCCAAACCACCCTGGCATTCGAGCATCGAAGAATAAGTGTTGAACAGTCTCATTATGCAAGCAAAAAGAGCACACAGGAGATCCAAGCCACTTCCTTGTTTTCAAGTTATCCCTGGTTAGAATGGCATTTTGAAATACTTGCCAAAGAAAAATCTTTATTTTCAAGGGGATCTTAGATTTCCAAATCCACTTGTTATGCGACCCAGCTAAGTTTCTTTCTAGGAATTGGTACATGGATTTCGTGGAGTAAATTCCATTCGCATTCAGCCTCCAAGAAACTGCATTAGGAACCCCAGCTTTGTGATTCAATTTCGCATGCATCACGATATACTTCCAGTGAACTACCATCTCAGGGGATAGTCTCCTACGGAAAGGTATTACACAGTTACTACCAATGACTCTCTCAAGAGTCCAATCTTGCCCATGGCAAATATCAAACAAAGCAGGATAAGAATCGCACAAAGCAGCATTATCAAGCCAGGGATCATGCCAAAATCTTACCAGATCACCACCATTCAAGGTAACTTTTCTTCCAGCAAAGTAATAGTCCCTAACTTTCATAAGGGTTTTCCAGCCAGCGGAATCCTGCATTCTTACCTTAACTGATGCCACACTTTTATTCTTAAGATATTTAGCTTTGATAATCTACTGCCAAAGCCCATCTTGTGTTTCTAATCTCCACCACCACTTAACAAGGAGACTGATATTTTGTTTTCTGAGGTCCTTGACCCCTAAGCCTCCCTTACTTTTGGAACGACATATTCTCGTCCATTTTACCAAATGATACTTCCTCTTCTTTTTTCTTCCAGCCCAAAAAAAATGCCTCCTATGTTTATCTAGTTTCTCGACAAACGTTTTATTTAACAGGAACATAGACATATAAAAATAGGGGATGCCAGATAAACTGGAGTCAAGCAGGATGAGACGCCCTCTAGATGTTGCGGAATCACCAATCCAGGAATCAAGTTTCTTGAGCATCTTGGCATCAAGAAAATCCCAATCCACACTTTTAATTTTTGCAAAGGTAACAGGCATGCCAAGATATTTCATTGGCAGTTGCCCAACTTGACAATTGAAAAGGTTAGAGTAAAAACTAGTAACATCATTATCCGCATTGATAGTGAAAATCTCACTTTTAGAAAAATTTATTTTCAGACCTGACATCAGCTCAAACATATAAAGCAACATTTTCAAGTTTACTGCTTTTTCTGGATTATGAGTCAAACATAAGACAGTGTCGTCGGCATATTGCAAAATTGCTATCCCATTATCAATCAAATCTGGAGCCAACCCCTCAAGCAACCCGTTTTGCTGAGCATGCAACACCATTTTAGTTAACGACTCTCCAACCATATTAAAGAGGAAAGGTGCCATAGGGTCCCCTTGTCTAACACCCTTGGCACTCTGGAAGTAAGGACCCATCTCATTGTTAATTTTCACACTAACCGACCCATTATACAGAGATTGCCTGATCCAAGAGCACCACAGGGGACAAAACCCTCTAGCCTCATGACATTTCATAAGGAAATCCCAGTTAACTTTGTCGTAAGCCTTTTCGAAATCGATCTTTAGAATGATGCCCACTTTATTTTTAATATGCACATGATGCATAACCTCATGCAACGAAAAAACCCCATCCATAAGGAATCTATTCTTAATAAAAGCATTTTGTTGCACACTGAACAACTTTGACGCATATGGCTGCAACCTAATAGTCAAAGTTTTTGTGATGAGCTTGTATATACATCTCAACAAACAAATGGGCCTGAATTGATGAATCTTATTAGCATCAACCATTTTAGGTAGCAAGGTAATCACACCATAATTGAGGCGTTGCACATCAAGGTTTCCTTCATGAAATTTTATGAAAAGGTTCATGATATCGTTTTTTACCACCACCCAGCAGTGCTGATAGAACTCTGTAGGAATATTATCGGGACCAGGGGCACGATTCGTTTCCATGGCAAACAGAGCATTTTTCACTTCCTCCTCTGAAAAAGGTCTAGTTAGGTCACGGTTGTCTTCAACCGACAAGGTTTCGTCCATACTCCAAAGATTAGAAGAAAGCTTGAACATGTTCCCAGGTGCAGGACCAAAGAGATCCTTATAATAGGCCGTGGCATGTTTTAAGAGATCAATAGTTCCTTCAACCAAGGTACCATTATCATCCAGGGAGTACAACGTGTTTTCCTTTTTCTCCCATTAGCAGTTTTGTGGAAGTAAGTCGTATTTTGATCACCTTGCAGGAGCCACCTAGCATGCGATCTTTGATGCCAATAGGACTCCTCGTCCACATGGATATTATATAATTCGACCATGATCTCCGTCTTTCTAACCACATCCTCAGGAGATAACTCATCAGATTCTTCCAACTGCTCCAGAGAGTCCAGTTCCATTTTTAGCTCCCCTTTTCTTTTTTTAACATGGCAAAGAGGTTTGAGCCCCACCCTTTAAAATATTTTTTGACCCTTTTCAACTTGATGTTCAAAACATCAATAGGATCAGTGCTGCGCACAGGATGCGTCCAAATCTCCTCAACTTTTTCTAAGAAACTATCATTTTTCAACCAATTAATGTCAAACTTGAATTCTCTTTTTTTAGGAAGCACTACACCATCACCAGTATCTAAAACAAGCGGGTTATGGTCAGACTGATCTCTGACCAAACGTTTCACAAAGGCAAGGGGAAAGAGAGTCTCCCAGTCAGGGGACATCAAGATTCTATCAAGTTTTTCAAGAGTAGGTGTTTTTTGTTTGTTTGTCCAGGTATATAAGCCACCCGTCATGAGGATCTCCCTCAAACACATAGTATGAATAAACGAATTGAAAATATCAGAGGAGCGAGGAAGGGTGCAAGGCTTATTCTTCTCCAACACATTTCTCAAAATGTTAAAATCGCCGCCAACAATGTAAGGACAATCAATGACTTGACAAAAAGAGGATAGCTCAACAAGGAAATCTTCTTTTCTGTTTTCGTGTGCAGGACCATACACCACAATCACAGCCCATCTGCACTTTTTAATCTTATCCCAAAGGTTCAAAAGAATCATGGAGTTACCCAACTTCACAGACTGAACCTCCAACACGTCATACCTAACGCCACAAAGGATACCCCCTGATTTGCCTACCGAAATGAGCATACATGACAACTCATCTACCAAAATGGGAAGAACTTCCAGAGGCCAACCACCAACAGCTTCCAGCATCCGACAAAACGGGGAAGACAGTTTTTCCTCTGACAAGGCGGGGAACAGCTATCACCAACATCAATCATCAAGGTTATCAGCGTCTTCATCTTTGTCATCGTCAACATCCATGTCATTGTTTTGTTGGTTCGTCAGACGAGGAATATTGCTTGCACCTGCAGTGTCACTTCTTCTGTTCATCACTACAGTAGCCAGAGAGAGGAGTGCATCTGCACCTTGATTCAGCTGCGAAGCTTCAGCTGCAGAATGAGAACCTGCCCAGTATTTCATGAACACCACAACATGAAATATTAGCTCAATAGGATTTTTTGGATAAATCTTATCAAAACAGGCTTTATTACGCGCTTTCCAAATGGCCCAGCAAATTGCTGCCAATCCAGCAATTTGAACATTGCGACTGGCTTTGGAATGATTGGGTATCCACCAAAAGTATTGTGCAAAGAATCCAGATCGATTATGGACCCCCACAGTCATCCCCACCAAGCTCCACAGGAATTTTATGGCATCCTTGTGGCTTTCTGAGGCACTTGATGCCAGATCTATGTACCCCTACTATTAGAAAATATTATATCAATATTGGAAAACAGCATGCTGCACCCTCCAATTCTACTCTTACTTGATGCTACCTCTGCTGCTACAGCCAAAGTTTGTAAAGCAGAGCAAAATCCCAGTCAGTCCGTGGGACTGTGAACTTATTAGCGCAGTGTTCCTTATCGAGAGTGGCCTGCCGCCCGCTTTGCCGCGCGTTCCCCTCCCGACCTTCATTGCTCCGCCCGCGTGTCTCCGGCACGGCCGGGAACGAACGCGACGTCTCCGCGGATGCGCCAGCGATGCTCGCTTCCTCACTCTCTCTCTCTCTCCCCCATCTGCTCACCACTGTCCACACCTCCGGCGCGGCGCTGAGATCTTGTGCGGAGTGGTGGATTCCGGCCGGAGAGCACGAGCGCGTCCCTCCCTACCTTCGAGAAGGGTTCGGCGGTAGAGGAGGACGATTCCGGCGACGATATAGGAGAAAAACGTTCATCTTTTGTCCATAAGAGGCCCCTCAAACCGCCCACCCCGTATAATTCCGTCGGAATAGGGGTGAACGCAGTTTGGGCCGTCTAGCATGCCCCGTATTCGGGCCGGCCCGTATCGGCGGAATATGGGACCCGTCAAAACCACACCGCCGCCCCCTACAAATACAGGGCGTAGGTGCGAGTGGGAGTCGAACCCCTCACTCGCAACCTTAGCTCCGCCGTGCGCCGCCGCCTCCCCGCACACGTTCCAGCGAGAAATTCCACGCCGCACACTCCAGCATTAGCACCGCCGCTCGCCATGTCCGCACGCTGCAACATTAGCGCGTCGCCCGCCTCCGGATCGAAGCGATCCCGCTCGCCGGACATGCTCGAGGAGGCATGGCGGCGCCACTGCAAGCTCTCCGCCGCCGAGAGTCGGCGTGCAGCGTGCAGGTACGCCGGCGCCCTCTACGTGCCGCCGTGAAGGAGATGGAGGCGTGGGAGGCGGAGGAGAATGCGACAGTCGTCATCCTCGATGACTAGATCGCTTCGTAGAAGTCGCGATCCATTAGGATCGCGCAATTTTGTAAAATCCGTATGTATGATCTACCTATGAACTGATGAACTATCGAAAAAAATTCATGGGGTTTGCAATTTTCAAATATACGGGTGATGACCCACAAGTATAGGGGGTGTATCGTAGTACTTTCGATAAATAAGAGTGTCGAACCCAACAAGGAGCAGAAGGTGTTGACAAGCAGTTTCGATGAAGGATTCACTGTAAATGCTCACAGACAAGTTTTCAGGGGGTTTGATATAGCAGATAAATAAAGTACAAGTAAATAAAATGCGAGAGTAATAATTGCAGCGAGTGGCCCAATCCTTTTTAGCACAAAGGACAAGCCGGTTTGTTTACTTATAATGACCAAACGTTCTTGAGGACACACGGGGATTTAGTCTAGTGCTTTCGCTTTATATAGCCGATTAATCTTCATTGTTTTGATAAGTGTTGTGTGGGTGAACCTATGCTAATGCACCGCCCTTCCTAGGACTAATACATACTTGTGATTATACCCCTTGCAAGCATCCGCAAATACAAGAAAGTAATTAAGATAAATCTAACCATAGCCTTAAACTCTGAGATCATGATATCCCTCCTGCATCGATATACCAACGGTGGTTCAGGTTGCTGTCACTCCGGCAACCCCACAATTAGCAAACGAATACAAGATGTACCCCCCTAGGCCCATAAAGGTGAAGTATCATGTAGTCGACGCACATGACACCACTAGAAGAATAACACCACAACTTAAATATCAAACCATTAAATATTACTCAACATAGTTCACTACTAACATTTAGACTTCACCCATGTCCTCAAGAACTAAACGAACTACTCACGAGACATCATATGGAACATAATCAGAGGTGATATGATGATGAATAACAATCTAAACATAAACCCTGATCCAATGGTTTCACTCAATGGCATCAATAACAAGTAGTAATCAATACCGGGAGAGTTTCCCCTATGAAATACCCAAGATTCAACCCTAGATGTTACAGCGGAGACGAGGTGCAGCGGTGGAGATGGCGGTGTCGACGGTGGAGATGATGATGATGATCCCAATGAAGTCCAGCTCGATGACGGTGACGATGGCGACGATTTCCCCCGGAGGGAATTTCCCCGGATTCCTGCCCGGAGAGCTCTTTTCTTTGGTGTTTCTCCGCCCGCAGAGCGGCGTGTCTATTCTCGCTTATCCCCCGTGCCTTAGGTTTTCGAGAGGATGAAGTACGCGAAAGAGAGACGGCCGAGGGGGTCGTGGCCCCCTCCCCACACGCGGCCCGGCCCGCGCCGGCCTATGGGGGGCCCATGGCGGCCCTCCTCGGCTCCTCCTTCGGCTGGCTCATTCTTGGAAAAATAAGATCTTCGGTGTAATTTCCGTCAATTGTTGATCTTCGAAATATGGTATCCTGACGGTGCTTTTTCCAGCAGAATCCTGACTCCGGTGAATAATTCTCCAATAATCATGAAACATGAAAAATAGGTGAAATAACATAAGTATCATCTCTAAATACGAAATATATCAACGAATAACAGTAAATTATGATATAAAATAGTGATGCAAAATGGACGTATCAACTCCCCCCAAGCTTAGACTTCGCTTGTCCCCAAGCGAAACTGAACTCAGTAAACAAAATCACATGTTTATGGAGTGAAGAGTCAATAAATAAGATACGGACAAGAAGCATCATATTAATTCACACAAGACATTCTAGTAAACATCTTCCTCATATAACTCAATTTGAAATAAGTAAAGAGAAATCATAAATAAAGGTGCATAGGAAATCATAATTGGTTATGGAAAACTTTGTTATTGGTCAAAGAACTATTAACGGATTGTACTTATCTTCCGAGCAAAGCCTTTATATTAGAACTTATATGGCAGAGCTCACATCCTTAATCGTAACAATCTCTTCATAATCATTGACAGCCTTCAAAGTCATATTCATTCAGATAAAATTTGTACTAAACAAGGAAGAGTAAAAGGCATGATTAAATAGATCATAATATAAATGGTTGGATCACAACAAATAAATTGCTTGCATGAGATAGAGGGAAATAGGTTTACTCACTCAACATAAAAGTAAAAGAAAGGCCCTTCGGAGAGGGAAGCAGGGATTAAATCATGTGCTAGAGCTTTTTAAGTTTTGAAATCATATAAAGAGCATAAAAGTAAGATTTTGAGAAGTGTTTGTTGTTGTCAACGAATGGTAATGGGCACTCTAACCCCCTTGCCAAACAAACTTCCAAAGAGCGGCTCCCATGAAGGACGTTATCTCTACCAGCAAGGTAGATCACCCCTCTTCTCTTTTATTTACACATGTATTTTAGTTTTATTATGGATGACACTCCCCCCAACCTTTGCTTTCAAGAGCCATGGCTAACCGAATCCTCGGGTGCCTTCCAACATTTCACATACCATGGAGGAGTGTCTATTGCAAAGTTAAGTTGCTTACTGATAGATCAGGGCAAAACATGTGAAGAGAATTATTAATGAAAGTTATTAATTGGGGCTGGGAACCCCGTTGCCAGCTCTTATTGCAAAATTATTGGATAAGCGGATATGCCACTAGTCCATTGGTGAAAATCCGCTCAACAAGATTGAAAGATAAAACACCACATACTTCCTCATGAGCTATAAAACATTGACACAATTAAGGAGTAATATAGTTTGAATTGTTTAAAGGTAGCACATGAAGTATTTACTTGGAGTGGCGCAAAATACCACATAGTAGGTAGTTATGGTGGACACAAATGGTATGGGTTTGGTTTAGGGTTTTGGATGCACGAGAAGCATTCCCTCTCAGTACAGGTCTTTGGCTAGCAAGGTTGATTAGCAAGCATAAGAGTTGAGGGAAACAAACAAATATACATGTGATAGAAACAATCATGCATCTTCCTTGTAAGCACAAGCAATTTTAACTTCAGAATACTAAACTCATTAGCTAACAAGAAAGAAAGATAATAAAGTAATATATCTACATGTATTTCCTCTTTTCAATTTAAACTCAAAGTGTTGTTGTTGTTGACCAATGCTAAATTTGCCAAAACCAAATGGATTTACTTGATGCTCCCAAAGTGATATCAATACTAATGACAAGAGTAATCATATAACAGAAATTGCAAACTAAAATAAGGTGTGCAAAAAGTAAATGATAAGACTTCTCATTAATATTCCATAACGATAACTCACACCAAGGGATACATAGATAACCAACTAAGAGAGATACTTCCACACTGCAAACCATCTTATATGATAACTTACCTACTCATGATATGACACTACTTGATAGTAAAAAGATAAAGGTAGTGATGATGTGATACCGCGGCACCCCCCCAAGCTTGGAACAAACCAAGGGGATGCCAATACCAGTGATGAATTACTCCTTCGGTGGTGATGGTGATGGATTCTTGTCGTCATCAGACTTCCAAGGAAGAGGCTCTCCATCAACAAACGATGTCTTGGTCTCAGGGATCCTGAAACTAGCAGCATAGCTAATGCGTTTAAACCTGTTTTCATACTCACAGTTTTGATTCTGAACATCATAAAGTTGCGCCTGAAGTTGGTTGGTAGTGTTGTGAAGTGAGAGGACATCGCCCCACAGCCTTGTAGTCTCCTTCTTGTGTTCATCAATAAGTTCGGACACAATTCTGTGGAAGATGTCCACTTCACGTTCAGCCATCTTCTTGTAGGTGAAGACTTCTTGTTCTAGTTTCTCCATCCTGTCCTCCAAGCTTCCTTCTTCTTTAGGTCCCCGGACATCTTCTATCTGCAACTCTCCATCTACGAGCAACAAATCCTTGGGATGCATCTTCAGCTCGTTCATATACGGGTTGACGACGTTCTCCAAGAAGCTATCCTTCGGAGTTCCCGACGAAGACATGGTGGCTTTAGATCTGAAAACAATATCTGGCAGAAAAAGAAACAAAACAAGACGAGAAAACGATATACGGACCTGGGGTCCGGGGGATTATATAGCAAATATTTTCACGACAAAAGGAAAGTACCAGGCCGAAAACGAGTGGAAACGGGACGCCGAGGGCTGTCCCCATAGGGCGGCGCGGCCAGGCCGTCCGTGCCGGCTATGGGGCACGCCCGTGCGTCTCCCCACTCCGTTTCGATCTCGTAATTTTTCATATTTTCCAAAAATAGCAGAAATATTGTTCGGAAAGTTAAATGCGGAATTTTATTACTAAAACTGTTACCTATTCAAAGTCGAACTCTGCAGAACTGGTTTTTGATGAAAGCTTCCGGAGTCACCACTTGACTAACATCAATATCTTCATTATAAGAATCTCCAGAAATATAATGCTTGAGTCTTTGCCCATTCACCACTTGTGTAGCATCATCTTTCAGAGAGGCAATTTTTATTGCTCCTGAACGATACACCTCCTCAATGA
Source organism: Lolium multiflorum (assembly GCA_030979885.1). NCBI lineage: Eukaryota > Viridiplantae > Streptophyta > Magnoliopsida > Poales > Poaceae > Lolium > Lolium multiflorum. The sequence continues at coordinate 362,051,638 of CM061750.1, forward strand.
CATATGGTCCTTCCCATTTTGAGAGTAATTTCCCTGCAAAAAATCTGAGACGAGACCGATACAATAGGACTTTATCTCCAACATTAAATTCTCTTTTAATAATTCTTCTATCATGCCATTTCTTAACTTTCTCCTTAAAAAGTTTAGCATTTTCATAAGCTTCACTTCTCCATTCATCTAAAGAACTCAATTGTAGCAACCTTTTCTTACCGGCAAGTTTAAAATCTTTATTAAGTTCTCTTACAGCCCAATAAGCTTTGTGCTCTAGTTCTAAAGGTAAATGACAAGCTTTTCCATAAACCATTTTATAAGGGGACATTCCCATAGGATTTTTATAAGCAGTTCTATAAGCCCACAATGCTTCCTTTAACTTACTAGTCCAATTTTTTCTAGATTTATTAACAGTCTTTTGCAAGATAGATTTAATTTCTCTATTTGATAATTCTACTTGCCCACTAGTTTGAGGATGATAAGCTGAAGCAATTCTATGATTAATACCATATCTAGCAAGAGTTTTTCTAAAACCACCATGAATAAAGTGAGAACCTCCATCAGTCATAATATATCTAGGTACTCCAAATCTAGGAAAAATAACATCTAAAAGCATTTTTAAAGAGGTCTCACCATCACACTTTTTGTAGGTATGGCTTCCACCCATTTAGTAACATAATCAACAACGACAAGTATATGAGTGTTACCTTCTGAAGAAGGGAAAGGACCCATGAAGTCAAATCCCCAACAATCAAATGGTTCAATAACAAGAGTGTAATTCATAGGAATTTCATTGCGTCTAGAGATATTACCAACTCTTTGACATTCATCACAAGATAAGATAAACTTCCTTGCATCTTTAAAAAGTGTTGGCCAATAAAAACCTGATTGTAGAACCTTTTGTGCGGTTCTATCTCCGGCGTGATGTCCTCCATCAACACTACAATGACACTTACTCAATATCTCTTGTTGTTCATATTCTGGAACACATCTTCGCATAATACCATCCACTCCTTCTTTATATAAGTGTGGGTCATCCCAAAAATAATGTCTCAAATCATAAAAGAATTTCCTCCTTTGCTGAGCTGAAAAGGTTGGAGGCAAGTATTTTGAAACAATAAAATTAGCATAATTTGCATACCAAGGACTATCTCGCGAGCTCACCTTTATTACAGCCAATTGTTCATTTGGAAAACTATCATTAACAGGAACAGGATCATAAGCAATATTTTCCAATCTAGACAAATTATCAGCAACAGGATTATCAGCACCTTTCCTATCTACAATATGTAAATCAAATTGTTGCAAAAGAAGCACCCATCTAATAAGCCTTGGCTTAGCATCTTTCTTTTCCATAAGGTACCTAATTGCAGCATGATCAGTATGAACTGTGACTTTTGAATCAACAATATAGGATCTAAACTTGTCACATGCAAAAACTACGGCTAATAACTCTTTCTCAGTTGTAGCATAATTTCTTTGAGCAGCATCTAGAGTTTTACTAGCATAATGAATAACATTCAATTTTTATCTACTCGCTGTCCAAGGACAGCACCTACAGCAAAATCACTAGCATCACACATAATTTCAAAAGGTAGATTCCAATCAAGAGGTTCAACTACAGGAGCAGTTGTTAAGGCTTTCAAAAAGGCTTCCTTACAATCATCATCAAAAACAAAAGGTACATCTTTTTGAAGAAGATTAGTAAGAGGCTTTGAAATTTTAGAGAAATCTTTAATAAATCTCCTATAAAAACCAGCATGACCAAGAATACTACGAATACCTTTAACATCCCTAGGATAGGGCATCTTCTCAATCGCTTCAACTTTAGCTCTATCAACTTCAATACCTCTCTCAGAAATTTTATGTCCCAATACAATTCCTTCATTAACCATAAAGTGGCATTTCTCCCAATTAAGAACCAGGTTAGTTTCTTCACATCTCTGCAAAACTTTATCAAGATTTCGCAAGCAATTATCAAAAGAATTCCCATAGACAGAAAAATCATCCATGAATACCTCTACAATCTTTTCACAAAAGCCATGAAAAATAGCAGACATGCATCTTTGAAAAGTAGCAGGAGCATTACATAAACCAAAAGGCATACGCCTATAAGCATAAGTTCCATAGGGACAAGTGAAAGTGGTTTTCTCTTGATCTTTTGCTCTAACAGCAATTTGTGAAAACCCAGAATAACCATCAAGAAAGAAAAAATGAGTATTTTTAGACAACCTTTCTAACATTTGATCAATAAAAGGTAAAGGGTAATGATCTTTCTTAGTAACTTTATTAACCTTACGATATCAATGCACATTCTATACCCTACAACTACTCTTTAAGGAATGAGCTCATCATTATCATTAGTACAACTGTTATTCCTCCTTTCTTAGGAACACAATGCACAGGACTAACCCATCTACTATCAGCAATAGGATATATAATACCTTCTTCAAGAAGTTTTAATACCTCATTCCTTACCACATCCTTCATCTTAGGAATTAGACGACGCTGATGTTCAACAACAGGTTTTGCATCATCTTCCATGTTGATGGCATGTTGGCAAATAGAGGGAGAAATCCCCTTCAAGTCATCAAGAGTATAGCCAATAGCTCCTCGGTGTTTCTTCAATATTTCCAATAACCTTTCTTCTTCAAAATCTGAAAGCTTAGCACTAATAATAACAGGATATGTTTTCTTATCATCAATATAAGCATACTTAAGATTATCAGGTAATGGTTTCAAATCAAATACAGGGTCTTCCTTTGGTGGTGGTGTTACACCTAGATCTTCAACCGGTAAGTCATGTTTAAGAATGGGTTGACGAAGGAAAATTTCATCAAGCTCATCCCTTTCTTCCCTAAATACTTCACTCTCATGATCCTCCAAATGTTGCTGCAAAGGATTATTAGGAGCAAGAGCAATAGATGCACACTGTTCAACTCTAAAATCATCATTAGGCAAATCAGCTTGATAAGGAGTTTTGGCAAATTTAGAGAAGTTAAACTCATAAGATTCACCAGCAAATTTAGTAACAATTTTCTACTTCTTACAATCTATAACAGCTCCACAAGTATTTAGAAAAGGTCTACCAAAAATAATAGGACAAGACTTACTAGCAGCAGAACCAAGTACCAAAAAGTCAGCAGGATATTTAATCTTACCACATAGAACTTCCACATCTCGAACAATACCAATAGGAGAGATAGTATCTCTATTAGCTAGCCGAATAACCACATCAATATCTTCAAGTTCACAAGAACCAATTTCATGCATGGTTTCCGTATAAAGCTCATAAGGAATGGCACTAATACTTGCACCAATGTCGCATAAACCATAATAACAATGATCACCAATTCTAACAGAGAGCACAGGAACACTGGCTTTCCTAGACTTATTAGGATGCGAAACAATATTAGAAGCATCTTCACAAAAAATGATATGACCATCTTCTACATTTTCAGTAACAAAATCTTTAACTATTGCAACAGCAGGTTCAACCTTTATTTGCTCCTCAGGTTCTATAGGTTTCTTTGCACTTTTATTAACCACACTAGTTATAACAGAATACTCCTTCATTTTAACAGGAAAAGGAGTTTTTTCAATATAAGCTTCAGGAAGAACATGATCAACAGTTTTAATTTCAATACATTTACCAATAGGTGAATCAGTTTTATCTTTATAAGGTTCATGATACTTATCAAAATTCTTCCTAGGCAATTCAAAATGAGAGGCAAAAGCTTTATAAAAATTTGCAACAATTTGAGAGTCAAGACCATATGTAGCACTCATATTATGAAATTTATCAGTATCCATAAAAGTTTCAATGCATTCATAATCATAATTTATACCTGACACTCTACCTTTGTCATTCTCCCATCCTTCAGTATTTTCTTGGATTCGATCAAGAAGGTCCCATTTAAACTCTTCTTTATTGCGTGTGAATGATCCAGAACAAGTAGTATCCAGCAAGGTTTTATCTTGAAAAGAAAGTCTTGCATAGAAATTATCAATGATGATATTACCAGGAAGCTCATGAATGGGGCATTTGAGCATTAAAGACTTCAATCTCCCCATGCTTGGGCAATACTCTCTCCATCATGAGGCCAGAAATTATATATGCGGTTTCGGTCTTTGTGAATTTCACTTGGAGGATAGAATTTAGAATAAAATAGAGGCACAATATCCTTCCAATCAAGAGAATGCCCATCCTTCAGCAGTTTATACCAATGCGCCGCTTTACCAGACAACGACATAGCGAATAATTTCTTCCTAACTTCATCCATTGAAATACCTGCACACTTGAATAACCCGCATAATTCATGTAAAAACAGTAAATGATCTCCAGGATGAACAGTTCCATCCCCTCATAGCGGTTATCCACAACACGTTCAATAATTTTCATAGGTATTTTATACGGAATTACTTCCTCACCTGGCGCCTCATCCACTACCTTTGCAGTAGTAGTAGATTTTCCAAATAGAAATTCAAGAGAGGATCTCTCCATAATGACTTATAGCAGCAGGAAGAAACAAAATCAGCACGTACATTAAAAGTTTTCCTTACCAATTCCACTTACCAATAGCGCTTCACTCCCCGGCAACGGCGCCAGAACATAGTCTTGATGACCCACAAGTATAGGGGGTGTAACGTAGTACTTTCGATAAATAAGAGTGTCGAACCCAACGAGGAGCAAGAAGTTGACAAGCGTTTCGATGAAGGATTCACCGTAAATGCTCAGACAAGTTTTCAGGGGGTTTTGATATAGCAGATAAATAAAGTACAAGTAAATAAAATGTGAGAGTAATAATTGCAGCGAGTGGCCCAATCCTTTTTAGCACAAAGGACAAGCCGGTTTGTTTGCTTATAATGACCAAACGTTCTTGAGTACACACGGGGATTTAGTCTAGTGCTTTCGCTTCATATAGCTGATTAATCTTCATTGTTTTGATAAGTGTTGTGTGGGTGAACCTATGCTAATGCACCGCCCTTCCTAGGACTAATACATACTTGTGATTATACCCCTTGCAAGCATCCGCAAATACAAGAAAGTAATTAAGATAAATCTAACCACAGCCTTAAACTCTGAGATCCTGCTATCCCTCCTGCATCGATATACCAACGGGGTTCAGGTTGCTGTCACTCCGGCAACCCCACAATTAGCAAACGAATACAAGATGTACTCCCTAGGCCCATAAAGGTGAAGTATCATGTAGTCGACGTTCACATGACACCACTAGAAGAATAACACCACAACTTAAATATCAAACCATTAAATATTACTCAACATAGTTCACTACTAACATTTAGACTTCACCCATGTCCTCAAGAACTAAACGAACTACTCACGATACATCATATGGAACATAATCAGAGGTGATATGATGATGAATAACAATCTGAACATAAACCTTGATCCAATGATTTCACTCAATGGCATCAATAACAAGTAGTAATCAATACCGGGAGAGTTTCCCCTATGAAATACCCAAGATTCAACCCTAGATGTTACAGCGGAGACGAGGTGCGGTGGAGATGGCGGTGTCGATGGTGGAGATGATGATGATGATGATCCCAATGAAGTCTAGCTCGATGACGGTGACGATGGCGACGATTTCCTCCCTCCGGGAGGGAATTTCCCGGATTCCTGCCCGCGAGAGCTCTTTTCTTTCTGGTGTTTCTCCGCCCCGCAGAGGCGGCTGTGTCTATTCTCGCTTATCCCCCGTGCCTTAGGTTTTCGAGAGGATGAAGTACGCAAAAGAGAGACGGTCGAGGGGGGTCATGGGCCGCCTCCCCACATGGCGGCGCGGCCAGGGCTGGGCCCGCGCCGGCCAATGGGGGGGCCCATGGCGGCCCTCCTCGGCTCCTCCTTCTAGCTGGCTCATTCTTCTGGAAAAATAAGATCTTCGGTGTAATTTCCGTCAATTGTTGATCTTCAGAAATATGGTATCCCGACGGTGCTTTTTCCAGCAGAATTCCGACTCCGGTGAATAATTCTCCAATAATCATGAAACATGCAAAATAGGTGAAATAACATAAGTATCATCTCTAAATACGAAATATATCAACGAATAACAGTAAATTATGATATAAAATAGTGATGCAAAATGGACGTATCAACGGGTCTGCTAGACGGAATGGTTCTTGCGTGAGCATTTTTTTGATACAGGGCCCTCTACTCGCGTTTTACGGGGCAGAAAAATAGGGGGCATGTTAGACATGCTCTAAGGCCATCTCCAAGGCTGCTACCCAAACCAGACGCAGGCTGTCCGGGTGCGACCCGTTTGGGTGGTCGCGCGGACACGTGAAAGTGTCGCTATGGCAGACAGTTTGTTTAGGTCGCGCAGTGCGTCCAACGCGCGAACGCCGCTCGAAACAAAAAAAACCGCAAAAAAGTTTAAATTTAAACTAAAGTTTATTAAACTTAGCACTATTTTGAGCAAATTTACACGAAAGAAAGTCCTATATAGGCTTTAACTAAAAGAAAAGGATAAAAACTCTAGGCTAGGGTTTGGGACGCGGTCCACCGGCGCGCCATCTACTCCCTGTAGTACCCGTCGTCGTCCTCGCCGTTGATGTCGACGACACTCCCCGGCGGCGACGCGTTGTTCCTGCTGGACACGCCGGAGGGCGCCGGGGACTCCGTCGGGGCGACCACTGCGCCCTTTCCCAGGCGGAGTGCGGGTCCGGAGGGCTCGCCGGCCTGCTTAGGCGTGCCAGCCGCGCCGCCTCCTTCTCCAGCTGCTCCACCTCATGCTTGAGGCGGAGGAGGCGCTCCTCCTCCCGGAGCGCGGCCTGGCGCGTGGCCTCCTCCTACCGGCGCGCCATGGCGAGGAACTCCCACGCGTCAGCGTCCTCCTTGGCCTTACTGGCCTCCTCCTCCAGCACGGAGGCGCGCAGCACCTCGACGAGGTGCAGCCATTTGGCCAGCTCCTCGAGGTCATTGACCTCGAGGGACGTCGCGAGCGCGGCGCGCAGCTTGGGGTCGTCGTCCTACTCGGGCTGGGCCTATGGCGTGGCCCGTGGTGGAGCAGCCGCGGGCTCTTCGATGTAGAGGCCATCGGGGCGGCAGCCTGCCCTCCTCGCCAACGTGCGAGGCTCCGCACGTGGCCTCGCCGTCGCGAGCGCGAGGTGAAGAACATGCGCCGACGCGCATCGTGCTCCACCTCAAACCAAAGGTCCCAGTAGGGACTCTTTGGGTCGTAGGCGGGGTTGATACGTCTCAAACGTATCTATAATTTGTTATGTTCCATGCTACTTTTATTACAATACTTGAATGTTTTATACATACTTTACAGCATTATTATACATTTTCCGGCACTAACCTATTAACAAGATGCCGAAGTGCCAGTTGTTGTTTTCTGCTGTTTTTGGTTTCAGAAATCCTAGTAAGGAAGTATTCTAATTGACGAAATCAACGCCCAGGGGCCTATTTTTACACGAAGCTTCCAGAAGACCGAAAGGGAGACGAAGTGGGGCCACGAGGTGGCGACACACCAGGGCGGCGCGGCCCAAGCCCTGGCCGCGCCGGCCTGTTGTGTGGGCCCCTCGTGACGCCCCCGACCTACCCTTCCGCCTACAAATAGCCTTCGTCGCGAAACCCCCGTACCGAGAGCCACGATACGGAAAACCTTCCAGAGACGCCGCCGCGAATCCCATCTCGGGGATTCAGGAGATCGATCCGCACCCTGCCGGAGAGGGGAATCATCACCGGAGGGGCTCTACATCATCATGCCCGCCTCCGGATTGATGCGTGAGTAGTTCATATTTGGACTATGGGTCCATAGCAGTAGCTAGATGGTTGTCTTCTCCGCTTGTGCTATCATTGTTTAGATCTTGTGAGCTGCCTAACATGATCAAGATCATCTATTTGTAATGCTACATGTTGTGTTTGGCGGGATCCGATGAATATAGAATATTATGTTAAGTTGATTATCAATCTATCATATATGTGTTGTTTATGTTCTTGCATGCTCTCCGTTGCTAGTAGAGGCTCTGCCAAGTTGATACTTGTAACTCCAAGAGGGAGTATTTATGCTCGATAGTGGGTTCATGCCTCCATTTAACTGGGACAGTGACAAAAGTTCTAAGGTTGTGGATGTCGTTGCTACTAGGGATAAAACATCGATGCTTTGTCTAAGGATATTTGTGTTGATTACATTACGCGCCATATTTAATGCAATTATCTGTTGTTTACAACTTAATACCGGAAGGGGTTCGGATGATAACCTGAAGGTGGATTATTTAGGCATAGATGCATGCTGGATAGCGGTCTATGTACTTTGTCGTAATGCCCTGATTAAATCACATAGTAATCATCATTGATATGTATTGAATCTTTATTTGTCAATTGCCCGCCTGTAATTTGTTCACCCAGCATGTTAGTTATCTTAGTGGAGAGACACCTCTAGTGAACTGTGGACCCCGGTCCATTCTTTTACATCTGAATACATTCTACTGCAATCATTGTTTTTTGTTCTTTGCAAACAAACACCATCTTCCACTCGATACGCTTAATCCTTTGTTTTCAGAAGCCGGTGAGATTGACATTCCGTTGGCAAAGTACTTTGATTGTGTTGTGCAGTTCCACGTTGGCGCGATTTCACCGGTGTTGCGCCGCACACATTCCTCCACCAACAACCTTCACGTGCTTCTTGGCTCCTACTGGTTCGATAAACCTTGGTTTCTTTTCTGAGGGAAAACTTGTCGCTGTGCGCATCATACCTTCTGTTGGAGATATGCCCAAGAGGCAATAATAAAATGGTTATTATAATATATCTTTGTGTTTATGATAATGTTTGCATACCATGCTATAATTGTATTAACCGAAACATTGATACATGTGTGTTATGTAAACAACAAGGAGTCCCTAGTAAGCCTCTTGTATAACTAGCTTGTTGATTAATGGATGATCATGGTTTCGTGATCATGAACATTGGATGTTATTAATAACAAGGTTATGTCATTAGGTGAATGATATAATGGACACACACCCATATGAGCGTAGCATAAGATCAAGTCATTAAGTTCATTTGCTATAAGCTTTCAATACATAGTTGTCTTAATCCTTCGACCATGAGATCATGTAAATCACTTACACTGAAAGGGTACTTTGATTACATCAAACGTCATTGCGTAAATGGGTGACAATAAAGGTGGGATTAAGTATTCGGAAAGTGTGAGTTGAGGCATATGGATCAATAGTGGGATTTGTCCATCCCGATGACGGATAGATATACTCTGGGCCCTCTCGGTGGGATGTCATCTGATTAGCTTGCAAGCATATGAATGGTTCATAAGAGATCACATACCACGGTACGAGTAAAGAGTACTTGTCGGTAACGAGGTTGAACAAGGTATGGAGATACCGATGATCGAACCTCGGACAAGTAAAATATCGCGTGACAAAGGGAATCGGCATCGTATGTAATTGGTTCAATCGATCACTAAGTCATCGTTGAATATGTGGGAGCCATTATGGATCTCCAGATCCCGCTATTGGTTATTGCTCGGAGAGGAGTCTCGACCATGTCCGCATAGTTCGCGAACCGTAGGGTGACGCGCTTAAGGTTCGATGTCGCATAAGTAGATTCGGAATATGAGATGGAGACCGAAGTTTGTTCGGAGTCTCGGATGAGATCCAGGACATCACGAGGAGGTCCGGAATGGTCTGGAGAATAAGATTCATATAAGGGAAGTTATTTTCCGGGGTTCGGAAAAGTTTCAGTGTTTGACTGGAGCTTCTAGAAGGTTCTAGAGGGCCACCGGTGGGCCCACAACCCCGGGAGGGACCACATGGGCAAGGGAGTGCAGCCTAGCCTAATGGGCCAGGGGCACCAAGCCCTCAAGGCCCAGCCGGCCAGCCCCCCTAGGGATAAGATCAAATCCCGGAGGATAAGATCAAATCCCTAAAATCGAGGGAGCAACTTTGGAAGGGGAAGCAAACTTGGAAGGGGATGATTCAGGATCCCCCTTTCCTTCTGTGCACTGGTGGGGCCCAAGGGGCTGCCTTGGCCGCCCCTCCCTCTATAAATAGAGGAGAGGGGCAGCCCACCATTCCCCCGTGACACACCAAAGTCCGCCGCCCCCTCTCTCCTCCACCGCTAGTCTGCTCCGGCGAAGCCCTGCAGCCTTTCTCCTCCACCACCACCACCACGCCGTCGTGCTGCTGGGATTCCGAGGGGATCTACCACACCTCCGCTGCCCGCTGGAACGGGGAGAGGACGGCTTCATCGACACCGTACGCGCGACCGAGTACGGAAGTGCTGCCGGATTGCAGCACCGGGACGATCGTCTACATCAACAACGAGATCTGATCTCGTAGACTTTGGAAATCTTCAAGGGTTAGTCTCATCTCCACCTCGTTGCTTCGATCTTGTAGATTAGATCTTGGGTGTTCCATAGATTAGATCTTGGTTTTATTCGTCTTGCAATAGGAAAATTTTTGTTTTCTATGCTACGAACCCCATCAGTGGTATCAGAGCCATGTCTATGCATAGATCTGTTGCACGAGTAGAACACAATGGTTTTGTGGGCGTTGATGCTTTTGTTTCTTTAGTTTGTGTATTTTGCATCTTGCGGGATGGTGGGATGAAGCGGCCCGGGCTAACTTTACATGACCGCGTCTCATGAGACTTGCTCCACGCTTGACATGCAACTTGTATTGCATAAGTGGCTTTGCGGGTGTCTGCCTCTCCCACCATAGTGAAGATTCCAATTTGCACTTTCTATTGTCAACACTAGTATCACCGTTGTGGTTCATGTTCGTAGGTAGATTGGATCTTACTCGAAAACCCTAAACCACGTAAAATATGCAAACCAAATTAGAGGCGTCTAACTTGTTTTTGCAGGGTTTGGTGATGTGATATGGCCATGATGTGATAATGATTATATTTGATGTATGAGATGTTCATTGTTGTATTATGGCAACCGGCAGGAGCCTAATGGTTGTCTTTAATTTTTGTTAAAGACCTGCGTGTCTATTCATCATGTAATAGCTTTATTTCAAGTAGTTGTTATAGTAGCTATAAGTGATGGACAACCATGAAGCGGCGCCACGGACCTTGGTGCAATGCTGGTGATGATGGAGATCATGATCATGTGCTTTGGAGATGGAGATCAAAAGCACAAGAAGAAAGGCCATATCATATCACATATTATGAATTGCATGTGATGTTAATCCTTTATGCATCTTATCTTGCTTAGATCGCGACGGTAGCATTATAAGATGATCCCTCTCACTAAATATCAAGATAATAAAGTGTTCATCCTTAGTATGCACCGTTGCTAAGACTTGTCGTTTCGAAGCATCTCGTGATGATCGGGTGTGATAGACTCTACATGTGCATACAACGGGTGCAAGCCAGATTTGCACACGCGGATACTAAGGTTGCCTTGACGAGCCTAGCATGTACAGACATGGTCTCGGAACACGGGATACCGAAAGGTAGAGCATGAGTCATATGAATGATATGATGAACACTTTGAGTGTTCGCCTTTGAAGCTACATCTTTTCTCGTGATGATCGGACTTGGTGTAGTGGATTTGGTTCGTGTAATCACTAAGACAATGCGAGGGATGTTGTTTTGAGTGGGAGTTCACCTAGTTAATTGAAGAATTAAAAATGAACTCAAATTATCATGAACATAGTCTGAATAGTATTTTGAATTAAATTTGTAGAATTGGCATCCGTTTTTCTACCATGCGCTAGTCTTGTAATTGAGATAGAAATAATGTTAAGTCTGACAAGTAACTTTACGGACTGGTACCGTATTGTTAAAGAATCAAGATATGATTAAGTCCTAATGCAAACTTTTAGTAAACCTCACATTAATGATTCAAAGAACAATGGTTTCAATTAGTACCTAGAATCATCTTGCCTCCGTGAAACTTGAAGTTCAAATCTGTTTGAAAAGTAAGGAGCTGGAAATTTTGTTTTCAGAAATAAGCAAGGTATGAGATATATATGATATCTAAGACCTAGCTTATTGCAAGATGATAGAATATAATCTAGTGAGACTACATAAACTCATAAGTTTTATGGGAATGTACGAAGGTTGAAGACGCCAGGCGTCCCAATCCTCCAACTAGTTGGGCACTAACGATATTCGCATATCCATGAGGTGATCGTCCTTAGAATGCACCGTTGCTAAGACTCGTCGCTTCGAAGCATCTCGTGATGATCGGGTGTTATAGATTCTACGTGTGCATACAACGGGTGCAAGACAGATTTGCACATGCGAATACTAAGGTTAAAACTTTACGAGCCTAGCATGTACAGACATGGTCTCGGAAAGTCGTCATGATTTGATGGATAAAATTATGAGTGAAATTGTTCATTACATTAAAGGTTACTAATAGTGAAATCTAGAACGCTTGTCATGTGATGATCAACTTCAAGGTAAGAACCTCAAGGTTATTGGTATTTGACCAAAGGACCTAGAAGTTATTGAAGGTGAAGTGTTTTTCTGAGAATGAGGAAAGCTAAAAGAGAAACTACAAAAGATATTTTGGCAGAAAGAAAGAAAATACTAGAAAGTCTAGCTCAGGTGTATATAGATGATATACATGTTATGAATGTATTCCTTGTTTTGGTCACACAATGAAATTCTTGGGTATTAGTACCATATTGGTTGGTATGAGGTGTCATACAAAACAACGCAATACAAGAATACAATGGCCTAAGTGACTGACAAGGAATATGATAGGAATGCACGTCTGGAACAAAAATAAAGTGTTATTATGTTCGTCGTTGGCATTCTGTCTAGCCATTCAGATTTATAATAAAGAACTTTATAATGTTGTATTGTTCTGGTTAAATGAAAACAACGAGTTGTTCAAATTGTAACAGATTCCATGTACGATGGATAAGTTATTATAAATCTTTATGGTGAAGCACACATACATAACACCGACGCTAAAATGCCATAAGGCAAATGATATGAATTCCACTTATTAGTGGAACCGCCATTTAGGTCATGTTAGAAAGGAACGCATGAAGGAACTCCATGCAAATGGACTTTTGGAGTCATTTGATTTCTGAATCATTTGGCGCTTGCAAATCTCTTCTAAAGAGAATGACTTAAATCCCGTTCATAGGCTTAGAGCTGAACGGGCAATTAACTTAGTGGAAACATACATGGTGATGTATATGGTTCACATAGTTAGTTGTGTGGAGATTCTTCTACTTCATGAAAACTTCTAACAATGAATTGAGTATATATGTGGATATATTCGATAAGGAAGAAGTTTGAAACATTTGAAAGGATTCAAATAAATTTCAGCATGAAGTGGAAATCATCGTAATAGAAAAGTCAAATATCTATGATTTGATCATGGTGAAAATATTTGAATTACGAGTTTTAGCGAACATCTAAGAGAATTATGAAATTGTTCTACTACTCACGTTTCTTGGAGTATCATAGTGATGATAGAGTATCCAAGAGACGTATCCAAAACTTGTTGGATTAATGATGAGATAAAATAAAATGACGCCATTATATTTTTGTAGATTGTGCTTTAGAGACTACCGCTTTTACACTGAATAGAGCATCATCATGATCCATTGAAATGACACCATATGAGTTATGGCATGGGTATAAACCCTAATAGTCCTTTCTCAAATTTTGGTATGCGTAGCATAAGTGAATGAGTTTACAACCAAAATCGGATGAATGTCTTTATTGGTTATCCCAGAGAATTGATTGGGAATTCTTTCCACTATTAAGTAAAAGACAAAAGTGTTTGTTGATGTTACTTGCTTATTTCCAAGAAATTGTTTTCTAGCGAAGTATTTGAGTGGGACGACAATGGAACTTGATAAGGTTCATGAACCTGAGCGTGATGATCAGAGTAGCACAGCATCGGAAATGGTTCCGGGAAGCAGCTACGAAGATCATGGCTCCCATGTCTATAAAGTGTTATAGTCATGGAGATCAAAGTATCTATTGAACCTTGTAGATATGGTTTACTTTGTGATCAAATGAATGATTTGTGAACAAAGGATTGATTTTGAACAATGATAAACCAACTACATACAAAGAAGTTATGATGGGCCCTGACTCCGTTAAAATGGCTATGCGCCATGAAATCCGAGATAGGTGAACACTTTTTGAAAGTAAATGGATCTATAAAATTGATGGACTTGGATACAATATCCTTAAAGAAGCTTGACTTATCGAAAAGTTGTTTACGACAAAGTTCAAAGAGTTGACTACGATAAGATTAGATCTTCCGTGGCAATGCTTATAGTCTATGTGGATTATTCTAGTAATCGCTACATATTTCTTTTATGAGATATGATAGTAGGATGGCAGAAATACATTTCTTACCAGAAGTGTATGAAGGATGTATACCAGATACAACCAAGAGTTTTGCTGGTCCGTGGAATACTAGATAGGTATACAAACTTCAATTGGATGAAGTAAGTATCGCGGAGTTGGAATCTTCACCGGATGAAATAATCAAAGAGTTTTGATTTCATCAGAAATGATGAAGATGCTTGCATTTGCAAGAAATTAAGTGAGAGCGCTGAGACATATTTATGTAAATGACATATCGTTGATTAAAAATAATGTAATCATGTACTTGATGTGATTAAAAGGTTTCATTGAGAATTAATTTCAATGAAAGGATATGGACTGAAACATATTTAGTGTCAAGATCTATGAAGATAGATTGAAACACATAATAAGTTTAAGTCAAAGTACATAGAATGAATATTGAAGTGGTTCACTATAAAAATATTAAGAAGGTGTTCTTTTCATGTGAAGGTTTAACAAGACTTGAGTGTATTTGACACTTGATGAGTAAAAACACATGAGTGATTTCAGATCACGAATAATATGTACAAAGTCAGATGTCCTGTGCTCTAAAATGTTATGAGAATATACCAGAATGATTCATGTAATGATCATTGGACAACAGTAAGAATATCCCTGAGTCCTTTAGAAGAACCAAGGATATATATATATATAGTTTTTATATGGGGTAGTGACAAACAAATCGCTGTAAGGTGTTGCACCGATTTTAGTTTGGTTACATATAAAAATGAAATTTCAATCTCAATTAGGCTAAGTGTTGTTTATAAGGTAGCACAATGAGCTAGAAGAAGTCTATGCTAGATTTAGATCAGTTCTAAATATTGTGACGGATTCTACAAACAAAGCAGAGTATGTCATTGTTTTGACAATGACTGAGGATGTTAAGTCAAGGAGTTCTTTGAGAACTTGGTGTAGTTCCGATAGTGTGAACTTTGAAGCTATATTGTGTGTGACAATATTAGTGACTTATTTCAGACCGCGGAATTAAGGTTCCACCAGAGGACTAAGCATATACAATTAATGCCGACTCATTTGGAAAATGGGTGATGCGTTGAGACGCAAATGAATTGCAAAATACATACGTTTCTGAGCGTGTCAGATCCGTTGACTAAAACCTCTCCCGTGAGCAAAACATGATAAGCACCAGAAGACCAAGGTGTTATATCTTTACATATGTAAACTAGATTATTGACTCTAGTGCAAGTGGGATGTTGGAGATATGCCCAAGAGGCAATAATAAAATGGTTATTATAATATATCTTTGTGTTTATGATAATGTTTGCATACCATGCTATAATTGTATTAACCGAAACATTGATACATGTGTGTTATGTAAACAACAAGGAGTCCCTAGTAAGCCTCTTGTATAACTAGCTTGTTGATTAATGGATGATCATGGTTTCGTGATCATGAACATTGGATGTTATTAATAACAAGGTTATGTCATTAGGTGAATGATATAATGGACACACACCCATATGAGCGTAGCATAAGATCAAGTCATTAAGTTCATTTGCTATAAGCTTTCAATACATAGTTGTCTTAATCCTTCGACCATGAGATCATGTAAATCACTTACACTGAAAGGGTACTTTGATTACATCAAACGTCATTGCGTAAATGGGTGACAATAAAGGTGGGATTAAGTATTCGGAAAGTGTGAGTTGAGGCATATGGATCAATAGTGGGATTTGTCCATCCGATGACGGATAGATATACTCTGGGCCCTCTCGGTGGGATGTCATCTGATTAGCTTGCAAGCATATGAATGGTTCATAAGAGATCACATACCACGACGAGTAAAGAGTACTTGTCGGTAACGAGGTTGAACAAGGTATGGAGATACCGATGATCGAACCTCGGACAAGTAAAATATCGCGTGACAAAGGGAATCGTCGTATGTAATTGGTTCAATCGATCACTAAGTCATCGTTGAATATGTGGGAGCCATTATGGATCTCCAGATCCCGCTATTGGTTATTGCTCGGAGAGGAGTCTCGACCATGTTGCATAGTTCGCGAACCGTAGGGTGACGCGCTAAGGTTCGATGTCGCATAAGTAGATTCGAATATGAGATGGAGACCGAAGTTTGTTCGGAGTCTCGGATGAGATCCAGGACATCACGAGGAGGTCCGGAATGGTCTGGAGAATAAGATTCATATAAGGGAAGTTATTTTCCGGGGTTTCGGTGTTTGACCGGAGCTTCTAGAAGGTTCTAGAGGGCCACCGGTGGGCCCACCACCCCGGGAGGGACCACATGGGCCAAGGGAGTGCAGCCTAGCCTAATGGGCCAGGGGCACCAAGCCCTCAAGGCCCAGCCGGCCAGCCCCCTAGGGATAAGATCAAATCCCGGAGGATAAGATCAAATCCCTAAAATCGAGGGAGCAACTTTGGAAGGGGAAGCAAACTTGGAAGGGGATGATTCAGGATCCCCCTTTCCTTCTGTGCACTGGTGGGGCCCAAGGGGCTGCCTTGGCCGCCCCTCCCTCTATAAATAGAGGAGAGGGGCAGCCCACCATTCCCCCTGTGACACACCAAAGTCTGCCGCCCCCTCTCTCCTCCACCGCTAGTCTGCTCCGGCTTGGCGAAGCCCTGCAGCTTTTCTCCTCCACCACCACCACCACGCCGTCGTGCCTGGGATTCCGAGGGGATCTACCACACCTCCGCTGCCCGCTGGAACGGGGAGAGGACGTCGACACCGTACGCGCGACCGAGTACGGAAGTGCTGCCGGATTGCAGCACCGACGATCGTCTACATCAACAACGAGATCTGATCTCGTAGACTTTGGAAATCTTCAAGGGTTAGTCTCATCTCCACCTCGTTGCTTCGATCTTGTAGATTAGATCTTGGGTGTTCCATAGATTAGATCTTGGTTTTATTCGTCTTGCGGTAGGAAAATTTTTGTTTTCTATGCTACGAACCCCATCACCTTCCTCTTGGGGTTCCCAACGGACGTGTGCTTTACCGTCACAAGGAAGTTGTTGACTACACGCCAGCAGCTCTTTTTCTGGCGCCGTTGCCGGGGAGATCAAGACACGCTGCAAGGGGAGTCTCCACTTCCAATCTCTTTACTTTGTTTTTGTCTTGCTTTACTTTATTTTATTTACTGCCTTGTTTGCTACATATTAAAAACACAAAAAATTTAGTTATTTTACTTTCTGTCTTATTTACTAGTTCTACATCAAAACACAAAAAAATTAGTTACTTGTCTTTACTTTATTTGCCTAGTTTACTTTTATTATAATACTCCTGAAAATACTAAGTTGTGTGATTTCACTAGCACAAATAATAATGATTTTATATGTACTCCTATTGCTCCACTGCTACTACAGCAGAATTCTATGAAATTAAACCTGCTTTACTGAATCTTGTTATGAGAGAGCAATTTTCTGGTGTTAGTACTGATGATGCTGCTGCCCATCTTAATAATTTTGTTGAACTTTTGTTATCACCAGATTTTAGCCAAATCAGGAGATGGGCCGTAAGTGAAGATGGGCTTGAAGGATACACGCGTGGAGCATCTTTGAAGCGGCCTTGCACGAAGAGTTTGGGCTTAATTGCCCATGTATCTGTAATATAGTAGATCGCATCTTAGTTTAGAATTAAAAGATAGAGTTTAGCCCGTGCACGTTTAGGTGCCAATTAGAAAGTCCCTTGGACTATAAATATGTATCTAGGGTTATCGGAAAAGGAGGAGAATCACGTTCACAACAAACACAAATCAAAGCGCATCGCCACCCCTTCCTTCGAGGGTTTCTCCCGGGTATGCTGCCTAGATCGCATCTTGCGATCTAGGCAGCACACGTTTATTCGCTTACCTTGTGCTGCTCGTGCTGAAGCGTTGTTGATGGCGAGTAGCACTACTTATCATAGATGTTTTGGGGCTTGCATAGATGCTTTTCTTACGCATATCTGCTTAGCTATGCCGTCCCTCGATATCGCCCTTACACCTATCCAGTGTAAGGGCAGCGTCTTGCTTGTTCGTTGTTTAGTAGATCCGATCCGTTATAGTTGCTCCTTGATTCTTCAAGGATTGGTTTAATATCCGTATGGTTAGGCCTTGCAAACGGGTTGAACGATCCGGTAGTGCGTTAGGTATGGTTTGTTAGTCCTAAGAGGGATGTTCCGGGAATTAACTTAACGTTGGTTTTTAGGCCTCTTTTAGGGTTAGTTTTCCATTATCTTTCGTGTCTATTAGGCTCAACTACGCGTAGGATGTTCCGATCATACGGTGAAAACCCTAAACTGTCGTAGATTGGTTTAACTTTATACTGATCAAGCAGAGCCCCATGTCATCGTTAACCCGACGTGAACCATGGGGCGATCGGCTTTGTGAGCCGATCCCCAGGGCAACCTGAGAGCCGATCGGGCTCGTATTTAATGTTTACATGTCGCCATGCAGGAAACTAATCGAAGCAATCCAACACCTTCCTGACCAGTATACGTGGCACGCCTGCAACCGCTAGGACGCGTGCCGGAACATTTGCGGACGACGTCGAGGGACCAGGGCCCCCGCAGCCTTGGAAGCCTCCGGCTCTTCGTGTTGCTTAACCACTGCTCGCCGGTGGGTTTTGGCAGCAACACATTCTGCACGCCCGGTGGGACGATCTTCTGCAACAACCACGTCAACATCCGAGATGGCGGAAGAACCGGTCAAGTATGAAGATCTGCCTCCTGAGCTTAAGAAGAAATATGATGATCTCAAGGCCATCTTGGAAGCCGATCTCATCGGCGCTTTTGAGAAAACCCGTTCGCACGGGATCAAGTTCAAAGGGTTCCAACCCGAAGGCGCGCTAGAGGGACTAGATCTATCTCTCCCTTCGGACGAACGTACTAGCCCTGCGACAGAGATTAACTATGCCGTTGCTCACTCTCTTCATCGGCATTCTGAGAGCCTGGTGAACACTCTGGAGCGTGTCGCGCTCAATGTGGTGCAAGAAATCATGAAGCACAAGTACTCTCCATCAGGACCTGCTCTAGGAACTCATCAGGGAGAGATACCGCTCTATACTAGGCCACCACTGCCGTACACGATGGCAGCTCCACAGCAACAAGGTTCACCGGCGTACGTTGTCTACAAGGTTGGAGGTGATCCTGGCGATTACCAATTCGTATGAGCCGCCCAAGGAGATTCCACATGGATACGTGTGCACATACGTGCCGGATCGCAACAACCGGATGACCCAGTTACGAGGAAGGATCGCCACGGCAGAAGGGATCACCGGAACAGAGTAGTTCTGAGCAGAAGCGCCGGAGCAGATGCTGAGAAACAGGCGTGGCTAGCTAAATATGCCACGGGTATAAGTCATGAACGCTCAACTTCTGCAGCTCCTACGGTGGATGAGATCACCGCAATCATGAGAGATCAGTTCGGCATCCTGCCGAAGAAGAGAATGATCGGCTATTCCAAGCCGTATCCCAACGATTATGACCTAATCCCACTACCGCCTAAGTATCGGCTCCCTGACTTCACGAAATTCAGTGGATCAGAAGGAACCAGCTCAATTGAGCACGTGAGCCGATATTTGGCACAGTTGGGCATGGTCTCAGCTTCAGACGAGCTGCGGGTGAGGTTCTTCTCACAATCTCTCACGGGTCCGGCCTTTGGATGGTACACCTCGTTGCCACCAGATTCGGTTCGGACGTGGAAGCAGCTGGAGGAACAATTCCACGTACAATATCATTCGAAGCGAAGCTGGCATTGCCGATCTGACCCAGGTTCGGCAGAGGCGAGAGACGGTGTCGAATACATTCAGCGCTTCAGACCGTCAGAACCGATGTTATTCGGTTCGTTTATCCGAGAAGGAAGCAGCGGTAGCAGTCAGCGCCGCTCAAAGACGTGACCTTCCAAGCGGACTACAGCTCATTGGCGCATATGGTTCAGCAATTGACATCGTATGAACAGCGCCACCCGAATTGTACTGGACAAGTTCAAGCGCGTCGCCCGATCGAGATGGAAGAAGATGAAGATTCAGGAGATCAAGTCGCTGTAGCTGAATGGACTCGGGGGCAAAGCCCGTGTCCCCAAGTGGGTAAAACAACCAGGGCCTGCAAAAGGGTTTGACTTTGATTTGAGCAAAACGGAGCAAATTTTTGATTTGCTACTGAAGGAAAAACAGCTGAAGTTACCCGAAGGCCACAAAATCCCCACGTTACAAGAGATGAACGGCAGGCCATACTGCAAATGGCATCACACGTTCACCCATGCCACCAACGACGCAAAGTCTTGCGCGGACAGATTCAAATGGCGATAGAACAAGGCCGATTACTCTTCGGTCAGTTTGCCATGAGAGTTGACACGCAGCCGTTTCCGGGCGTCAACATGGTGGATCTCAGCCACTGCATAAGACGCGAGCCAGGTTTCTCTTTTGATATCAACATGGAAGGGCTTGCAGATCGTCATGGCAAGGATAAGCCAGAGAGCAGTCGCTCCCGTGGCAAAGATAAAGAGGAGGCCGATCCACGCGACCGGCCCCAGCATGATGACAGACGGTATTTGACTGAGGAAGAGGTGATAAGCGTACGGTATCAACGGCCACTTTCCGCACATCTCCTCAACAAATATGAGCAGCAGTACGACCGACGTCGCCGCCACGACGTAGATGATGATAGATATCGTCGGTCTGATGCGACAACAGAAATACCGTCGATACGAAGGGTATGAGCGTCACGCCAGAGGGAGGTCAAGAGAGCAAGAGGACATGGATATGCATTGGAACTGTCCTTTCTTCAAACACCGCTGGGACTCAGGAATGAGCCGATTGCCTACAATCGAGAACTGCCGAATGTAAACAAGAGAGGAAGGAACAAACGAAGTTTCAGTGTTCAAGCGTCTAGGACCTCTCCCACCTCGTAACAAACGAGCTGAGTCATCTCAAGATGAAGACTTCGAGGAGTCAGGAAGAAGATAGATATCACCGGCCAAGGTGGTGTCTTGATGGACTCAGCCACTCCCAAAAGCGCAGAGTGCAACGGCTACGAAACTTGGAGGAAGCCGAGGCGCAGTACCTGTACACGTTGAGGAAAGCACGGCCCGATCTGGCCGTGAAAATTCAGCAAACACTAGAGATGGAGGCTCGCCCACCAAAGAAAGTGTGGCGACCCAGCAGACAAAAGCCGATGCAGGGACATCGGCTGATACAAACATGGTGTTCGTTCTCCGTCGAGAGTTTTGTGCTTCAAGAGATGAGGAAGTATCAGTGGCACAGTTTGACGGCCAGTTATCTTTGAGAAGCCACGAGAGAGGAGCTACAGGCATCTAAAAGCCCTATACCTGAAGGGTTATATCAATGGGCAGCCTATCAGCAAGATGCTGGTTGACACGGGAGCAGCAGTCAACATAATGCCGTACTCCATGTTACGACGTTTGGGACGTTCCACTAAAGATCTGATCAAGACCAACGTCACGCTAAGCGATTTCAACGGCCAACCGTCGAAGCCAAGGGTGTTCTGAACGTGGACTTAACTGTCGGCCGAAAGACCATCCCTACGTCCTTCTTCATCGTCGACAGCAAGAGCACTTACGCTGTCCTGCTAGGAAGGGATTGGATCCATGCTAACTGCTGCATCCCATCTACAATGCATCAGTGCATAATACAATGAGATGGAGATGAGGTGGAGGTTGTTCATGCAGATGATTCGATCGATATCTCTTTGGCTGCCATGAACATCTGGGAAGCAAATGACCAAGAGCCGCTCTCAATTTGGACGGCTGTGAGCGCATCGAAGCTACAAAAATGGGGTTAGGCTGGTCTTATCCACGGCCTGAGAGAGTAGCAAGATCCAAGTCTATGGACGTGTGGCAAGGCCGATCCCTGCGATCGGCCCCAAAAAAATAAGAAGCAAGGATCTCACCTCAAGCATGCCACGTCGCTATAGCAGAGAACCAAGAAGTTGTGAACCCTCATTAAGCATTGCAATGGAAAAGGAGGCCGGTTCTGGCAATCGGCCAAAATTAGCCTCAACATGCCTTCTGCCTGTGTTCATCATTGGTTTAGCAGGCGATGGAAAGCTGGGGTGTGGGTTTATAGCAGCTGATGGACTAGAAGAGATTGACATTGGTCCTGGGGATAAGCCACGACCAACATTTATCAGCAAATAGTCAGATCGAGAACTAAGGGAAGCCGATTCCAGCAATCGGCTAAAATTATTCTCACCACACATGTTCACTGATGTGCTATTTAGCATGGTGAGTGGTGAGGCAAGCTTGAATTGGCTGAAAAGCCGATATCTTCAATCACTTGAAGGATTCGGCTCGGGGGGCATACACACAGAGAAGGAACGAGGCCACGGAGTATGTACCCAGGGGAAGCCGATTCATGAAATCGATCGGCTAATAAAAATCGAAAATTCAAAAAAAATTCAGCACAGCCGATGTTCGGACATCGACTCAAGAATAAACAGCTGATGCACAGCCATCGACTTCTGAAGGAAAGCTGCCAAGGCCTCACCGAAGGAAAATCTCTAAGGCACGGAGTACACCAGTACGGACGCAATCCGCTTCTGCATCCTTGACCTGAAGACAGGCAACGTCACGACTGACCAGGGCTTCAACTGCAGCGTCATCTTGGTTCAAGAAAGGGGTTTGTTGATCCTTCCAAGCCCTCTTGGTGCATCGACTCTTGGGCGTAGGCTTCCCTGCACTGTGTGGAAGGTAGCTGGAGGGGCAGCAAGTTTAGGGGCTGATCTTATCAGGGAAGCCGATGGTGGTTCATCTGGCTGGTTCCGCGTAGCAGTATCCTCAGAGGTGCCCGAGCTTGAGCCTCGTCGGCTGGACTGCGTCTCTTCTCTGGTATTATCTTCAGTAAAGGTCTACAAGAGCAGGATTAATGAGCTAACATGCTACTGAAGCCTAGAAGGATTTTGCCCTTCAAAGTTCCTGGTGGCCACATGTCTTCCTGCTGTTCTCGCCTTGACTGAGGCTCGGGGGGCAGTGGCCTTGAAGATCCGTGACCAGGTTTCATGATCCTGTTTGAGGTAGTCATACCAACTGGGAGGAAGCTGGAACGGATCATGAGTAAAACCGCCAGGTGCTGTCGTCATCGGCAAGGTTGACTAACCTGAAGGAGACCATATTTTCAAAATTTTCAGGCTCCTAATAAGGAAAGTTCTGAACCAGCCTGATACTTCCTTAGGTTCGGTTTGATGCCTGGAAGATTGTGCGAGGCTGCCCTGGTGGTTTGGAGTGGTTAAGGATTACCGTTTGAGGATCGGAATTGGGACAAGGGTTGCAGGTTATTATTTGAGGGATAACTGAATTAACCTGTCTCGCAATTTATCCAGAAGGACTGATGCGGTGCCATCGTCTCATTAAGGCGTTGACCACCTTTGACAATCGGAAAATGGCAAGATGTGAAATCAGATGATTGAAAATTGAGTTGGAAGAACATCTTCATCTTCATTGATTAAAAAGGTGATTTCTTACAAAGAGAAGCCGATTGCTCAACAAAAAAGGGAACAGATTGCTATTGCTAATCTTATGCTAGTAAGTCCCTACTCTAAGGGCTGTTGCCGTCTTCGCCGTCGCTGGGGTAGCTGCCGTCATTGCTGCTGTCGATGATTTCCTCGTCGCTGCTACTGTAACCTTCAGCGGGGGCTTCTTCCTCTTCGTCATCGTCGTCCTCATCTGACCAAGCCCAGCCACGGATGCGCTTTGGCGGCGGTTCGTCGGAGGAGGTGTCGTCCTCCTGTTCTTTCTTCGTGTCGGAGGAGACGTCTTCGTCTTCATTGTCCTCTTCTTCTTGGAGGAGGTGAATTTGCCCCGGGGAGGGTCGTTGTCGCTCTCCCCTCCCTGTCAATCAGGAACCGGAGGTCATCTTCCGTCAGTCAGGGCATGTCGCCATCTCTGACGACGAGGTCCTCGGGTCGGCCCTCCACGAAGTCGAAGTCAAACTCCTGCTCATCCCAATGCTCGGGAGCGCGCCTATTGTACGCTTCCATCTGGTTGTGCTCTGGAATCAACTCGCTTGAGGAAGAGGATTGGAGAGAAGCGGAAGAGGAGGAAGAGGAAGACATGGTTCTGGAGGGAGAGGGTTTTTGGCGACGGCTGGTTTGGAGCAAGGGGATGAAGAGGTGAACTGTTCGATGCGGTTAAATAAAAGGAGATATATTGGAGATTCAATGCTCGAACAGTTTCCGAGGATGTGGTGCCAAAACCGTCAAATCGTGCGAGAAGTTGAGAAGGCAAGGTATCATGATGAAGAATACTGCGACGGTTGCTCTGCCACGACATGACCCTTCGAAGGAAAAACAGAGTGGTTTTGAAATTATCATTGCCAAAACCAGGGGGCATGTGTTATCACCAGATTTTGGCCAAATCAGGAGATGGGCCGTAAGTGAAGATGGGCTTGAAGGATACACGCGTGGAGCATCTTTGAAGCGGCCTTGCACGAAGAGTTTGGGCTTAATTGCCCATGTATCTGTAACATAGTAGATCGCATCTTAGTTTAGAATTAAAAGATAGAGTTTAGCCCGTGCACGTTTAGGTGCACACCCGAATTAGAAAGTCCCTTGGACTATAAATATGTATCTAGGGTTATCGGAAAAGGAGGAGAATCACGTTCACAACAAACACAAATCAGGCGCATCGCCACCCCTTCCTTCGAGGGTTTCTCCAGCATCATGCTGCCTAGATCGCATCTTGCGATCTAGGCACACGTTTATTCGTTTACCTTGTGCTCGTGCTGAAGCGTTGTTGATGGCGAGTAGCACTACTTATCATAGATGTTTTGGGGCTTGCATAGATACTTTTCTTACGCATATCTGCTTAGCTATGCCGTCCCTCGATATCTAGCTGCCCTTACACCTATCCAGGTGTAAGGGCAGCGTCTTGCTTGTTCGTTGTTTAGTAGATTCGATCCGTTATAGTTGCTCCATGATTCTTCAAGGATTGGTTTAATATCCGTATGGTTAGGCCTTGCAAACGGGTTGAACGATCCGGTAGTGTTAGGTATGGTTTGTTAGTCCTAAGAGGGATGTTCCGGGAATTAACTTAACGTTGGTTTTTAGGCCTCTTTTAGGGTTAGTTTTCCATTATCTTTCGTGTCTATTAGGCTCAACTACGCGTAGGATGTTCCGATCATACGGTGAAAACCCTAAACTGTCGTAGATTGGTTTAACTTTATACTGATCAAGCAGGAGCCCCATGTCATCGTTAACCCGACGTGAACCATGGGGCGATCGGCTTTGTGAGCCGATCCACAGGGCAACCTGAGAGCCGATCGGGTTCGTATTTAATGTTTACATGTCTGCCATGCAGAAACTAATCGAAGCAATCCAACACCTTCCTGACCAGGTATAGGTCAGGTGGCACGCCTTGCAACCGCTAGGACGCGTGCCGGAACATTTGCGGGACGATGTCGAGGGACCAGGGGCCCCTGCAGCCTTGGAAGCCTCCCGGCTCTTCGTGTTGCTTAACCACTGCTCGCCGGTGGGTTTTGGCAGGCAACAACTTTGTGAAATGCAAAAGTATAAGGATATAGATGGTGATATTATAAAACTGAAATTGTTTCCTTTCTCATTAAGAGGAAGGGCTAAAGATTGGTTGCTATCTTTGCCTAAAAATAGTATTAATTCATGGACTAAATGTAAAGATGCTTTTATTAGTAAATATTATCCTCCTGCTAAGATTATATCTTTGAGAAGTAGCATTATGAACTTTAAACAATTTGATAATGAACATGTTGCTCAAGCATGGGAGAGAATGAAATCTTTGGTAAAGAATTGCCCAACCCATGGACTGACTACTTGGATGATCATCCAAACCTTTTATGCAGGATTGAATTTTTCCTCAAGGAACCTATTGGATTCAGCTGCTAGAGGTACTTTTATGTCCATCACTTTGGGCGCCGCGACTAAATTACTTGATGATATGATGATCAATTACTCTGAATGGCACACTGAAAGAACTCCTCAAGGTAAGAAGGTAAATTCTGTTGAAGAAACCTCTTCTTTGGGTGATAAGATTGATGCTATTATGTCTATGCTTGCAAATGGTAGATCTCATATTGATCCTAATAATGTTCCTTTAGCTTCATTGGTTGCTCAAGAAGAAAATGTTGATGTGAATTTCATTAAGAATAATAATTTCAACAACAATGCTTATAGGAATAATTATGGTAACAACAACTATAGGCCATATCCTTCTAATAATGGTAATGGTTATGGTAATTCTTATGGTAATTCTTACAACAATAATAAGAGTGTACCCTCTTGAAGTGATGCTTAAAGAATTTATTAGTACACAAACTGCTTTCAATAAAACTGTTGAAGAAAAGCTTGGTAAAATTGATGTTCTTGCTTCTAAGGTTGATAGTCTTGCTCTTGATATTGATCTTTTAAAATTGAAAGTTATGTCTGAGGAAGTTAAAGATGCTAGGTTTGCTAAAACAAATGCCATCCAAGTTCGAATTAATGATAATATTAGATTGTTGGCTGAATTGCATGCTAGGTGGGATAGAGAAGAAAAAGAAAACTTGCTAAAGAAAATAATGTAGCTAAAGTATGGACTATTACCACCACTAGTAATGTTGATTCTTCACATGTTGCTGCACCTCCTACTATCAATGGTAAAATAATTGGTGTTGGCAATGTTTCTACTCCTAGTGCAAAGCGTACAAAATTGCCTGAAACTGCTGAAACTGCTTGTGATAAAACTGCTGAAATTTTTCAAAATATTGGTGACAATGATTCCATTGCTGTAGAACATAATGGTTTAGATTTTGATGATTGTCATATTACTGAAGTTATAAAGTTCTTACAAAAACTTGCTAGAAGTCCCAATGCTAGTGCTATAAATTTAGCCTTTACAAAACATATTACAAATGCTCTCATTAAAGCTAGGGAAGAGAAATTAAAACTTGAAGCTTCTATTCCTAGGAAGTTAGAAGATGGTTGGGAGCCCATCATTAAAATGAAATTCAATGACTTTGAGTGTAATGCTTTATGTGATCTTGGTGCAAGTATTTCTGTTATGTCTAAAAAGATTTATGATATGCTTGACTTGCCACCATTGAAGAATTGTTATTTGGATGTTAATCTTGCCGATAATGTTAAAAAGAAACCTTTGGGGAGGATTGATAATGTATTACGGTTAACAATAACCTTGTCCCCGTTGATTTTGTTGTCTTGGATATCGAATGCAATGCATCTTGTCCTATTGTGTTGGGAAGACATTTTCTTCGAACAGTTGGTGATGTTATTGATATGAGGGAAGGTAATATTAAATATTAATTTCCTCTCAAGAAAGGTATGGAACAATTCCCTAGAAAGATAATGAAGTTGCCTTTTGATTCTATTATTAGAACAAGTTATGATGTTGATGCTTCTTCTCTTGATGTTACTTGATTTGCACTTTATGTGCCTAGCTGAAAGGCGTTAAAGAAAAGCACTTCTTGGGAGATAACCCAAGTTACATTTTATTTACTGTATTATTGAGTCTTGGAAGTTGTTTACTACTGTAGCAACCTCTCCTTATCATGTTTTTGTGCCAAGTAAAGTTTCTATGTTAAAGTTGATACTATATTTGGGATTGCTGCGCAGAAACAGCATTGTTGTCTGTCACGAATTCTCGCAGAAGTATCTGTAAAAAAATCGAAAAAATCTGCAAATTTACGAGCGTGATCCTCAGATATGTACGCAACTTTCATTAGTTTTGAGTTTTTCCATTTGAGCAAGTTAAGTGCCCCTGCCAGATTCATCTTTACGGACTGTTCTGTTTTTTACAGATTCTGCCTTTTATTTCGCATTGCCGCTTTTGCTATGTTGAATGAGTTTCTTTGTTCCATTAACTTTCAGAAGCTTTGTGCAATGTCCAGAAGTGTTAAGAATGATTGTGTCACCTCTTAATATGTGAATTTTGGTTATACACTAACCCTCTAATGAGTTTGCTTGAAGTTTGTGTGAAGGAAGTTTTCAAGGGTCAAGAGAAGAGGATGATATACTATGATCAAGAAGAGTGAAAGGTCTAAGCTTGGGATGCCCCGGGTTCATCCCTGCATATTTTAAGAAGACTCAAGCATAGCTTGGGGATGCCCAAGGCATCCCCTTCTTCATCGACAACATTATCAGGTCACTTCTAGTGAAACTATATTTTTATTCCATCACATCTTATGATCTTTACTTGGAGCGTCGGTTTGCTTTTATTTTTGTTTTGTTTTGAATAAAGTTGGATCACACCATTCTTATATTGGAGATATTACGCTCCGCTTTTTCATATGGAACACTTGTGTTCTTAATTGTGCTTTAATGTTCATGGCGAAGGCTGAAATTGCTTCGTTAAATTGCTATTTGGTTGGAATCAGAAAATGTTGCATATGGTTTGGTAACTTGGCAATTGTTTGAGCTCTCATAGATCATGTTTAAGCTCTTGCATCATGTAGTTTAATCTATTAATGAAGAACTACCGTAGAGCTTGTTTAATTTGGTTTGCATGATTGGTCTCTCTAAGTCTAGATATTTTCGGGTGAAGTGTTTGAACAACAAGGAAGACAGTGTAGAGCCTTATAATGCTTGCAATATGTTCTTGTGTGAGTTTTGCTGTACCTGTTCATACTTGTGTTTGCTTCAAACAACCTTGCTAGCCCAAACCTTGTACTGAGAGGAAATTCTTCTCGTGCATCCAAACACCTTGAGCCAAAACCCATGCCATTTGTGTCCACCATATCTACCTACTATGTGGTATTTTTCTGCCATTCCAAAGTAAATTACTTGAGTGCTACCTTTAAAATTTCATTCCTTTACCTTTACAATATATAGCTCATGGGACAAATAGCTTAAAAACTATTGTGGTGATGAATATGTAGTTATGTGTCTTAATTCTTATAAGTTGCTTGTTGAGCGGTAACCATGTTTCGGGGACGCCATCAACTTTACCTTTGTTGGATATCATGTGAGATGCTATGCATGTTCGTCTTGTCTGAAGTAGTGAATTTCATGATCAAATGGTTTGAGTATGCATATGTTAGAGAAGAACATTGGGCCGCTAACTAAAGCCATGTATCATGGTGGAAGTTTCAGTTTGGACATACAACCTCAATCTCTTATGAGAATATTAACTGTTGAATGCTTAAGCATTAAAAGAGGAGTCCATTATCTGTTGTCTATGTTGTCCCGGTATGGATGTCTAAGTTGAGAATAATCAAAAGCGAGAAATCCAATGCGTGCTTTCTCCTTAGACACTTGTACAGCGGCATAGAGGTACCCCTTTGTGACACTTGGTTGAAACATATGTTATGCAATGATAATCCGTGTTTTCCGAGCTAAGTAGGACAAGGTGCGAGCACTATTAGTACTCTATGCATGAGACTTGCAACTTGTAGGAAGTATTATGCATAGCACATATGAATTATTACTACCATTGACAAAATTGTTTCTATGTTTTCAAAACAAAAGCTCTAGCACAAAAATAGTAATCCATGCTTCCTCTCGAAGGGCCAATCTTTTACTTTATGTTGAGTCAGTTTAGCCACTTCTTTCTATCTTAGAAGCAAACACTTGTGTTAACTGTGTGCATTGATTCTTACATGTTTACTTATTGCACCTGTTATATTATTCTATGTTGACAAATATCCATGAGATATACATGTTACAAGTTGAAAGCAATTGCTGAAACTTAATCATCCTTTGTGTTGCTTCAATGCATTCTACTTTGAATTTATTGCTTATGAGTTAGCTCTTATGCAAGTCTTATTGATACTTGTCTTGAAAGTACTATTCATGAAAAGTTTTGCTATATGATTCATTTGTTTAGTCATTATCTTTGTTAGCAATCTTTTGTTCAGATCACTCCATTCATCTCATATGCTTTACAATAATGTTGATCAAGATTATATTGGTAGCATGTCACTTCAGAAATTATTTGTGTTATCGTTTACCTACTCGAGGGCGAGTAGGAACTAAGCTTGGGGATGCTTGATACGTCTCAAACGTATCTATAATTTCTTATGTTCCATGCTACTTTTATTACAATACTTGAATGTTTTATACATACTTTACAGCATTATTATACATTTTCCGCACTAACCTATTAACAAGATGCCGAAGTGTCAGTTTTCTGCTGTTTTTGGTTTCGAAATCCTAGTAAGGAAATATTCTCGAATTGGACGAAATCAACGCCCAGGGGCCTATTTTTACACGAAGCTTCCAAGACCGAAAGGGAAGTGGGTCCACGAGGTGGCGACACACCAGGCGGCGGCCTGCCCCCGGCCGCGCCGGCCTGTTGTGTGGCCCCCGTGATGCCCCCGACCTACCCTTCCGCCTACAAATAGCCTTCATCGCGAAACCCCCACCGAGAGCCACGATACGGAAAACCTTCCAGAGACGCCGCCGTCGCGAATCCCATCTCGGGGATTCAGGAGATCGCCTCGGCACCCTGCCGGAGAGGGGAATCATCACCGGAGGGCTCTACATCATCATGCCCGCCTCCGGATTGATGCGTGAGTAGTTCATCTTTGGACTATGGGTCCATAGCGTAGCTAGATGGTTGTCTTCTCCGCTTGTGCTATCATTGTTTAGATCTTGTGAGCTGCCTAACATGATCAAGATCATCTATTTGTAATGCTACATGTTGTGTTTGGCGGGGTCCGATGAATATAGAATATTATGTTAAGTTGATTATCAATCTATCATATATGTGTTGTTTATGTTCTTACATGCTCTCTGTTAGTAGAGGCTCTGGCCAAGTTGATACTTGTAACTCCAAGAGGGAGTATTTATGCTCGATAGTGGGTTCATGCCTCCATTTAATCTGGGACAGTGACAGAAAGTTCTAAGGTTGTGGATGTGTTGTTGCTACTAGGGATAAAACATCGATGCTTTGTCTAAGGATATTTGTGTTGATTACATTACGCGCCATACTTAATGCAATTATCTGTTGTTTACAACTTAATACCGGAAGGGGTTCGGATGATAACCTGAAGGTGGATTATTTAGGCATAGATGCATGCTGGATAGCGGTCTATGTACTTTGTCGTAATGCCCTGATTAAATCACATAGTAATCATCATTGATATGTATTGAATCTTTATTTGTCAATTGCCCGCCTATAATTTGTTCACCCAACATGTTAGTTATCTTATTGGAGAGACACCTCTAGTGAACTGTGGACCCCGGTCCATTCTTTTACATCTGAATACATTCTACTGCAATCATTGTTTTTACTGTTCTTTGCAAACAAACACCATCTTCCACTCGATACACTTAATCCTTTGTTTTCAGCAAGCCAGTGAGATTGACAACCTCACTGTTACGTTGGGGCAAAGTACTTTGATTGTGTTGTGCAGGTTCCACGTTGGTGCCGGTTTCACCGGTGTTGCGCCGCACTACATTCCTCCACCAACAACCTTCACGTGCTTCTTGGCGCCTCGGTTCGATAAACCTTGGTTTCTTTTCTGAGGGAAAACTTGTCGCTGTGCGCATCATACCTTCCTCTTGGGGTTCCCAATGGACGTGTGCTTTACCGTCACAAGGAAGTTGTTGACTACACGCCAGCAGCGGTAACCATGTTTCTGGGGACGCCATCAACTTTTTACACCTTTGTTGAATATCATGTGAGTTGCTATGCATGTTCGTCTTGTCTGAAGTAAGGGTGATTTATCATGATCAAATGGTTTGAGTATGCATATGTTAGAGAAGAACATTGGGCCACTAACCAAAGCCATGTATCATGGTGGAAGTTTTCAGTTTGGACATTCATCCTCAATCTCTTATGAGAATATTATTTGTTGTTGAATGCTTATGCATTAAAGAGGAGTACATTATCTGTTTTCTATGTTGTCCCGGTATGGATGTCCTAAGTTGAGATTATTCAAAAACGAGAAATCAAATGCGATTTATCTCTTTGGACCTTTGTACAGGCGGCATAGAGGTACCCCTTTGTGACACTTGGTTGAAACATATGTTATGCAATGATAATCCATGTAAATCCAAGCTAATTAGGACAAGGTGTGGGCACTATTGGTATTCTATGCATGAGGCTTGCAACTTGTAGGAAGTATTATGCATAACACATATGAATTATTACTACCGTTGACAAAATTGTTTCTATGTTTTCAAAATAAAAGCTCTAGCACAAAAATAGTAATCCATGCTTCCTCTGCGAAGGGCCATTCTTTTACTTTATGTTGAGTCAGTTTACCTACTTCTTTCTATCTTAGAAGCAAACACTTGTGTTAACTGTGCATTGATTCTTACATGTTTACTTATTGCACTTGTTATATTACTCTATGTTGACAAATATCCATGAGATATACATGTTACAAGTTGAACGCAATTGCTGAAACTTAATCATCCTTTGTGTTGCTTCAATGCCTTCTACTTTGAATCTATTGCTTTATGAGTTAGCTCTTATGCAAGTCTTTTTGATACTTGTCTTGAAAGTACTATTCATGAAAAGTTTTGCTATATGATTCAGTTGTTTAGTCATTATCTTTGTTAGCAATCTATTGCTTTGAATCACACCATTCATCTCATATGCTTTACAATAATGTTGGTCAAGATTATGTTGGTAGCATGTCACTTCAGAAATTATTGTTGTTATCGTTTACCTACTCGAGGGCGAATAGGAACTAAGCTTGGGGATGCTTGATACGTCTCCAACGTATCTATAATTTCTGATGTTCCATGCTAGTTTTATGACAATACCTACATGTTTTGTTCACACTTTATATCGTTTTTATGCATTTTCCGGAACTAACCTATTAACAAGATGCCGGCGTTCGTTTCTGCTGTTTTTGGTTTCGTAAATCCTACAAAGGAAATATTCTCAATTGGACGAAATCAACGCCCGATCTTATTTTTCCACGAAGCTTCTAGAGAGAGAGGGACCGAGGGGAGCCCCGGGGCCCACCCCACAGGGCGGCGCAGCCTGGACCCTGGGCGCGCCAGCCTATGGTGTGGGACCACCAGGTCCCCTCCGAGGCTGCCCTTCCGCCTATATAATCTCTCCGCCTCGAAAACCCTAAAGGAATAAGCCATGGGACGAGAAAAGTTACGCAGCCGCCGCCATCGCGAAGTCAAGTTCGGGGACAGAGTCTCTGCTGCAGCCGCCGGACGGGGAATCGCCCCCGAAGCCATCTCCATCGACACCACCACCATCTTCATTGCCGTTGCGTCTCCCATGATGAGGAGGGAGTAGTTCCCTCGAGGCTGAGGGCTCTACCGGTAGCTATGTGGTTAATCTCTCTCTCATGTACTTCAATACAATGATCTCATGAGCTGCCTTACATGATCGAGATCCATATGATGAGCTTTGTAATCTAGATGTATTTATGCTATTCAAGTGAATTTTACTTATGTGATCTCTGGAGACTCCTTGTCCCACGTGTGTAAAGGTGACAGTGTGTGCACCGTGTGAGTCTCTTAGGCTATATTTCACAGAATACTTGTGCACTGGGTTATGATTTTAGTTGGATGTCTCTATGAAATTGTGGTGTGTTAGTACCTCCTATGAATGCTCAAAGTGACAGCGTGGGGTGTTTATTAGTACTTAGGAATACATCTTTAAGGTTTGCTTTTGCATCCCTACATGGTGAATTAGTGTTCGTTATCCAGCCAGAGAGTAATTCAGAATATCATAGTGAAGTGCTTATATTTATATTCAATTATGATTGCATTGTTGAGAGTGTCCACTAGTGAAAGTATGATCCCTAGGCCTTGTTTCTAAGCATTGAAACACCGTTTCCAACAAGTTCTGCTACATGTTCGCTTGCTGCAATATTTATTTCAGATCGCAATTACTGTTTACTACCATCTATACCACCTGTGTTTTACTATCTCTTCGCCGAACTAGTGCACCTATACATCTGACAAGTGTATTAGGTGTGTTGGGGACACAAGAGACTTCTTGTATCTTAATTGCAGAGTTGCTTGAGAGGACTATCTTTGACCTCTACCTCCCTGAGTTCGATAAACGTTGGGTGATTCACTTAAGGGAATCTTGCTGCTGTTCTACAAACCTCTGCTCTTGGAGGCCCAACACTGTCTACAAGAATAGAAGCTCACGTAGACATCACGGGCGCCGACAGGTGGGCTCTGGGATGCGAGCAAGCGGACGCGGGAGGTCGCCGCGTGCCATCCGCGGCCATACGCTAGGCCGGCTTTGCGTCGTCTCGGATGCCGCGGCCATACGCTTTTGGGATGTGTCGCGGCATTGGGCCGCGATTTTGTCCGGCGCGACCCATCCGGACGGGCCACGGGCCACATTTGGCCCAGTGTTTGGCAGCCTGTGTTGCATCGGCTCGAACAAAAGTGCAGGTTGTTTGGATGCCTCGATAAAGTGTTCCATCTCTGTTCAGCCACACCACATGTGTTTGGTTGACATTTTGGGCACCCAGGCAAAGCATCTCCTCACCACATTCAAATATTGTGACCTTACCGTCACACAAGAGCTCAAACACATGCATAAGCACCGCACACAGTTATAGAACGAACAGAACATAGTACTTAGTACCTAATCCTAGCGTCAGAGTGGTAAGATGCCTACTTAAACCTGGGGGAAGACTACCCAGGTCCAAAAGCAATGTTCAACAACCTCTACATGCCAACATTACAGTCATATATGCACAAAAGCAAGTGTTTAACATCCTCCTAGAGGAGAGCACAACTACTAGCGATGACGATCAGACAGCAGCAGAGACAGGGATCAAGCACATGCACCTTAACAGCGAGGATCAGCATAAGGGCCCTCGCGATGCCTCTTGCAGTTGAAGATGCTAGAGCACGAAGTCTCCTTTCTGAAGACTTCGACCTTGAAGCTGTCGTCCTTAGGGGTGAATACTTTCGTGTCCTCAACGCGGAGGAAAAGCCAAGCGGCGAACTCGCTCTAGGACTTGATGAAGCCGACGCGCTGGCCCGTCCACTAGAGCTGCACCTTCCACTCGCAGCGCTCGCCCATGTACAAACACACCTTCATCGGCGGGCCATTGTTCATCAGCTTGTACTTGGTGATCAGGAGCTGCTTCATGTAGGGCGTCGAGGGCAAGGAGGTCCGGGCTCTCCACCTGCACGAAGAACACCGGCACCCGCTGCCTGGGAGCGTGCCCCAGGTCAGTAGGACGGCTGGCGTGAACCCTTGGCGCGGTGATCTGCCGGTGCACTTCCATGAACTCTACATTGGGGTCACGAAGCTGCACCCGGTCGGCCATGTCCCTTGCGTCCACTATTGTCCCTTCCGGGAAGGTTTCCAGGAAGAGCCAGTGCTGCAGATGCAGTGACAGTGCAAAGTGTTAGCCAGTTCTGCATATCAACTCCATGATGGACATGACAATCACAACAAGATCGTCATGCCAATGCCAATGTCCATGATGGAGCTCCATCATAGGGAATGCAAATGCCAATGCCAATGGCAATGTCAAGCTCCATCATAGGGCATGTCAATGACAAGTCCATGATGTAGTGCATGGCAATGTCAAGCACTGTCATGGACTATCATGGACCTTGGCAATGTCAAGCAATGTCATGGAGAAGACAATGTCAAATCCATGATGGAGCTTGGCAATGTGCGCTGCATGTCATGGACATGACAATGCAACTGGACAACTATCTACATTGACATCAATCCTATCTACATTCACATCAATCGGAGCAACTGGACAACTATCTGATCTACAATGTAATTGAATCGATCTACACTAGCATTTATCAGATGAGGGACGAGCGTGTGAGAGTACTTACGATGGGTGGAGTGAAAGCATCCCCGTCGGAGGAGGAGGAGGACGCGCGCAAGCGCCGACAGGTCCTCGAGGAGGTCGCACTCCAAATTCGGGTGGAGGAGGAGGTGGAGCCGGAGCAGAGCTCGTCTAGTAGGGCATCGGTGCCGCAGTCGGGAAGCGGGCGCCGATGGAGCTGTCGACTGCCGACGAGCACGTGGTCGGCCGAACGGCGGCGACGCGACATGTGGCGCGCCATTCGGAGCAGCCAGACGCGGCATGCCCCATGGCATCGGCGCATGCATCGGGGTCGACGCGAACCCCGGCGGGGGCTCCATCTCCCTATTGTAGCTCGGTGCACCTGCCGCCATTGCCGCCGCCCTCACCGATGGAAACCCTAGGGGGCAGGGGTCAAAAACCCCTGGAGTCGAGGTATCCGCCGCTGGAATCCCGGCGGCTTGAAGAACGGCGACGGCCGCGCTGCGAGTTGCGATGCCGGCCGGCCTCGTAGTTGCGAACGGCGACGGCTGATTTAGCACCGGTACGCGATGGGCATCGATCTGCGCCGCCGAATTGCGGCCGCCGGCCTCGTACTCGCGGACGATGCGCAGGAGCGCCTCGTTCGACCTCATTATCGTTAGTCGGACGGCAGGATCCATCGGCGCTGGAGCGGAAAGAGGCGGAGGAGGCGAGGAGGCCACTGACGGCGGTTTATGCGACAGGGTTGTGAGTGTCAGTGAGAGAGTGAATGGGAAGAGAGAAGAAGGGAACCGGTGAATGGAAGTGGGGAGCGGGGGCCAAGACAACGCGCTGTCTCCCGCTCCTCCACACGTGCAACCGTTGCATGAGGGCGTGCAAAATGGCACGACAACGGGACAGGCCCGCTGGAAACTGCTGATTCGGGCGTTCCTCCAGGGCATGTCCGTTCTTTGAGAATCGGTTGGGCCACAACACGGAGAGCTTCCAGGCAACCAAACGGACCGATTTTTGTTGGGCCGATGCGAGCCAGGGGCGTCCAGCCTACCAAAAGCGTCCCAAAACTACCACATCGCCGTCGCGAGGGTTGGTAAGTGGCAAGTGTATATTGTGGGCAGACAGATACGTCAGTCCATCACTGTATACTACGTATAAGAGTATCTCCAACATTCGCCCTAAATTTTGGCGATGTATAAGCACTTTGCAGCACGCTCCATCCGTGTTTCGCGCATGAGGACATATTTACCTCCAACAAAAGCTCTAAATTTTGGAGCTGTAAAACTAGGTAGTTGTTCCTGCGTGCGATTTGTACCGCGCGCTCTTTCCAATGTGGTAGATATAGTGCATGAGATAGCGTTTTTGCCCCACGCATTATTTTACAGCGCCGGTTGCACCACCTATTGGAGCATTAAGTTGAGCCTCACGCGCGCTAAACTAGTGGCTTTTTTGGATACAACCGCCGGTTACAAGCGCTTGGTGGAGATGCTCTAAGCCTGTAAAAAACGAACTGATCGATTCTTCGGTT
Source organism: Lolium multiflorum (assembly GCA_030979885.1). Lineage (NCBI taxonomy): Eukaryota > Viridiplantae > Streptophyta > Magnoliopsida > Poales > Poaceae > Lolium > Lolium multiflorum. The sequence continues at coordinate 362,089,093 of CM061750.1, forward strand.
CATCCTTGCCTAGTTCAAGTGCGGACTGTGTATCGTGGACGAACAACAGATTCTTGGCCATCTTCACACGGTAGTCGGTAGACGGACAGTGATCGGAGCTGGCTTGGTGAGTTGGTGGTACCTCCATCAAAATTAGTCAAACATTAGCCGGCTCAACATTTCCCGCGTCTGTCGGTTGTGAGTATCCATGACCAGCAGCTGGTTCCAAACCAGTTAACCAAAGATTGTCTCGAAACACCTTTGCACGAGCATCCGGCTGGCGCAGATAAGATTTGTTTAATTTCTTAGTACTCTCTCATCTGAATTAATTGATTTAATTTTATCTCGATACAGATCATGTTTGTTGACTAGATATATTTATCAATAGATAAAGCTGAGTCAATTAATATAAATTGCAGAGAGTAACAAAATTACTGTTACCTCCGTTTTAATATATTAGCATTTCTAAAAAAAAAAATCAGTTTTTTGAAGGCTCCTGCCGTCCATAAAAGAAATATCTTAGATTTATTTAAATTTAAGTGTAGATTTGTCTAAATTTAGATGTATTTGTGCACCAAAAATATATTCTTATGGAGGAGTGGTACTTATTTGGGGTAAACAAAATCACTACTCCTTCGGATGGATCTCAATTTGTTTCGAGGTGGTAGTAGAAATGAGAGGGAAAACCGTCTGCTCGTCTGTCTCCTGCGTGTCGTAGTTGATGTTGTTGTCGTTGAGGCCCTCCAGGCGGGCCTCCATGCACTGGTGATGAGCATCGTGCTTGGCCTCGAACCAGCGCGCCCATAGCATCGACAGGAAGGCCCGCATTCACAGGATATCCGGGCCGTGAGCAGGACGTGGGTGGGAATGGCAGGGACGGGAACCCTCACGGCAAGGGCACGCCGGCTTCGGCATATGGGCGGGCCGTCTCCACCTCGACGTACACGCGTCGCTCCGAACATGGCACGCGAGGTAGCCACGTGGCCATGGGCGCGGGAGCGCGAAAGACCATGCGGCCTCCATTGCCACCACCGCCTGACCTGCTTGCTTCATGGTCGTTACGACGAGGACGGGACTACTTGCCGCCGCCCTTCGACATGGCCATCGGTGGAGGTGGTGGCTAGGGTTTGGGAGTTTTGGCAATCAATGGAAGAATGCGACTTTGGACCCGTCGCCGCCTCGCCTCCTTCGATCAACGATGGGTGGCCCCGCTTATTTTCCAAGAGAACACGAGCATAGTTTGTGACAACCGTAAATCCATCCCAAATTTGATCTAAAAATGCGGATCAACATGACACAAACAACCACGCGGTCCGTTTACGCATGGCCGTTGGACCATCGTCTTTAGACCGCAAACACCGACGGATACATCTACCTGTTTATGGTGGTCCGATGGAGATGGTCTAAAACAAGATAAGATATGGCAGCTCACCCAAAGACAAATCCGCGATGTCCTTTGCGCTTGCGCCTGCACTGCATGCGTGCTAGTTTCATGCAGGCCTTAACTCCCCGCCACAACAGCCTGGCCCTGGAGTAGCTAGCCCGTTTCATGCACGCTCTGGCTGGTAGCTGGTTTCATGCTGCGAGCTTTAACTCCACGCCATATATACATCCATGCAAATGCGTAACGTACGCAACGTGTCCTGTTGCGTCGGTCACCAGATCAAAAAAACTTGAAAGCAATCCATCCTAGACGCGACTGCACCTACCCCACGAACCGGTCCGCGTACGTTGGGTTGGGTGTGATCGATCCGTTTTGCTGCTTTGCTTCTCTGCCCAAATTAAGTCTTCCCTTACCTACCATCCTCTCCATCCCCGCCGGTCCATCTCCACCTTGCCACAGCAGGCTCTTGCCGTTTCGCCGTTATATATACCACCGAGTCTCCTTGCCCGTTCGTCGCGTCCCATTCAGCCATTGTCTCTGCTTCCCCCAGCTGGCCCTGCTGTTGCTGGTGTTGAGCTGTGCAAGCAAGCGCGTTTAATCGTCGATCGAGATGGCCGGCGGTGTGGTGGAGGAGCTGGTGAAGAGGGCCGGCGGGTGCGCGGTGATCGACGGCGGCTTCGCCACGCAGCTGGAGGCGCTCGGCGCCGACATCAACGACCCGCTCTGGAGCGCCGCCTGCCTCATCACCAAGCCCAACCTCATCAAGGAGGTAATTACCTTAACTTAACCGGCCGGCCGGACGACGTGCCTGCATGCGCAAGCCTCATACCAATGCCATGAGTTCATGAAGAGTATACGATCTGCCTTTCTCTCCCTGTGCACGCTATACCAGGACAGCACGACGCGCGCGCCAGCTGATTAATTAGTTAATCTGTTATACCTGGTATTTGTTGTCCTATTTTGACACGGTTTGGCATTAGAGTATGTGCTTTAAGGCTATTAGTCAGCTCTATCTCCACGCAAAATATGGTCCAAGTCAAACGTAGCACAGTATATAATGATTTTTTCGTGATGACCAGGACAATAACAATGGTTTTTTTTTCTCACCTACCTAGCTTTTAGATCACCTACTTTCCAGAGAGAGATGGTTAAGATGAAAAGGAGGCCACCTACATTAGTCATTGGTGTTTGAAACATTCTTGGAGTGTTCAGATTAATTTAGTCCTTATCTTTTCCTTCAAGCTCTAGCAGAACACTATTATATATAGTGTGCACACCTGAATTATGGCCAATTTTAGTTGAAAACATTTCACACATTTGCCATCCTGAACCATTACCTCCCGGTCAGTGTCTGTTGACTGAGGTGGCCACTGACACTAATGAAGTACCAAAATACCTTCATACCACTTTGTTGAAAAAGATCGAAAAGTGTGTAGAAAAATATGGAAAATATCCTCACATCTATCTACTAAAGAGCACACATGAGGCTTTTTCTGTACTTCTGCGTGGCCCATAGTTTCAATCTGATGTGAACATAACATCTTACTCTTTTTTTTCATGTGCAGGTTCATTTGCAGTATCTTGAAGCTGGTGCAGACGTCATCATTTCCTCGTCCTACCAGGTATCATCTGTTATTCCTCTTCTGACAGTCTGATGTGTAGGGTTTAAGCACACCTGAATCAAGCAGAGGCTCCCGTGACAATTCTCTGAATCCATCATCATCCAGCCGAAGAAAAATGTAATGATATCTTCCATTTTGATGTTCTTTCCGCAGGCAACTATCCCAGGGTTCTTGGCCAGAGGATTACTGATCGAGGAGGCAGAAGAATTACTGAGGACAAGCGTCCATCTGGCACTGGAGGCGCGAGACGAGTTCTGGAAGTCGACGCTGAGGAAGTCCAAGCCCGTCTACAACCGCGCTCTCGTCGCCGCGTCCGTCGGTAGCTACGGCGCCTACCTGGCTGATGGTTCAGAGTACAGGTATGAAGGGGGAGCACTGCAAACGATCTCTGAAACTGCTTCAGAAGCTGTAGAGTTACAATCTTGATTGTTGTTGCAGTGGATCTTATGGAGACGACATCACGGTAGAGAAACTCAAGGACTTTCATAGGCGCCGGCTGCAGGTGCTCGCGAGTGCCAGACCTGACCTCATCGCGTTCGAGGCCATTCCCAACAAAATGGAGGCTCAGGTAGGCTCATCAATAATCTGCAGTTTCAGAGATGAAGTCAAAATGTTTCTTTGAAAACCTTAGCAGAAAAAACAAACTGCTGGCCAAGTCTTCATGTACATCATCATTTGCTGACATGTACACTGTCCACGAGTGCAGGCTCTGGTTGAACTGCTGGAGGAGGAGGACATTCAAGCCCCTTCTTGGATCTGCTTCAGCTCTGTGGACGGCCAACACCTCTGCTCAGGTGAGAGCTTCGAAGACAGCCTCCGGATCATAAACGCCAGCGAGAAGGTCGCCATCGTGGGAGTGAACTGCACGCCGCCCCAGTTCGTCGAGGGGATCATACGCGAGTTCAAGAAGGTTTGAGACAATTTCTTCCCCTTTTCACAGCAACTATCCCAGTCACAACACCTGATGGCCTCAAGTCTGAAAAATGCTGCATCCCGCTAATGGCATTCCTTGTGTTTACTGTCCAACAGCAAACGGAGAAGGCGATCGCGGTGTACCCCAACAGTGGCGAGGTCTGGGACGGGAGAGCCAAGAGGTGGCTGGTGAGTATACACTGCTCTCTTCAGTTCACTGGCACGTTCGAATCTTGCAAGTATGATTTTCGCTAACAAGTGGCTGTTTTTGTGATGCAAAATTAACACAGCCCGTCGAGTGCTTCGGTCGCAAGAGCTTCGACGTGATGGCGAGGAGGTGGCAGGAGGCCGGCGCCAGCCTCATCGGAGGGTGCTGCCGGACGACGCCGTCGACCATCCGGGCTGTCTCCAAGGCCCTCAAGGGCAGGGCCGGGCATTGATTGATCCATCGCTTCAGAGTTCCGAATCGAGATACTACCGTGTAGTTTGTTCGAGCTTGTAGTAGCGGTTTCTTTCCAATAGCATCGTATGAGAGCAAGTACAATAAGGTACAGTCAGCTGGCTATAAGAGATAAAATATTATAAGTTTGCTTAGTTGGAGGAGAGAGATTAGGAGAGAGCTCTTATCTTGTAGCCAGCTCTAGCACGTGCTCCTAGGCACTATGTGAGACTAAAAGGTGGGTCATGATTGTAAAAGTCTATACTTTTATATCACTATATATATATTAAGTTATATAAGATACAAGACTTGGCTTATAAATAGCTTGGCTACACTATTGGAATTGCTCTGAGGGTGTTGTCCACTTGTCTTGCGGTGTAGAATGTCTAATTAGTAATGGTTTGTACTGCTGACGTGCACCAATCGAATTTGGGCACTTGTTATCCAGTCATGGGTTGGGGTATAGATTGTAGTAGAGGGCGATAAAGGTTCGGATGTCAGGTTCTTTACCAAAATGAACCTACCAGAAATTTCCAACTTAGCTTCTCCAGCTACATTTTTCCCATCAATTTGTTGTCTACCAAGATTATGGTGCAGATCTAAAAGCACTTGTTGCATACTCATGCAGTCATGCTAGTAAAACACGCCTAATGACTACTGAGGCTCCTGCTAATAAAACAACTATTCACCTTGGTGATCTGCAAATCTAATCTAAAAGCACTTGTTGCATACTCATGCTAGTATGTTATTTTGTGCACATCTTTTAATCTTGACAGGATTTTGGGGGCTCTGGATCAGATGAACAAGCTTTTACAGATCAAATTTGAATAGGATGGCTTGGCCCATAGGGAAATTCTAACACGTGGTTAGACATCATGAGACAAGACAAGATTGTTTATCGCCTGGCTTTAAATATCTTTGAAATTGACGTAAATATCATATCTAATCAAGTATTTTTCCTATCCAGCACTCTCGGAATGAATTAATATGTTAACTTTGAAGACACCAACAAATAAGTAATTCGAGGAAAGTAAATTACTGTGGAGATGAAAGACATTAATAACTAAAAAGGTATACTAAATATACCATAAACATAAGCTTTCTACCTAAGAGCTAATGTCATAGTTAAGGATCTGTGGTTGTGGATTATACCAACAGATTCAGGAAACAAAGCACTTTTTTTAAAACAAGGCAAAAGATTTGTCATTTTCATTCATTAAGAAGATTTTTTGTAGAGGTCTTAAAACCAACCCTTTGGCCACGACCAAGAGCTCTGGCGGCATTACATTACTCAACACCATTGCCCCAGCTAGACACCACAAATTCGCCTCTTCTTTGATTTTTGACAAAATCATATTAGTGGTAGAGTTAGATATTTTGGAAAACTCGTGCATTTCTTTCTTTTCAGATTTTACAAGACACCAACATTGGAAGAGGGGAAATGGCCTTTTTTGATTGCCCTCTTTCATGGATTATTTCCACTCACCAATATTTTTTTGTCGATTATCTCCACCCACCAATCTTTAACATAGTGCATGGGTACACCATTCTCTTGGGTAGTCCAAGCCAATTATTCAAGTTGGACCAAAATATGAATGGTAAAATTACGCTTGAATAGGAGTTGTGCGGCATGAATCTCATGCTTGGTTACATAACTTGTGAAGTCCACAATTTCGCCGGCCTCTTTCTCAATCTATCCGCTAGCCAAACTGTATTTTGAAGATTAGCGAAGCGAAAATTTTGCACTTCGGATGTGCCCAAGGTGATAAGGGGTGGCTCGATCTTCTCAGTAAGCGAGGTGGATGGTGATGACCACACGATGAACACAGCGGAGATAACTTGAAGATAACTTGTATGACGCAACGAGATCTCTCGATTGGTCCATGTTGCCAGATGCAACAGCTCTCAACCCTGCAAGATATTCGCAACTCCACACACTTGCGCACGTAGCCGCCGACCACGAAGCGGTAAGTTGCAACCTCCCAATTCCCAATGGAACAGCAGATCACACAAAACTTTCAGCAATTCCACACCAAATCAAAGCAATTGGATGTAGAGATTCAATAGAGTTGCAAAGCAAACAACTATGAACTAGGGTTTATCTTAAACGTGGTCTGAAGCAACTTATGGGACGTCCCAGGGACTTATATAGGCGTCTAGGACGACCCCAGGTCCAAAAAAGTACGAAAATAACCGACCCAGAATAGATCTGGTCGAGACAGACTCGGACTCGGCCGGCTCGGGGCCGTCGAAGGGACCGGCCCGTCTTGAAACCGGATCCGGGACCGGGTGGTGATCGGGCTACCCTCCCGAGCTTACTGGATAGTGCCCGGTTGGCACAAGCGCCACAGCCGGTTTGGACCGGCGCGTCCAGCGCTGGATCCGGTCGGACCGGGCCTGGGACCGGTTGGTCCGGCGGCACGGTCGGTCGGGCCGGATCCGGCACCGGCCCGGACTTCGTCTTCCCCGCATTCCTCCCACTCCTCCCTCGCGCGTCCATGGGATGTCTTCATGTCCAGCTCCATGTCCAGCCTCTCGTCCATCTTCTGGTCCAGCGCTCCTCTTCTCCTCGTGCAATGCTTGGTTCCTCTTCATACCCGATCATACATAAGTAATAGGACTTAGGCAGTATAAAATTCTCATCGATCAAAATATCACTAAGGAACAAGTTCACCTGTTTCTTAAGTAGCTTCGCACGAGCTCGTGTCATTGGTACAATCCTAACTTCATTGGACTTGAGCTTCACAGCAGGATCATCTTCAGTTTGTAATGACGGAGGTAGTATTGAGGTACGGATGTCCTCATCATCTCCCCCCCCCCCTTCAAAAGTCGTCGACCTCGACGCTCCAAGGTCTTCTCCGTCATATGGTGTCAAATCAGCAACATTGAAAGAAGTACTGACACTATACCTGGCCATGGGCAGCCCAGCCCGGTCGGCCCGGCCCGGCCCGAAATTCCCGGGCCAAGCCCGACCCGACCATGCCGTGGGCCGGGCCGGCCATTTTTGGCCCGATGGTCAGCATGGGCCGAGCCTGGGCCATCATTTTGCGCGATTTAAGGAAGCGGCCTGGCCCGAGGCCCGCAGCCCGACGGGCTTTCCTTATGATGGGCCGGGCTTGGGCCAAGATTTCCGGCCCGACGGTCGGGCTGGGCTGGGCCTGGGCCAAGATTTTCCGCGTCGGGCCTTGGTCGGCCCGGCCCGAGGCCCGGCCCGGCCCGAGAAATGCTCAGGTATAACTGACTCCAAACTCATCTTCTGGAAGAACTATCGAGTATGCATTATCATTGATCTTAGCAAGCACCTTGTAAGGACCAGCGCCACGAGGAAGCAACTTGGACTTCCGTAGCTTCGGGAACCTATCCTTACGAAAGTGTACCCAAACCAAATCACCAGGCTTGAACAACATCTCCTTGCGCTTCTTGTTCATTCTTGCAGCATTGCTCTTGCCTTTCTTTTCGATCAACTCTTTAGTCTTCAAATGTATCGTTCTCACAAAATCTGCCCTCTTGGATGCCTCCATATTGACTCTCTCATGTATGGGTAGAGGCAACAAATCAAGCGGAGTAATGGGTTTGAAACCATACACCACCTCAAAAGGACACAGCTCTGTGGTAGAATGTACTGTTGTAAGCAAACTCCACATGTGGCAAACAATTTTTCCACTCCTCCAGGTTCTTCTTTATCATGGATCTCAATAGTTGTGACAAGGTTCTATTCACCACTTCAGTTTGACCATCAGTTTGGGGATGACAAGTAAGAAAAGCAGCTTCGTCCCCAACTTCTTCCAAAGCGTCTTCCAAAAGGAGCTCATAAACTTCACATCACGATCAGAAACAATAGTCTTCGGGACTCCATGTAGACGTACAATCTCCCTGAAAAACAGGTTAGCAATATGCGACGCATCGTCGCTCTTGTGGCAGGCAATAAAGTGTGACATTTTAGAGAACCTATCCACTACCACAAATATAGAATCATGGCCTCTTTTAGTATGCGTCAAACCCAACACAAAATCCATACTTATATCTTCACATGGTGTAGTAGGTGTCGGTAAAGGAGTATACAAACCGTGAGGCTTCAGCTTGGACTTAGACTTGTTGCAAGTAATGCATCTCTTCACATATCTATCCATGTCCCGCCTCAACTTTGGCCAATAAAAGTGGTCAGCTAGCATGAGTAGCTTCTTCTCACGCCCAAAGTGACCCATCAAATCTCTAGCATGTGATTCCTGTAATAAGAGCAAACGCACAGACGATTCTGGAACACATAGTTTGTTAGCCCTAAACAAGAACCCATCATGTATGTGATATTTTTCCCATGCTTTACCAAGAGCACACGAGCGATATGATTCATCAAAATCATGATCAGTAGCATATAAATCACATAGTATCTCTAATCCAGGAACTTTAACATCAAGTTGAGTTAATAGCATATTCTTCCTAGACAGAGCATCAACAACAATATTATATTTTCCCTTCTTATGCTTAATAATGTATGGAAAAGACTCAATGAACTCAACCCACTTAGCTAGACGCTTATGCAAAGTAGATTGGGCTTTCAGATATTTTAAAGCTTCATGATCAGAATGTATGATAAATTCTTTTGGCCACAACTAATGTTGCCAAACCTCAAGAACTCTAATTAAAGCATACAATTCTTTATCATATATAGGATAGTTCAACTTAGCACCAGAAAGTTTCTCGAAAAATATGCAATTGGGCGACCCTCTTGCATCAACACACCACCAATTCCAATACCACTAGCATCACATTCAATCTCAAATTGCTTATTGAAATCAGGAAGTGCAAGCAACGGTGCAGAAGTTAACAATCGTTTCAGTTCATCAAATGCATGATCTTGGCTGCGCCCCACTCAAAGACAACACCCTTTTTAGTCAAATCATTCAAAGGTGCAGCAATAGTACTAAAGTTGGGCACAAATTTTCTATAAAACCCAGCTAAACCATGAAAACTTCTAACTTGACTCACATTCATGGGAGTAGGCCAATTTTGAATTGCTTCAATTTTAGACTCATCTACTTCTACTCCATGCTTAGAGACAACATAACCCAGAAATATGACCTTATCTTTGCAAAATGTGCACTTCTCAAGATTACCATAGAGTTGATTATCACGCAACACTTGCAAAACATGTCTAATATGTATAGTATGATCAGATTCATTGCGGCTGTAGGTTAATATGTCATCAAAATACACAACCACAAATTTGCCAATAAAATCACGCAAAACATGGTTCATCAGTCTCATGAAAGTACTAGGTGCATTAGTTAAACCAAAAGGCATTACTAACCACTCGTATAAACCAAATTTCATTTTAAAGGCTGTTTTCCACTCATCCCCTTCTTTCATCCTAATTTGATGATAACCACTACGCAAATCAATTTTAGAGAGCATCACCACTCAATTCATCTAGCATATCCTCTAAACGGGGAATAGGATGACGATATCGAATAGTAATGTTGTTAATCGCTCTACAATCTACACACATGCGCCATGTACCATCTTTCTTAGGAACTAGAATAACAGGAACAGCACAAGGACTAAGGCTTATGCGGATATAACCTTTGTCGAGTAGCGCTTGTACTTGCTTCTGTATCTCCTTCGTCTCTTCGGGATTAGTGCGATATGGCGCCCTATTGGGCAGCGAGGCGCCGGGGATCAAGTCAATTTGATGCTCAATACCACGTAGCGATGGTAATCCTGCGGGCACCTCCTCCGGAAACACGTCGCTGAATTCCTGCAAAACATTAGAAACACCAAGAGAAAGAGGGGTCATGTCGTTACAAACCAAAACCGTACCCCTGTACATAAGCACAAGAGGCAGGGCTGTAGGATCCTCACTAAATTCTCTCATGTCTTCTTTGGTGGCTATAAGCACTAAGGAATTCACTCTCTCACTTTTCGTTATATTACTCGTGACATTACAATTCTCTCGCCTATCTAGAGGTGCATCCTCCAAGTTTACTTCAATCTTCTGACGAGACTCATTGACAATTTGTTGTGGTGACATAGGCTGTAAGTTAATTTTCTTGCCCTTGTACTCCAAGTGATATGTATTGGCACGGCCATTGTGTTGCACAGAACGGTCATAGAGCCAAGGCCGACCCAATAGTAGGTGACACACCGTCATAGGAACTACATCAAAATCAATGCAATCATTATACGGTCCAATCTCAAACTCAACACGCACCATGTGGTTTACCTTCATCTCACCATTGTCGCTCAACCACTGAATATAGTATGGATGCGGGTGCGGTAGATACTTCAACTTCAGCTTGGTACACAACTCCTTGCTTGCTAAATTGCGGCAACTCCCGCCATCAATAATGACCTTGCAAGCCTTGTCAGGACCAACTAAAGCCTTCGTTTGAAACAAATTGCAGCGCTGAGTAGATGCACTAGGCAACACATTAAGAGCACGTTGCGACACAACAATAGTGCGAGCATCAGAAGGATATGCATCTTCACCATCACTGTCATAGTCATCATCGTCTGGAGCATTTGGATCAACATCATCTCCAGTCTCATACTCATTGTCCTCATTGATAATCATGACTTTGCGGTTAGGACAATCTCTCTTGAAGTGACCCTTGCCACCACATGTATGACAAACCATATCACGGTTGCGCGCAGTAGACACGTTAGAACCACTCGTACTTGCAGCAGACTCGGATGTCTTTGCGGTAGACACATTGGAGCACGGCTTACTAGACGGAGTAGAGTATGGGTGCAGAGCGCGTTGAGGGCGCCGGTGCCGCAGGTGGGGGCGCGCGAGGTGTGAAGCGCCCAGCTCCCGTAGCACGTCCCTTAACCTTTGCTTCTTCAGCCAACTGTGATTCAGCTTCTCTTGCATGATGTAACATTGATTCATATTGGTGTAGCTGTAATGACGAACAATGCCTTTAACATCATACTTCAATCCATTGAGAAAACGTTGCATTGTCATCTCTAGAGATTCACGGACACGGCCACGCTGCATAAGCATCTCCATCTCCATGTAGTACTCATCCACAGTCTTCACATCTTGTCTCAACAGGGTCAACTTATCAAATATTGTACGCAAATAATTAGTGGGCACAAACCGAGCATTCATCGCCTCCTTCATAGCACGCCATGTAATAATAGGCAGCTCACCATCTGCTTGGCGATTACGAACAAGTGCATCCCACCAACGCAATGCATAACCATCAAATTCGGAAGAAGCAAGCTTGATCTTCCTATCTTCAGTATAGTTTGGATGTAAGCTCCATAACTTCTCAATCTTGAGCTCCCAAGTGAGGTATTCTTCAACGTCAGCTCCTCCTTCAAACTTGGGTATGGAAAACTTGGGCTTACCCAATCCATCTTCTTCATCTGGTCCACGACCATGGCGGCCAAGTGGAGCCCAACCACGGGGACGATTAGCACGACCAGGTACTTCATCAGGATCTTCATCTTGTTGTTGCTGTTGGTTTGTGAGATTGTCAACAGCCAATTGTAAAGTTTGAAGAGTACGCTGAATATCTGTCATTTGATCCGCCATTGCAGTAACGGTCTCATTAGTAGCATCCATCTTTTGGTTGATCTCATCAATCGTGCCCTTAAGCTCATCATCCTGAGTGCGGAATTCACGTCGCATCTCATTACGAAGAGCTTCAAACTCCCTCCATGTGATAATATCTGTGGAATCCTTGTTTTCCTGGTTAACAAGCTTATGATCACTAGCAGACATGATTAGTAGGTTAGTGCACTAAATCAAAAATAGATGGTGGTACTCTCACAACTCACTCAAAACTGATAAGAAAAGGAGATCTTACCGTTCCAAAGTAAATTAGTGTTGCTTACCACTTGTAGGAACAACTAGTGCACAGATGTAGCGAAGCGAATATCAAGGGTATAAGAACAATCACACGACAAAGCAGGGTATATGTGGGGGTAGGTAGGCTATCTATTTGCACCAATAACAAGCTCTAGCGCTGACCGTAGACAACCAAAGATACTCACACAAGGCGATAAATGTGGCAATGCAACTATATGGATGAAAGGTTGCAATGCACTCGAGAGACGCTAGCAAAGCTCAACGAGACAGGCACAAGATTGCTCAACTACAGGTGCAGTAAAGAAAACTTAGGCCTTCACTTGATTCTACTAGCACTTCACTTTTCTTTTTGTATTTTTCATTTGTAACGCAACTATGTAGCTCTTTTTGCTTCTTTTCTATTTTCTCTTTTTTTTGATTTTATGACTCAACTCCTTGATAACACGGCCAACAAGATATGCAAAGCACCAAAACCCTAATGAGCAGCCTCTCGAGCGGTAAAACTAGTCTCTTCTGGGGAAGTTCCTAGTCACTTATTTCGATAGGCTGTGTCTATGGCTTGGACAAACACACTGTAAGCTATGGGGACTCTGAGTAAACAAAAACTGACTCTAGATGAAAAAGAAACACAAACCCTAACAATTCTACTAGAAGAAAGATAAAGGTACGAAAAAACAACTACGTTAAGCAACTAAAACTCGAAATTAGTGCAAGCTATGGCTATGGAAAACCCTAACCCTAATTTTTTTGTTTGGCTTTTTCTCGATAGGAAAACACTCACAACTCAACTATGGGGTGGATTGTGGATGGCTTACCGAGGAAACACTGAAATCTGATACCAAGATGATAAGGGGTGGCCCGATCTTCTCAAGAAGGTGGATGGTGATGAACACACGATGAACACAATGAAATAACTTGTATGACGCAACGAGATCTCTCGATTGGTCCCTCGCCGATGCAACAGCTCTCAACCCCGCAAGATATTCGCAACTCCACACATTTGCGCACGTAGCCGCCGCCACGAAGTTGCAACCTCCTAATTCCCAATGGAACAGCAGATCACACAAGACTTTCAGCAATTCCACACCAAATCAAAGCAGTTGGATGTAGAGATTCAATAGAGTTGCAAAGCAAACAACTATGAACTAGGGTTTATCTTAAATGTGGTCTGAAGAAACTTATGGGACGTCCCAGGGACTTATATAGGCGTCTGGGACGACCCCAGGTCCAAAAAAGTACAAAAATAACCAACCCATTAGATCTCGAGACAGACTGACTCGCCGGCCAGCCGGTCGACTGGTCGGGACCGGCCCGTCCGGTTGAAACCGGATCTGGGACCGGGTGGTGACCGGGCTACCCTCCCATCGGATAGTGCCCGGTTGGCACAAGCGCCACACCGGTTTGGACCGGCGCGTCCGGCGGATCCGGTCGGACCGCGGGACCGGTTGGTCCGGCGGCACGGCCGGTCGAGCCGGATCTGGCACCGGCCTGGACTTCGTCTTCCCCTCTCGCGCATTCCTCCCACTCCTTCCTCGCGCGTCCATGGGATGTCTTCATGTCCAGCTCCATGTCCAGCTTCTCGTCCATCTTCTGGTCCAGCTACTCCTCTTCTCCTCGTGCGATGCTTGGTTCCTCTTCATACCTGATCATACATAAGTAATAGGACTTAGGCAGTATAAAATTCTCATCGATCAAAATATCACTAAGGAACAAGTTCACCTGTTGCTTAAGTAGCTTCGCACGAGCTCGTGTCATTGGTCCAATCCTAACTTCATTGGACTTGAGCTTCACAGCAGGATCATCTTCAGTTTATAATGACGGGGGTAGTATTGAGGTAGGAATGTCCTCATCACAAGGCTTCCACACTAAGGATGTCATGAAGGAGGCAGTGAGACCCAAAACGTGCATCTTCTAAGCCGATCTAGCCGAGTATTGTAGCACCCATCATTGGTCAGCTTCCATATTATCTTGTCTGAAGTGGTGTTGATGTGGACCGTGTCAAGCATTTCCCAAAGCTTAGACAATTGGACAATGTGTTGTCCGGTGATGCCTTGTTAGGTGTTAATTTCGGACACCCAAAAGTAATTTTCAAGGGCTTCCCTAACCAAATGCTTTCTTTTTTTCTTCCCATTGCCAATTGTTACTTCCGTAGCCGCCGCGAAAAGATCATAGTTTTGAGGGGAGCAAGGGTTCCCAAGTCAAACCCAAGGTTTAGGCTTGTCATCCAATTCGTGCGAAAGCCATCTCATGTGAAGAGCCGAAGGAAGTTTTGCAAGGTTGAGAATGTCAAGGCCTCCACAAATCCACGATCCTTGGTCTTGCACATTGTAGTCCAATTGACTTTGGATTTACCACCGGAGACCTTATCGCATGTCGCCCTAAGAAAGAATCTTATTATACTATCAATCTTCATGAGGAGCAAAGCACTTGTTGTTACATTTGATACAGAGTACTTATTTCGAAACTCATTCGCTATATTACACCATTTCAGTTCCATGCTACATCCCATAAAAAGAAGTTCCATTCAACACCAAATTAGGTAACAAAGGGCAATGTTACCCTAAATCTCTAGTTAGTTAATTAAAGAAATGAATAGGAAGCACAATTTCTCAATTCATTTCAGAAATTCAATTCGTCACATGGGAGCATATGCTCCTGCCACCGGAAAAAACATTTCAAAATATCAACAAAAAATCGAACGAAACTTTCCACGCATAGGTATCGATATTCTATGTGTGTTTCGCGAAAAACTAATATTTTTTGTAATTTGTGTGAAAAAAAAGACCAAAAAAAGGCCACGTGGACAACCTTTTTTTACACTAAAATTCGTCTTTTTTACACATGAAACTCAAATGTCGGTTTTCCTTGGAACGACTTTATGAGTGTAGAATTTCGAGATGTATCCATTAAATTTTGTCTCTGACTTTTTCAACTTCTCAAAAGTGTATTTAAAACAAAATTTAGATGCTCCCGGGTGCCAAAACATCACTCCCAAATACTCCCTCCGTACCGCTTTAATCGACGCGGAGTTGTGCCTACCCGTGTACGTTTCACGCAATGGGCCGCGTCGATTAAATAAGAACCGAGGTAGTACATCACACCATAGTGGAGACGATCTGATGTGTCGTAATTGATAGCCCAAGTTCACTCGATGATATGTATTTCAGCTCCACCAAAGCTACGATCATGCTATTATATCGTTTCATCGATGTGTTAATCATATAAAATAGGATAAATCATATAAATTAACAGGTACTTGCCCTATTACATGAAACAAACAGTTGGTCAAATTCAGCTCGAGAATAGATGAATGATTCGAGAGGCAACAATTTCAAATTCATGCATTCGATTCAGAAAGAGAAGCTATCCATCAAGGTTTATTCAGTACCAAATCAATCAAGCACGGTAACTGAAGAAGAATAACCATGTAATGAACAATGCAATTATGCAAACAGTTCGAGTTATCATCGATCCATCATGCACCCACAAGCAAAACAGAAGCAATCAAAACACATTCATGGTCCATTGATAAGCACTCACAGTACTGACATTCAATCTCAAGAATGAACAAACAAACAGTTTCAGTGCTCAAGTTCGAACACACTTGTGATTAAATTGGAAGTACTGAAAGTTAACAGGTACTTGCCCTATTACTGAAACAAACAATTGGTCAAATTCAGCTCAAGAATAGATGAATGATTCGAGATGCAACAATTTCAAATTCATGCGTACGATTCAGAAAGAGAAGCTACCCATCAAGGTTTATTCTTCCACTCTACCAAATCAATCAAGCACGGTAACTGAAGAATAACCATGTAATGAACAATGCAATTATGCAAACAGTTTGAGTTATCATTGATCCATCAAAAACCCATAAGCAAACAGAAGCAATCAAAACACATTCATGATCCATTGATCCATAAAGCACTTGCAGTACTGCAGTTCATTCAGAGTATCACATTCAGGGTCCAGAATGCAGGCGCTCCATCAGATCAGAGTTCACAACACAGGCGCTCAAATGCTCATCCACAGTTTCAGAAAGAGATTTTACCTAGCGAGAAAACTAACGGGACAAAGAAGCAAAGCAAATCGATGATCATGGCAGGGTGATCGATGTACAGTATATCTTAATCTCAGTCGAGCACCTCGAGGTCGTTGTACTCGGGGCCGGAGATGGCATCTGCCATGATGGCCGACGGAGTGAGCACGCCGTCAGCCTCCAGGAACAGCCGCACCAGGTTCTTCGAGTAGCCGCTCACCAGCGCCACACCGGCCTGCGCCGCCACGACCGGCATCGACGCCTTGGACGTGCCGACGTTCCAGAAGACCACCTCCGGCACGGCGTAGCCCTCGGCCATGAACTTCTTCCTGATGGCCTCGTGCTCCGACACCCAGGCCTCGCCGCCGACCCAGCCGTCAAACTCCATGTCGCTCAGGACGAACACCCGCTTCACCATCATCTCCTTGTCCAGCTTGCCCGCCACCGCCACGTTCAGTATCTTGTTGAAGACTGCCTGCAGGTTGGCGCCCTTCTGGGCCCTCACGGCGGCGAGCGGCCGGAGCTTCTCCACCAGCGACGCGCCGTGCACCTTGTGCAGCTGGTGGGTGGCGTCGAACGTGATGACCCTCCCCTTCCACGGCTCCTGGCTCAGCTCCGAGATGAGGAGCCCCAGCGCGATGGCCGCGGATGCCGGCGGCTTCTCGACCGAGCTGGAGAGGGCGCACATGGCGATGCAGTTGGTGAGGCGGCCCTCGGACGCCAGGGTGGAGACCATGTGGCGCCACTGGAGCTCCGCGGACTCGTCGTGCTCGCCCTTGAGTGCCGCGGCCACGATGTCGTGCGGCAGCACCGCGTCCGCCGGGATCTTGGCGAGCCCGGAGCGCACCTCGTCGAAGAACCCGTCGACGCCCGACTTGTCGTGCTTCTGGAACGCATCCTTGTACTGCCGCATGGCCAGGGAGGCCACGCGCGCGTAGGGGAGCTCGTCCCACTTGCCCTTGGTCATGTACACCTCCGGGAGCTCGAGGACCTTGCGCAGCGGCACGTGCACCTCGCGGCGGAGGCGGCTGCGGACGCGGTACGCGTAGTGCTGGTCGGAGAGGCCGAGGTAGTCCGGGCTGGACTCGCGCGGGAAGATGCGGCGGGCGATGGCCTCGCAGAGCAGCGTCGAGCGGTCGTACGAGGAGCGCAGCGACGGGCACCACTTGGCGGCGAGGCCGATCTTGGCGGTGTCGCCCGAGCGCAGGTGGTCGAGGTCGGACTTGAGCAGCTCGGCGAAGAGGTCGGCGACGCGGTCGTAGAGGAAGCGGAAGTTGTCGTCCGAGGCGTAGCGGGCGACGGTGGCCCGCGCGTGCTCCACCTCCTTCTGGCGCTTCGCCCTGGCGGCCTCGGCCCCGTCGACGCCGCGGCGGCGCTTGGAGCCGTTGCGTGGAACACTGGCCTCGTCGTCCTTGCGCTCGTCGCGGGGGCCGTGGAGGATGCGGTAGATGATCTCGGGGAAGTCCTTGAGGCAGCCGAACTTGCCGAAGATGGCGAGGTTGGCGGCGAGGGTGCGGGGGTGGTTGGCGTGCATCCAGAGCGCGGCGGCGTAGAAGCCCTCCCGGTCGGACTTGCCGAGGCCGCGGACGCCGCGGAGGTGGCAGACGAGCCTGAGCGCCGTGCGCGCGTCGTGGCCCCAGGCGACGCTGAGGAGCGAGGCGACGTCGGCGGCCGCGGTGGCGCCGGGGACGACCTGGAAGAAGAAGTCGACGCAGGAGTCGCCCGAGGAGGTGTGGGAGAGCGGCCGCGCGGCCCGCGGCGCCTTCTTCTCCGTCCGCGAGCGCGCTCCGTAGCTGGGCTCGGAGTCGGAGTCGCTCGAATCGCTGGAGTCGTCGGAGGAGTCCGACGACGACGAGTTGCGGGACTGCTGGCGCTTGGGCTTGGACGGTGTCTTGGCCTTGGACTTGGGGTCCGCCATGGCCATCTTGGTGTCGACGGAGATGGGAGGGCCGAGGAGCGCGGCCGCGGAAACCATGGCTGGCTACGGCGGGGCGGGAGGCGGGAGGCGGTGGGGTTTTAAGGTTCCGAGATTGATGAGATGGGGATTGGAGGAGAGACGATGGAGGGAGGTTGGATTGGGTTCTCGCTTATATGGCGTGCCCTGCCCGGCCTGCTGATCAAGGGAACCGACTTAAAACTTTTATAATCCGGGATTCTTTGTGGCTGCAGGTGAACCGACTTAAATTGTTCCAAGATATATATCGTGTACATGTATTTCGAACACTTCTTTTTTCTTGCCATGTTCTAAGTTGGTAAAAACAGGAGATATTTGAGGCTGTCCTAATATTGATTTCGACCTCGCTCCAACATTTTGATCTACAACACGAAAATGCGTACGGACCGCCTGCTACAAAGAAAAAAGAGTAATTCCCCATGATGCCTACCACCTCAGCTAGCTACCCAAGCAACAATCTGAAGAACTTTTGTAACAAGTTGCTTTGCGCACACCATTAATCTCGAGAGAACCTCCAGGGATCTGGAACATTCGAACAAGAGTTTGCACATACAGTATCAAATTTGATTGGGATTGCTTGATCCATACAAGTTGTGAAGGAATTCTAGCATGTGGCTACACCTCATAAAACAACATCATTCGTCTTTTGCTTCAAGTTTCTTTAAGTTTGGCATTAACCACTTATCTTGTTTTGTACGAATTATTGTCTATGTTTTCAAAAAGGCATGCCAATCCCAAGTCATGCATTTTTCCTCTTGGGCACCATCAGAATGAACTAATATGCTAACTTTTTTTTAGGGAAATTAATATGCTAACTTTGCAGACATCAATAAATGATAACATAACTGTAGATACGAATAACGATGGTCATGGATTGTACTCCCTCCATGGGACGAAGCAATTCATGTTATATTTGCTAGAATACTGTTCATTTATTTCACAACTCGTACGCTACATTACACCATTTCAGTTCAGTGAGACTAGCTAGCAGTTTGCTCCATTTCCCAATGATCTAACAAGCTTATTCACATAGCAACTGCTTGCCTCACCCTATCCTGATTCACAGGGCACATGTCAAACGAATGAGTTGTACATACAGGCGCGGGCCCACAACAGGTTTTCTATGAGCCTTCTCGACATAGATCCATGATGAACACTACAACTTTACAACACTACCTAGAGGAAGGCTGACTATGAAGAAGGCTCTACCAAGCCCACGTATATCTCAACAAGGATCCTCCAACTTGATTTCTTCTGAATAATCTTCTGGCATTGTATCTATCGGAACGTGAGTTATAATACATTGTCCCTCAGAATAGCCTCTCATCAAAAGCTTTCCTATCTTCGTCCTCCAATCTGTGCTATATTTCTCATTCCACCTGTCATGATTGACCCGGTCGCGATAGTTTAGCATTGTGCCAAGCCCAGTGCTTGGTATCCAGCCATATTCTTCCAAAACGCGAGCCTCCCCTTCTGATAAATCTTCACCAACCTGAAAATTGAAATGTTTAGGCTAGACCAATGGAAGCAGAGCAAGCATCATAAACATCAACAGCCCTGCTGTCAATCACCAATCTTGCTTCAGAAGACAGTAGAGGAAACACTGAACAAGAATCTCACCAATAGTGGCCTGTCTTCAATAAGAGCTGTCCTGCCACAGTTACTAAGCTTCATAGCAGTAACCAGCCTTCGGATCTGCCATTCTATTGGCACTGATTGCACAATTTCAAAGAAATAAGTTGCATAACCATATTCAGGGCGCTCAAGAACTAGCCTGTAACAAAGTTTCAAAGGGGTTGCATAAGCATCCATGTCCGTCACCATGTTGACTAGCATACAGGGTAAGAGAAGTTACCTATTATGGCTTCTAAATACAAAAATGAAGGATTGCAAATCCCTGCACCATCCCCATTCCACAGGACATTCACGGAACTGAAGATAGCGCGACTACAAGAGATAAAGATGTGTCAAGCTAAGCAAGCCTATCAAGTAGAAAATGCAGAGACTATCCAGATATGGTTTAAATACCTGCTCAATGAGAGAAATTAAGCAAGCTAAGCAGTAAATAGCCTTTCCTCCTCCCCCCTTTGCATGTCTGGCTGCAGACTTCAACAAGGATGCTCTCTGTGGAAACAACTGCACATTGACGATGCATTGTCAACAACTAGTTTTCATGAATTAGATCATATATCAAGATACAGTTGCAACATCTCATAACTCTAGAGAGAAGGGGGGAAAATAGTTAATGGATTTTAGAGGAAAAATATCTTATTTTAACAAATCACGAGATATTGCTAGCACGCAAACTTTAATGGTATTTCATATCTAATGGATTAAGCAGCAGCTCATAGACCGCCTCAAAAAGAATATTTACTATTTGAGCTATATCCAAAATGCTCTATTCTTTTGCTGCATCACGTACCATAAGGATCAAGTGAAAGGGCTATCAACTTTCAACAATGTAATGTAAACTGACATTTTAGCATCAATTTGTGTTATACTAAGTAATGCTGTACAGCATCTTACTTTTGTAATGATATTCTCGAGATCTCGAAAGTCACTCTCTGTGCAGTCTGGAAGCATTTCATCTTCTTCTCCAACATCATAAAGTTTAATCTCGTTTACCACTATTCCTTTGTCCAGAAGCATCTACAGACAGGAAAGGAAAACACAAAGAATCACAAAGCCAACATTATTGTATACAAATGTATTCATGCACACAGAGAATAGGTACCTGTAGAAGACCTGGAGCATCTTCTTCAAGAGCTGTTTCAATCGAATCCCTGCACACATTATTTATGTCAGCATAATTTCAAAGATAGCATAAACGTGCAAACAAGTAGATCATGCAACATACGTCGCGGTTTTCTTCTTCCTCCTTCGCCTAGAAGGGTAAGCAACACCTTCGTCATTTTTGTAAGCATCTTCTTCAAGCACCTTTTCACTTGAATCCCTGCACATGTAATTTTTATAAGCATAGATATGAAATAATGAGTGAACATTAAATAACAAGTACTCATACTGCGTACGTTGCAATTTTCCTCTTTTTCCTTTGCCGAGAACAGGATGGAAGGCCCCCATTGCAGTTTGGAGTTCTTGTATGAGTATTTTTCTCAATAGGCTCAATACTATTGATAAAGCTTTTCTCACATAAGCCAGGCAACTCATACCCAGTTAGTTCACTTTTTACAATTACAGATGGTAGTGAACCTGCAGCATGTGCAGAATCAGTTGCACTATTTTTTGACATACAATCTGGGACAGAGTCAGAGTCCTTCAGGTCATCATTGTTTGAGTGGTGGGAATTCACAAAAGGAGATTCAGAAGGGCAAATCGCATAACCTTCCAATGCAGGCTCCATTTTTACATCAACCAAATAGGTCCCACAGTTTCTCACTGCAAGGTGACTATTTTTATCCCCACAAGCCAGTGTTTGACTTGATAGCAGCTCAGCACTAGAATTTAGCGTCTTGTCATTTACTGGACCTTCAGCATCCTCAACTGAGTCATAAGGACCTTTCTTGCCATCGACAAAACATTCTACTGAAGATATTTGGGTGTCCAGAGGAATCTCACCAATCAACCTCACATTATTGTCAGCATCCATACTATCTGTAATAGACGGCGCAGAAGAAACTTTCTGCATAGAATACAAATAATCTAATATATTAATAAAGGTACAATCAAGCTTAATCCTATTGATTACCACAGGTCATTATAAGCAAATACCAAGAAATATCATGGAATACATCAGCGAGTATGAAAATGATTGCTATTAAATAACTGTTTGACTTGGTTTTAAATGCATATATGAACTAAATGTAGATAGTCATACAAATAATTGCAGTATTATCATACTAATGTAATTGCTCAACACAAATAATATTAATATCTTAGAAGCTGTTGCTGCTTGGCTTACTAACATATGAGAAATGATTTACTATGTGGTGCTTATAGCAAAGTAAGGTGCAGTGTATTTGAGCAAGACAAAAATCATGAGATGTTCCTATGAAACCTCTAGCAAATCACAAATGTTGCTAACATTACATGGACAGTTAATGCAGAACCAAAACGACAATCATGGGCAAGATGATTGGGGGTAACATATCTGAACCTGCAACATGCTACATATATCTTCCCTGCAGGCCGTTCCTTCATGGTTTCTGCAAGCAATGTTACAAAACAGACTTTAATCGATGTAACATTGACAAAATCATAGCTGGCTAAAAAAAGATTCATACATTTCCTCACTCTCACTTTTGGGAACTAGCCCACTTGTTTCAACATTCATTTGCATGGATGAGTTATCCAAATCAGTCACTGCACATGTTTCAGCAGATAACCTAGCAGAGCAAGAATGCTTCTTTGCTAGAAGGATCATGTAGCGCTCTTGCAGCGACACGTGATCAAGCTCAGTTTCATCCTGAATTTTAGTTTGGTTTTCATGATCCATATCTGCGGTACCCAAAACATCATGGCATGCCTGATCAGGATACTTCTCAACCAGCATCTGTTCCTGGTTGCTTCCATGGCCTGAAAGAAATTCACTGTCACAATATGTTGACCAAAAGTGCGTTTAAAATAAAAAACTGCAAATGAAGACCAAAACCTTTACCAAAATTACTGTCACTAGCCATACTAACAGAATGACTTTCCTCTTTTTCTTCTTTGGAATCATTATCAGTAACAGAATCATCCTGCACATATTCCCCAGAAATAATCATCCATTTATCAATGACATGCTACAAAACCAAGCATTTTAAGCTTTAGAAAGTCTTGATGATTTCTAGAAGTTAGCAAGAAATGACAAATAAACAATAAGTGTTGCTGTTACCTCAGTAAGATCAACTACAGAGAATTCACGCAGAATAATAAAAAAATAACTACACACAAAAGTAAAGACACAAAGCACCAGACAAGACAAATAAATGCAGAACTGTAGACAGTTATAACTAATGCAACAAGAATCAAACCGATGCCAAAATAAAACATAGAAGAAAGAGCAGATAATGTTACAAGAGGCTCCAAAGTCCAAATATCACATCACATTACTTATCTAAGTACTGCAGTCTGCTCGAGAAAAATTACTTCCAAAATTTTGATCTTTCAATTTCAAGTACTCCGTCCTGAAAAGGATGTCTTAGATTTGTCTAAATTCGTATGTCCATAGACACTGAATAGTGTTAGATT
Organism: Lolium multiflorum; assembly: GCA_030979885.1. Lineage (NCBI taxonomy): Eukaryota > Viridiplantae > Streptophyta > Magnoliopsida > Poales > Poaceae > Lolium > Lolium multiflorum. The sequence goes on from CM061750.1 coordinate 362,112,428, forward strand.
CATCCAAATTTAGATAAATCTGAGACATCCTTTTTGGGACAGAGGGAGTACAATAAATAACTGAACATGGAACAACAAGAAAATGTTTCAAAAGAACCATACAATGGCCAATGGGTCAAACCGTTAAGCATAATTCATTGCGTATAGAAGAACTCTGCAATATGGCCGCAAAGTGGCACATTACAAGAAAATTAAAGATAATAAGCTTTCACTAAACAAATGTAACATAAATATCTGACTGAGCTAAGATATAGCTTGTGAGCTTTCTCCAAAAAAAGGATAAGATGTGAGATTTTCGCTTTCTAAGAAAAAGAATGAGAAGATATGACCAGCATTTGCGTGTTTATCTCCTTCTAGGCGAAACTATATTTGCAAGGACTTTACATGATAATAAAGGCAAAAAAAAGCAGGAGAATAATATCAAAAGTAACATATAGATTGACTAGCATAACATCAACCTGTCTGGAGAACTGTCATGATAACATATAGTAGTATATAATTCCTGGTAGCTTTGAGAAATAACCACACATAGGATATGAACAGTTAAATACCGCAACCCACTATTAATTGTCTGTTAAGCACGGTCATAAATAGCAACTCAATCTTCTTTTCAATACTCGTCAGTTTCCGGTGCATAATGGTACTGCCTAACCAAAATACTGTATGAAAGAAAAATCTATAGAACTAATTGTAAGCGATGAAAATGGTACAGATTGTATTGGTATGACATAATAGCCCCTTTCATGAGAAAGTCTAACTGTGCTATAGCAGTGGAAGTAAGAACAAACAGTACCTGTGCAGATTGAACAGGAGCTTTCGCAGCCCATTCACAATGATTATTTTGCGAATTGTAGAATATCTTTGATACGACTAGTTCACTCTCATGGGCCTCATCCTCTATTGTGTTTTTTATATGATATTGATGTAACTCCCAGTCAGTTCTCTGAGGGCTGTTATCACTATTCTTGAAAGCGTACAAGACAAACACTTCCTTGAAACCTTGCAGAGTCCCATCCAAGATTATTGATACAGAGGCTCCAGCTTTTCGCCAGCTGATGAATTTGCCATTCTTATCGTTGCATAAGTTTACTTTTTTGTGAAAGAAGTATGATGCATGCCCATCCTGCTTTGTACCTGTGCAATTGCAGCCAGATGTACAATTGCTAGTTAGTAATGACATATACAATCAAACAAGAAAGTAGTTGCAATGCATAAAGAGTAAAATACCTGGCATATCTTGAGGATGGGTGCAGCCAAATCCGCCATCTTCGTCACCAGATTTAATAAACTCGCTGATGAATGGATGACGGTGAGCCTGGCCCTTCCCAACTTCTGCAGCCAGATGCCATAGAAGATCACTGTCGCTAGGATTAAATTGTACGCCTCTTGGTAACCCAGGCCAGCTCTGCAATACGACAAGCACGATCCTAAAGTAAATAAGCAATTTAATTTGTTGCTAAGCAGCTTCGATATCATTGCTTCATAGGGAAGATCTTGGCACATTTGGAAGTTACAGGAGCAGATCACTGAACGGCTCAACTTGGTGGCAAGCAATATAGTATGGTACCGATTTTAGTAAAGCACGGGCACTGAACAAAGTTCCTTTAACTACCAGGTGGTAAAATAAGGTTCGCGCAGAAATAGTCAAAGCAGTTGCGTTGAAATGGTTTGCACGATAAGCAGGGCAAGACAGTCTGGGTACAGTATCAGGTTACATCATACATGGCGTCAGGACTCCGGACCTATATTTTCCTCCCTCCCTACTTCAAATAGATACTCCCTCTCAGAATTTGTAACAGTGAAGGTGTGGATGTCCTAGCAGGCTTTATTAGATTGTGACACAGGAGTAATCTCTATGGTTAACAGTGTGGATGAAATTAAGCCGACAAAAGATATAGGACTGCAAAAAATGGGGAAAAGCCCATGGTGACCTCAATTGACCATTTGCCTAACTTCAGAGTAACAAAATTTTCTATCAGGCCAAGTGAATTCATGGAGGCTGGCAAGCCCAACAAAGCAAACGAAGAAGCGCAACAAGAAATGTGGCTCTAAGCCACCCCGGGACCCAAGGGAATCTGCAACTTCGCGACGTCTAATAATCACGCGGAAATGTATTCCAGTTTAGAACCACCTGCTGGGCCGCTCCACGAGTACCCTCCGGGGCCAGGCTAGCCTCGCACCTGCAAAGCAGACAGAGATCACGACGCCGAAAATCTCGACAGGGCAGAACCGCAGAAGAACGAAGAACTCATGCGCGAACCTGTCGGGCGTGGGAGGCGAGGGCTCAGCCCGCGGCGCCGGTGGCGGCCGAGGAAGGCGGCTACGGCGCGCCGCGAGGGGGAGGTTGTCGGTGTCGGAGTCGGGGGCGAGGCGGGAAGCGAGAGAATCGATGTCGGAGGCCATTGGCGGATTAGGGTTTGAGCGGGAGGAGAGGAGGGATGGCTTTGGCGAGATTTAGACACTGCGGTTAGATCGAGTTTTCTGCGTTTGCCTGTGGGAAAGTGGTTTCACGAATGGAGGGCCGGGCCGGGTGGTGAGGAGAAAGACAGAAATAGGTTGTTTTGGCGACGCAGACCATTCGATCCAAACAAGCCCAGGGATCTAAAGCTGGGCTCGTTTTTTTTTTACAAGGAAAGGCGCCGGGCGCCACATTTTCATTCAGCTCATATGCAAAGTACATCAAGGAGTACATATCCCTGAAATTCAAAGTTTTGGAATGAGAGAGCAAAGGGACATGAGCCTATACATGTGTGAGCTGAATTCAAACTAGTGAAGATAGGCAAAGACATAGCTCGTTGAATTGCCTATTGTGCACAATAATGGGCTACTCCATTTAGATTCCTATTTATGTGATAGATTTTGGACTGCAGCTCTTATGAATCTCTTTTATAGTCTGCTATTTGTTGCCTAAGTTCCCAAGGTACCTGATCATTTGTAATTGATGTTGCTGAAGCTGCTCTTGCAAGTGTCAGTAAGAAATGTAATTCCTTTTGCTTGGACCTGGGTAGCAACTTTTGTTGCAAACAGAAGTGCATCAGCTTCCGCAAGCAATGGCGAAGAAGAGTGTGTTGTCGAGGCCTAAATCATGAGTGTTTCTTCTCGACCTTGGCCTAGAAGTTGACAGTATACTCCTATTCCAGTCTTGCAATTTTCTTGAGTATCTTGTACTTTCATTTTCTTCCATGCCGCTTCCATGAAGATCTTGCTTCCTTGTATGTGTAAATCTGTCCTGATTGTATTGCCCTGTCTGGCTTGATCTCCCTGAGTATTCGGCTTAGTCCTTAACCTGTTCTCTGTAACCTGTACAACATCTAAAAGCTCCAGATTTTTTTAATAGCAATTGTCATTTGGTAAATCTGGGTAGGAGTAGAATCTTTTTTATTGAAAAGATAATCATTTCTAGATTTCCAAAGACTCCACATAAAAGTAAGAATATTATCAATAGAACCATTAGGGTGATTCATATTTAAAAGTCTGATAAGAATCTAAGATATAGAATCAGAAGGAGAAACAAATTGGTCAATTCTTAAGTGCCATGGGTTCATAAACCAAGATGCTCTAGCAAACGGACATAAGAAAAATAAATGTTGATCTGTTTCTTCCACATGGCACCTGCAACATAATTTGCTTATATGCTTACTGTATTTACCCGCCCTGGCACCCGAGGAAATGGCTTGTCTTATGATTCTTCAGCCAAAGGTTTTTATTCTGGGTATGATGTTATTATTCTTCCAAATAGATTGAAGTAACTGTTTAGTAGAAGTAATGACCTGTCTTGGCTTCGGCTCCCCCTGTTCATACAGTCGCTCGAGACAGACTTTGTAGGCGCTTTTGGTGCTACATTTACCTGCAGGGGTTAGTTTCCAACAAAGACAATCTTCCTCCTGAGCAGTAATAATAGGAGTGTTTTTTATTTCTTCCGCCATCTGTTCCTGAAACAAAGTATCAATAATTTGAGAATTCCAAGTTTTCTGTCTAGGTATCCATAAGTCCTTAACTTGGCTTGGGTAAGAGTAATTTTCGGGCTGGATTATAAGATTGTCGTAAATTTGAGCCCAACTTTCACACCAAGGAGTGCTCTAGATAGATATTTGGCCCATAGTAATTTGATAGAAAGAATAGGCTTTGAGAATAGGGAGTATTTTGAGAATGGAAGCCCAGAAAGCTCGTTTTGGAGCATTTAAATTTGGGCGCCAAATATAAGAGTCTGGGAAATATTTTGATTTTAAAACAAGATGGAGAAAATTATTTGGTTGATCTGCAAGTCTCCAAGCTGCCATGACTATAAGAGCTTGATTCATGGCTTGCAAGTTTCTAATACCTAACCCACCTTCTTTTTTTGGCGTGCATATGTCCTTCCAAGCTCTTAGACACAAACTTTTCGAGTTTGGCTCTTGCCTTATACCTGTCCACCAAAAGTTTCTAATAATGCATGTGAGCTTTGCGATAATATTTTTTGTGAATAGAATGTTAGACATAGAGTAGACATGGATAGATGAGAAGACAGATTTGATAAGTTCCAATCTAGCGGCATGAGAAAGTTGATCTGCTTTATAAGTTGAAAGTTTTGATTTAAATTTATCTAGAACAAAATTATTAAGCAGCATTTCTATCTTTCCCTGGAATGATAAGAGCATGACCAAGGTGCACAAAATTTGAATCTATCACTGGCACAGGGAATATATTTCGAATTACTTGAGAAATATGATTGTCAACATGCTTACTGAATAGTATTCCCGATTTTGTCCAATTTGGCATTTGTCCAGATCTGTTGCAGAAGTCCTGTAAGATATTATTCATTCTTGTCGCTTCCTGCTCCGTGGCATGTCCACATACCAGAAGATCATCTGCGAACAGCAGAGAGTGGATAGGCGGACAGTTCGGTCCCAATTTAATGCCTGCAAAAAAGTTAGTAGCTATTGCTTACTGCAGCGAGATAAATAATTCATTTATAGCAAGTACAAACAAATATGGCGATAAAGGGCATCCTTGTCGTATTCCTCTGTCACCCTTAAATTTTGCGAAAGGTTGGCCATTTATTACAACAGAGAATGTGGGTGACGAGACACAAGCATAAATGAGATTTATGAAATGACCATGCAACCATTTACGTACCAGAGCAGCGACAATGAAATTACATTCAATTATATCAAAGGCTTTCGCAAGATCTATTTTTAGCATAAAAGCCTTATTTTTCCAGGAACTGAGAGCAAAAGAATGAGTAATTTCCTGGGCAATGATAATTTTGTTGCTTATTCGCCTACCTTCGATGAAATCTTGTTGAGAAGGATGAATATAATCAGGCAAATGAGGCTTAAGTCTATTAGCTATGCATTTCGCTATTATTTTGTAAATGATATTGCATAAACTAATTGGCCTGTAATCTGCTGGAACTAGAGGAACAAGTTTTTTCGGAACAAGCGCAATGTAAGTGTCATTTATGTGACTAGGCATGATACCAGTTTGAAATAATGTTCTTACAAGTTGAATAACATCTTAACCAATCCATTCCCAAGTAGCAATATAGAATTCAACATTGAAACCATCAGGTCCGGGGAAGCATTTCTTTTCATGTCCTTGGGAGTATCTAGGATTTCTTTTTCATCGGGAATAGAATAAGTATAATCTTCTATATCGATAGGCAAATGTGTATGCAAGAAGGGCCTGCCATTGTTGGTTTGAGTAGAAGCAAAAATAGACCGGAAATAATTCACAAAAGTAGTACTGATTTTATCCGACATATATTGGAGCACATTGTTCTCATCTTTAATTGAGACAATAGTATTTCTTCTTCTACGCTTAATTATTGCTCGGTGGAAAAAGGTAGTATTCCTATCACCATCTTTCACCGATTGTTTCTTTTCCCTTTGCATATAGGAGTCTGTTAATTTTGTCAAGGTTTGTTCATACCTGATGCTCAGCGAAGTTTCTGCTGCGTGGTCTTGTTGTTGGGTTGGCTTCATTTGAATTGCCTTGATTTGCTCTTCCAAACTACTTAACTCTTGCTGCAACGGCTTCTTTTTCTTACACCAAATCTTTAATTGACCTGCAAGATGGTTAGTCCTATTCGAGAAGGATTTATTTTTTGAAACATTCCAAACCTTTTTTGCATAATCATTGAAGTCATTCTCTTTCAACCACCAGTTTTCAAACTTAAACGTCTTTTTTATTCTCCTGACATGTCCTTCCGTAGAGAGAAGAATAGCAGCATGATCACTTATAGTATGGAAAATTGGCATGTTATAAACATTCGAGATAGGAAATACATCACACCATTCAGCATTTACAAGACATCTATCCAATCTTTCATAAATTGGTTTGGAAGAAAAATGCTTATTAGTCCACGTGTAAGCAGGTCCACTAAAACCAAGATCAAATAAGCCACAGTTCTTTATGAAAGAACGGAAAGCATACATACGATTACGATTTATATTCAGGGCATTCTTGTCCATATCATACAAAAGCTCATTCATATCTCCCATACAAAGCATAGGTGATACGTCCATTTTGCATCACTATTTTATATCATAATTTGCTGTTATTCATTGATATATTTCATATTTAGAGATGATACTTATGTTATTTCACCTATTTTGCATGTTTCATGATCATTGGAGAATTATTCACCGGAGTCAGGATTCTGCTGGAAAAAGCACCGTCAGACACATTTTAAGATCAACAATTGACGGAAATTACATGAAAATCCTATTTTTCCAGAAGACGAAGGAGCCAAAAGGAGGGGCCGAGAGGGCCCCATAGGTCGGCGCGGCCCTGCCCTGCCGCGCGCCATGTGGGGAGGGGGCCACCCCCTCCGCCGCCTCTCTTTCACGTACTTCTTCGCCCGAAAACCTAAGGCACGAGAGTTACGAGAATAGACAGAGCCGCCTCGCGGGGCGGAGAGACACCGAGAGAAAAGAGCTCTCCGGGGGAACTGTCGGGGAAATTCCCTCCCAGAGAGGGAAATCGACGCCATTGTCATCGAGCTGGACATCATCTCCATCATCATCACCATCATCTTCATCATCATCACCGCCATCTCCACCGCTGTAACAATTAGGGTTGGATCTTGATTGTTTGATAGGGGAAACTCTCCCGGTATTGATTTCTACTTGTTATTGATGCTATTGAGTGAAACCATTGAACCAAGGTTTATGTTCAGATTGTTATTCATCATCATATCACCTCTGATCATGTTCCATATGATGTCTCGTGAGTAGTTCGTTTAGTTCTTGAGGACATGGGTGAAGTCTAAATGTTAGTAGTGAATTGTGGTTGAGTAATATTCAATGTTATGTTATTTAAGTTGTGGTGTTACTCTTCTAGTGGTGTCATGTGAACGTCGACTACATGATACTTCACCTTTATGGGCCTAGGGGAGTACATCTTGTATTCGTTTGCTAATTGTGGGGTTGCCGGAGCGACAGAAACCTAAACCCCGTTAGTATATCGGTGCAGGAGGGATAGCAGGATCTCAGAGTTTAAGATTGTGGTTAGATTTATCTTAATTACTTTTTTGTATTTGCGGATGCTTGCAAGGGGTATAATCACAAGTATGTATTAGTCCTAGGAAGGGCGGTGCATTGGCATAGGTTCACCCACACAACACTTATCAAAACAATGAAGATTAATCAGCTGCATGAAGCGAAAGCACTAGACTAAAATCCCCGTGTGTCCTCAAGAACGTTTGGTCATTATAAGAAAACAAACCGGCTTGTCCTTTGTGCTAAAAAGGATTGCGCCACTCGCTGTAATTATTTCTCTCGCATTTTACTTACTCGTACTTTATTTATCTGCTACATCAAAACCCCCTAAATACTTGTCTGTGAGCATTTACAGTTAATCCTTCATCGAAACGCTTGTCAACACCTTCTGCTCCTCGTTGGGTTCGACACTCTTATTTATCGAAAGTACTACGATACCCCCTATACTTGTGGGTCATCAAGACTATTTTCTGGCGCCGTTGGGAGTGAAGCGCTATTGGTAAATGGAATTGGTAAGGAAACTTTTGTACGTGCTGATTTTGTTTCTGCTTGCTGCTATAAGTCATTATGGAGAGATCCTCCCTTTAATTTCTATTTGGGAAATCTACTACTACTGCAACGGTAGTGGATGAGGCGCCAGGTGAGGAAGTAATACCATATAAAATACCTATGAAAATTATTGAACGAGTTGTGGATAACCGCTATGAAGGGGATGGAACTGTTCATCCCGGAGATCATTTACGTTTTTACATGAATTATGCGGGTTATTCAAATGTGCAGTATTTCAATGGATGAAGTTAGGAAGAAATTATTTTTTATGTCGCTATCTGGTAAAGCGGTGCATTGGTATAAACTGGTGAAGGATGGGCGTTCTCTTGATTGGAAGGATATTGTGCCTCTATTTTATTCTAAATTCTATCCTCCAAGTGAAATTCACAAAGACCGCAACCGTATATATAATTTCTGGCCTCATGATGGAGAGAGTATTGCCCAAGCGTGGGGAGATTGAAGTCTTTAATGCTCAAATGCCCCATTCATGAGCTTCCGGTAATATTATTATTGATAATTTCTATGCAAGACTGTCTTTTCAAGATAAAACCTTGCTGGATACTTCTTGTTCGGATCATTCACGCGCAATAAAGAAGAGTTTAAATGGGACCTTCTTGATCGAATCCAAGAAAATACTGAAGGATGGGAGAATGACAAAGGTAGAGTGTCGTATAAATTATAATTATGAATGCATTGAAACTTTTATGGATACTGATGAATATCGTAATATAAGTGCTACATATGGTCTTGACTCTCAAGTTGTTGCAAATATTTATAAAGCCTTTGCTTCTCACTTTGAATTGCCTAGGAAGAATTTTGATAAGTATCATGAACCTTATAAAGATAAAACTGATTCACCTAAAGGTAAATATATTGAAATTAAAACTGTTGATCATGTTCTTCCTGAAGCTTATATTGAAAAAACTCCTTTCCCTGCTAAAATGAAGGAGTATTCTGTTATAACTAGTGTAGTTAATAAAAATGCAAAGAAACCCATAGAACGTGAAGAATAAATAAAGGTTGAACCTGTTGTTGCAATAGTTAAAGATCTTGTTACTGAAAATGTGGAAGATGGTCATATTATTTTTTGTGAAGATGCTTCTAATATTGTTTCGCATCCTAATAAGTATAGGAAAGCCAGTGTTCCTGTGCTCTCTGTTCGAATTGGTGATCATTGCTATTATGGTTTATGCGATATTGGTGCAAGTATTAGTGCCATTCCTTATGAGCTCTACACGGAAATCATGTGAAATTGGTTCTTGTGAACTTGAAGATATTGATGTGGTTATTCGGCTAGCTAATAGAGAAATATCTCTCCCATTGGTATTGTTCGAGATGTTGAAGTTCTATATGGTAAGATTAAATATCCTGCTGAATTTTGGTACTTGGTTCTGCTGCTAGTAAGTCTTGTCCTATTATTTTTGGTAGACCTTTTCTAAATACATGTGGAGCTATTATAGATTGCAAGAAAGAGAAAATTGTTACTAAATTTGCTGGTGAATCTTATGAGTTTAACTTCTCTAAATTTGCCAAAACTCCTTATAAAGCTGATTTGCCTAATGATGATTTTAGAGTTGAACAGTGTGCATCTATTGCTCTTGCTCCTAGTAATCCTTTACAGCAACATTTGGAGAATAGTGAGAGTGAAGTTTTTAGGGAAGAAAGGGATGAGCTTGATGAAATTTTCCTTCGTCAACCTATTCTTAAACATGACTTACCGGTTGAAGATTTAGGTGTAACACCACCACCAAAGGAAGATCCTGTATTTGATTTGAAACCATTACCTGATAATCTTAAGTATGCTTATATTGATGATAAGAAAACATATCCTATTATTATTAGTGCTAAGCTTTCAGATATTGAGGAAGAAAGGTTATTGAAAATATTGAAGAAACACCGAGGAGCTATTGGCTACACTCTTGATGATTTGAAGGGGATTTCTCCCGCTATTTGCCAACATGCCATCAATATAGAAGATGGTGCAAAACCCGTTGTTGAACATCAGCGTCGTCTAATTCCCAAGATGAAGGATGTGGTAAGAAATGAGGTATTAAAACTTCTTGAAGCAGGTATTATATATCCTATTGCTGATAGTAGATGGGTTAGTCATGTGCATTGTGTTCCTAAGAAAGGAGGTATAACTGTTGTGCCCAATGATAATGATGAGCTTATTCCTCAAAGAGTAGTTGTAGGGTATAGAATGTGCATTGATTTTCGAAAAGTTAATAAAGTTACTAAGAAAGATCATTACCCTTTACCTTTCATTGATCAAATGTTAGAAAGGTTGTCTAAAAATACTCATTTCTGCTTTCTTGATGGATATTCTGGGTTTTCACAAATTGCTGTTAGAGCTAAAGATCAAGAGAAAACCACTTTCACATGTCCCTATGGAACTTATGCTTATAGGCGTATGCCTTTTGATTTATGTAATGCTCCTGCTACTTTTCAAAGATGCATGTCTGCTATCTTTCATGGCTTTTGTGAAAAGATTGTTGAGGTATTCATGGATGATTTTTCTGTCTATGGGAATTCTTTTGATAACTGCTTGCAAAACCTTGATAAAGTTTTGCAGAGATGTGAAGAAACTAACCTTGTTCTTAATTGGGAGAAATGCCACTTTATGGTTAATGAAGGATTTTATTGGGACATAAAATTTCCGAGAGAGGTATTGAAGTTGATAGAGCTAAAGTTGAAGCAATTGAGAAGATGCCGATCCGTCTCCAACGTATCGATAATTTCTTATGTTCCATGCTACTTTATTGATGATACCTACATGTTTTATGCACATTATATGTCATATTTATTTTTGGAACTAACCTATTAACAAGATGCCGAAGAGCCGTTTGTTCTGTTTTTGGTTTCATAAATCCTAGTAAAGAAATATTCTCGGAATTGGACGAAACTTTCGCCCAGGGTCCTATTTTTGCACGAAGCTTCCTAAGACCGAAGACCTAACGAAGTGGGGCCACGGCGGCCAGGAGGGTGGCCGGCGCGGCCCGGCCCCGCCCGCGCCGACTGCCCCCCCTCGTGTGGCCCCCGCGACCTTCCGCCACTTAAAGCCTCCGTCGCGAAACCCCAGACCGAGAGCCACGATACGGAAAACCTTACAGAGACGCGCCGCCGCGAATCCCATCTCGGGGGGATTCGCGGGAGCAAGCCCGAGAGGATTCATCTCCCGAGGACTCTTCATCGCCATGATCGCCTCCGGAGTGATGAGTGAGTAGTTCCCTGGACCATGGGTCCATAGCAGTAGCTAGATGGTCGTCTTCTCCTTGTTGTGCTTCATTGTTAGATCTTGTGAGCTGCCTAACATGATCAAGATCATCTATATGTAATTCTATATGTTGTGTTTGTCGGGATCCGATGGATAGAGAGTACTATGATTATGGTGATTATCAATCTATTGTTCATGTGTTGTTTATGATCTTGCATGCTCTCCGTTATTAGTAGAGGCTCTGGCCAAGTTTTTACTCTTAACTCCAAGAGGGGGTAATTATGCTCGATAGTGGGTTCATGCCTTCATTGATACCTGGGATGACAAGTTCTAAGGTTGTGATGTGCTATTGCCACTAGGGATAAAACATTGATGCTATGTCTAAGGATGTAGTTATTGATTACATTACGCACAATACTTAATGCAATTGTCTGTTGCTTTGCAACTTAATACTGGAGGGGGTTCGGACGATAACCTGAAGGTGGACTTTTTAGGCATAGATGCAGTTGGATGGCGGTCTATGTACTTTGTCGTAATGCCCAATTAAATCTCACTATATTTATCATGTCATGTATATGCATTGTTATGCCTTTCTCTATTTGTCAATTGCCCGACTGTAATTTGTTCACCCAACATGCTTTTATCTTATGGGAGAGACACCTCTAGTGAACTGTGGACCCCGGTCCTATTCTTTCCATAGCATACAATCTACTTGTTTTACTGTTTTCTTTGCAAACATCTTCCACTCGATACGTTTAATCCTTTGTTACAGCAAGCCGGTGAGATTGACAACCTCACTGCTTCGTTGGGGCAAAGTATTTGGTTGTGTTGTGTGGTTCCTAGTTGGCGGAATCCCGGTGTTGCGCCGCATCACATTTCGCGACCATCAACCTTCAACGTGCTTCTTGGCTCCTACTGGTTCGATTAAACCTTGGTTTCTTTCTGAGGGAAAACTTGCCACTGTGCGCATCATACCTTCCTCTTGGGGTTCCCAACGGTACATCTACGCGCATCAAGCACTTTTTCTGGCGCCGTTCAGGCTGCAAGGGGAGTCTCCACTTCTCAATCTCTTTACTTTGTTTTTGTCTTGCTTTATTTTATTTACTACTTTGTTTGCTGCACTAAATCAAAACACAAAAAAATTAGTTGCTAGTTTTACTTTATTTGCTATCTTGTTTGCTATATCAAAAACACAAAAAAATTAGTTACTCGCATTTACTTTATCTAGTTTGCTTTATTTACTGCTAAAATGGCCAACCCTGAAAATACTAAGTTGTGTGACTTCACAAATGCAAATAATAATGATTTCCTATGCACACCTATTGCTCCACCTGCTACTACAGCAGAATTCTTTGAAATTAAACCTGCTTTACTAAATCTAGTCATGAGAGAACAATTTTCTGGTGCTAGTTCTGATGATGCTGCTGCCCATCTCAATAATTTTGTTGAACTTTGTGAAATGCAAAAGTATAAAGATGTAGATGGTGATATTATTAAATTGAAAGTGTTTCCTTTCTCATTAAGAGGAAGAGCTAAAGATTGGTTGCTATCTTTGCCTAAGAATAGTATTGATTCATGGACTAAATGCAAGGATGCTTTTATTGGTAGATATTATCCTCCCGCTAAAATTATATCTTTGAGAAGTAGCATAATGAATTTTAAACAATTAGATACTGAACATGTTGCTCAAGCTTGGGAGAGAATGAAAACTTTGGTAAAGAATTGCCCAACCCATGGACTGACTACTTGGATGATCATCCAAACCTTCTATGCAGGACTAAATTTTTCTTCGCGAATTTATTGGATTCAGCTGCTGAGGTACTTTTATGTCCATCACATTGGGGGCGGCTACAAAACTTCTTGATGATATGATGATAAATTACTCTGAATGGCACACGAAAGAGCTCCACAAGGTAAGAAGGTAAATTCTGAAGAAACCTCTTCCTTGAGTGATAAGATTGATGTGATTATGTCTATGCTTATGAATGGTAGATCTAATGTTGATCCAAATAATGTTCCTTTAGCTTCATTGGTTGCTCAAGAAGAAAATGTTGATGTGAATTTCATTAAAAATAATAATTTCAACAACAATGCTTATAGGAACAACTCGGTAATAACTATAGGCCATATCCTTCGCTAATGGTAATGGTTATGGTAATTCTTATGGGAATTCTTACAACAATAATAGAAGTGTACCCTCTGGTCTTGAAGCCATGCTTAAAGAATTTATTAGTACACAAACTGCTTTTAACAAATCTGTTGAGGAAAAGCTTGATAAAATTGATACTATCGCTTCTAGAGTTGATAGGCTTGCCTCTGATGTTAATCTTTTAAAGTTGAAAGTTATGCCTAATAATGATCTTGATAATAAGATTACTACTACAGCAAATGCCATCCAAGTTAGAATTAATGAGAATATAAGATTAATGGCTGAGTTGCGTGCTAGGTGGGATAGAGAAGAAAATGAAAAACTAGCTAAAGAGAATAATGTAGCTAAAGTTTGGACTATTACCACCACTAGTAATGCTAATTCCTCACATGTTGCTACACCTCCTACTATCAATGGTAAGATAATTGGTGTTGGCAATGTTTCTACTCCTAGTGCAAAGAGTACAAAACTGCCTGAGATTGCTAAAACTGCTGAAACTGCTTGTGATAAAACTGCTGAAATTTTTTCCAACCTTGGGAATAATGATCCCATTGCTGTAGCTCATAATGATTTAGATTTTGATGATTGCCACATCTCTGAAGTTATAAAGTTCTTGCAAAAACTTGCTAAAAGTCCTAATGCTAGTGCTATAAATTTAGCCTTTACAAAACATATTACAAATGCTCTCATAAAAGCTAGAGAAGAGAAACTAAAACTTGAAACTTCTATTCCTAGAAAGTTAGAAGATGGTTGGGAGCCCATCATTAAAATGAAATTCAATGACTTTGAATGTAATGCTTTATGTGATCTTGGTGCAAGTATTTCTTTTTGCCTAAAAAGATTTATGATATGCTTGACTTGCCACCATTGAAGAATTGTTATTTGGATGTTAATCTCTTGATAATGTTAAAAAGAAACCTTTGGGGAGGATTGATAATGTGCATATTACGGTTAACAATAACCTTGTCCCCGTTGATTTTGTTGTCTTGGATATCGAATGCAATGCATCTTGTCCAATTGTGTTGGGAAGACCTTTTCTTCGAACTGTTGGTGTTATTGATATGAGGGAAGGTAATATTAAATATCAATTTCCTCTCAAGAAAGGTATGGAACACTTCCCTAGAAAGAGAATGAAGTTGCCTTTTGATTCTATTATTAGAACAAGCTATGATGTTGATGCTTCTACTCTCGATGTTACTTGATTTGCACTTTCTGCGCCTAGCTGAAAGGCGTTAAAGAAAAGCGCTTATGGGAGACAACCCATGTTTTTACCTACAACAATTTTTTGTTTTATTGAGTCTTGGAAGTTGTTTACTACTGTAGCAACCTCTCCTTATCATGTTTTTGTGCCAAGTAAAGTTTCTATGTCAAAGTTGATGTTATATTTGGGATCGCTGCGCAGAAACAGCATTGCTGTCTGTCACGAATCTGGGCATAATTCTCTGTAGAAAATTCGAAAAAATCTGCCAATTTACGAGCGTGATCCTCAGATATGTACGCAACTTTCATTAGTTTTGAGTTTTTCCATTTGAGCAAGTCTGGTGCCATTTATAAATTCGTCTTTACGGACTGTTCTGTTTTTGACAGATTCTGCCTTTTATTTCGCATTGCCTCTTTTGCTATGTTGGATTTATTTCTTTGATCCATTAATGTCCAGTAGCATTATGCAATGTCCAGAAGTGAAAAGAATGATTGTGTCACCTCTGAATGTGTGAATTATTAATGATGCACTAACCCTCTAATGAGTTTGCTTGAAGTTTGGTGTGAAGGAAGTTTTCAAGGGTCAAGAGAGGAGAATGATATACTAAGATCAAGAGGAGTGAAAGCTCTAAGCTTGGGGATGCCCCCGTGGTTCATCCCTGCATATTTTAAGAAGACTCAAGCGTCTAAGCTTGGGGATGCCCAAGGCATCCCCTTCATCGACAACATCATCAGGTTCCTCCCCTGAAACTATATTTTTATTCATCACATCTGGTGTTCTTTACTTGGAGCGTCGGTTTGTTTTCGTTTTTGTTTTTGTTTGAATAAGATGGATCCTAGCATTCACTTTGTGGGAGAGAGACACGCTCCGCTGTTGCATATGGACACATGTGTCCTTAGGCTTTACTCATAATGTTCAAGGCGAAGTTTCTTCTTCGTTAATTTGTTATATGGTTGGAATTGGAAAATGCTACATGTAGTAATTCTAAAAATGTCTTGGATAATGTGATACTTGGCAATTGTTGTGCTCATGTTTAAGCTCTTGCATCATATACTTTGCACCTATTAATGAAGAAATACATAGAGCTTGCTAAAATTTGGTTTGCATAATTGGTCTCTCTAAAGTCTAGATAATTTCTAGTATTGAGTTTTGAACAACAAGGAAGACGGTGTAGAGTCTTATAATGTTTACAATATGTCTTTTATGTGAGTCTTGCTGCACTTGTTCATCCTTGAGTTTGCTTCAAATAACCTTGCTAGCCTAAACCTTGTATCGAGAGGGAATACTTCTCATGCATCCAAAATCCTTGAGCCAACTACTATGCCATTTGTGTCCACCATACCTACCTACTACATGGTATTTCTCCGCCATTCCAAAGTAAATTGCTTGAGTGCTACCTTTAAAATTCCATCATTCACCTTTGCAATATATAGCTCATGGGACAAAATAGCCTTAAAAACTATCGTAGTATTGAATATGTACTTATGCACTTTATATTTTATTAAGTTGCTTGTTGTGCGATAACCATGTTTCTGGGGAACGCCATCAACTATTGTTGAATATCATGTGAGTTGCTATGCATGTCCGTCTTGTCTGAAGGTCTATCATTTTAGTGGTTGGAGCATGCAAAATTGTTAGAGAAGAACATTGGGCCGCTAACTAAAGCCATGAACCATGGTGGAAGTTTCAGTTTTGGACATATATCCTCAATCTCATATGAGAATAATAACTTTGCTACATGCTTATGCATTAAAGAGGAGTCCATTATCTGTTGTCCATGTTGTCCCGTATGGATGTCTAAGTTGAGAATAATCAAAAGCGAGAAATCCGAAATGCGAGCATTCTCCTTGGACCTTTGTACAGGCGGCATGGAGGTACCCCTTTGTGACACTTGGTTGAAACATGGCATGCGAAGACCCGGTAGTCCAAGTTAAGTAGGACGAGGTGCGGGCACTATTAGTATACTATGCGTGAGGCTTGCAACTTGTAAGATATAATTTACATAACTCATATGCTTTATTACTACCGTTGACAAAATTGTTTCATGTTTTCAAAATAAAAGCTCTAGCACAAATACAGCAATCGATGCTTTCCTCTGCGAAGGACCATTCTTTTACTTTTATTGTTGAGTCAGTTTACCTATCTCCTTCCACCTTAAGAAGCAAACACTTGTGTGAACTGTGCATTGATTCCTACATACTTGCATATTGCACTTGTTATATTACTTTATGTTGACAATATCCATGAGATATACATGTTACAAGTTGAAAGCAACCGCTGAAACTTAATCTTCTTATGTGTTGCTTCAACGCCTTTACTTTGATTTATTGCTTTACGAGTTAACTCTTATGCAAGACTTATTGATGCTTGTCTTGAAGTACTATTCATGAAAAGTCTTTGCTATATGATTCAGTTGTTTACTCATGTCATTACCTTTGCTTTGATCGCTGCATTCATTACATATGTTTACAAATAGTATGATCAAGATTATGATGGCATGTCACTTCAGAAATTATCTTTGTTATCGTTTTACCTGCTCGGACGAGCAGAACTAAGCTTGGGGATGCTGATACGTCTCCAACGTATCGATAATTTCTTATGTTCCATGCTACTTTATTGATGATACCTACATGTTTTATGCACATTATATGTCATATTTATGCATTTTCCGGAACTAACCTATTAACAAGATGCCGAAGAGCCAGTTGCTGTTTTCTGCTGTTTTTGGTTTCAAATCCTAGTAAAGAAATATTCTCGGAATTGGACGAAACTTTCGCCCAGGGTCCTATTTTTGCACGAAGCTTCCGAAGACCGAAGACCTAACGAAGGCCACGAGGCGGCCAGAGGGTGGCCGGCGCCCAGCCCGGCCGCGCCGACCTGCCCCGGGCCCCTCGTGTGGCCCCCGCGTTGACTTCCGCCTACTTAAAGCCTCCGTCGCAAACCCCGACGAGAGCCACGATACGGAAACCCTTACGAGACGCGCCGCCGCGAATCCCATCTCGGGGATCTCGAGATCGCCTCCGGCACCCTGCCGGAGAGGGGATTCATCTCCCGGAGGACTCTTCATCGCCATGATCGCCTCCGGAGTGATGAGTGAGTAGTTCACCCCTGGACCATGGGTCCATAGCAGTAGCTAGATGGTCGTCTTCTCCTTGTTGTGCTTCATTGTTAGATCTTGTGAGCTGCCTAACATGATCAAGATCATCTATATGTAATTCTATATGTTGTGTTTGTCGGGATCCGATGGATAGAGAGTACTATGATTATGGTGATTATCAATCTATTGTTCATGTGTTGTTTATGATCTTGCATGCTCTCCGTTATTAGTAGAGGCTCTGGCCAAGTTTTTACTCTTAACTCCAAGAGGGGGTAATTATGCTCGATAGTGGGTTCATGCCTTCATTGATACCTGGGACAGTGACAGAAAGTTCTAAGGTTGTGATGTGCTATTGCCACTAGGGATAAAACATTGATGCTATGTCTAAGGATGTAGTTATTGATTACATTACGCACAATACTTAATGCAATTGTCTGTTGCTTTGCAACTTAATACTGGAGGGGGTTCGGACGATAACCTGAAGGTGGACTTTTTAGGCATAGATGCATTGGATGGCGGTCTATGTACTTTGTCGTAATGCCCAATTAAATCTCACTATATTTATCATGTCATGTATATGCATTGTTATGCCTTTCTCTATTTGTCAATTGCCCGACTGTAATTTGTTCACCCAACATGCTTTTATCTTATGGGAGAGACACCTCTAGTGAAATGTGGACCCCGGTCCTATTCTTTCCATAGCATACAATCTACTTGTTTTACTGTTTTCTTTGCAAACATCTTCCACTCGATACGTTTAATCCTTTGTTACAGCAAGCCGGTGAGATTGACAACCTCACTGCTTCGTTGGGGCAAAGTATTTTGGTTGTGTTGTGCAGTTCCGCCGAATCCCTGGTGTTGCGCCGCATCACATTTCGCGACCATCAACCTTCAACGTGCTTCTTGGCTCCTACTGGTTCGATTAAACCTTGGTTTCTTTCTGAGGGAAAACTTGCCACTGTGCGCATCATACCTTCCTCTTGGGGTTCCCAACGGACGTGTACATCTACGCGCATCAATGCCCTATCCTAGGGATGTTAAAGGTATTCGTAGTATTCTTGGTCATGCTGGTTTTTATAGGAGGTTTATTAAAGATTTCTCTAAAATTTCAAAGCCTCTTACTAATCTTCTTCAAAAAGATGTACCTTTCGTTTTTGATGATGATTGTAAGGAAGCTTTTGAAACTCTAAAGAAAGCCTTAACAACTGCTCCTGTAGTTGAACCTCCTGATTGGAATTTGCCTTTGAAATTATGTGTGATGCTAGTGATTTTGATAGGTGCTGTTCTTGGACAGCGAGTAGATAAAAAATTAAATGTTATTCATTATGCTAGTAAAACTCTAGACGCTGCTCAAAGAAATTATGCTACAACTGAGAAAGAGTTATTAGCCGTAGTTTTTGCATGTGACAAGTTTAGACCCTATATTGTTGATTCAAAAGTTACAGTTCATACTGATCATGCTGCGATTAGGTACCTTATGGAAAAGAAAGATGCTAAGCCAAGGCTTATTAGATGGGTGCTTCTTTTGCAAGAATTTGATTTACATATTGTAGATAGGAAAGGTGTTGATAATCCTATTTCTGATAATTTGTCTAGATTGAAAATATTGCTTATGATCCTGTTCCTGTTAATGATAGTTTTCCAAATGAATAATTGGCTGTAATAAAGGTGAGCTCGCGAGATAGTCCTTGGTATGCTGATTATGCTAACTTTATTGTTTCGAAGTACTTGCCTCCAACCTTTTCAGCTCAGCAAAGGAGGAAATTCTTTTATGATTTGAGGCATTATTTTTGGGATGACTGATACGTCTCAAACGTATCTATAATTTCTTATGTTCCATGCTACTTTATTGATGATACCTACATGTTTTATACACATTATATGTCATTATTATGCGTTTTCCGGAACTAACCTATTGACGAGATGCCGAAGGGCCAGTTCCTACTTTCGTTTTTTGGTTCAAATCCTAGTAAGGAAATATTCTCGGAATCGGACGAAATCAACGCCCGACCCTATTTTTCCACGAAGCTTCCAGAGCACCGAGAAGGACCAGAGGGGGCCAGGCCCCCACACACCACCCGGCCCAGGGGCGCACCCTAGTGTGTCGCCGCCTCGTCGCCCTCCGACTCCGCCTCTTCGCCTATATAAAAGTCCCCGACCTAAAACACGATACGAATAAGCCACGGTACGCGAAACCTTCCGAGCCGCCGCCATCGCGAAGCCAAGATCCGGGGACAGGATTCTCTGTTCCGGCACGCCGCCGGGACGGGAAGTGCCCCTAAGGCTTCTCCATCGACACCGTTGCCATCCCCACCGCCATCTTCATCACCGCTGCTCCCATGAGGAGGAGTAGTTCTCCATCGAGGCTCGGGGCTACGGTAGCTATGTGGTTCATCTCTCTCCTATGTACTTCAATACAATAATCTCATGAGCTGCCTTACATGATTGAGATTCATATGATGATGCTTGTAATCTAGATGTCATTATGCTAGTCAAGTGGGTTTTACTTATGTGATCTCCGGAGACTCCTTGTCCCACGTGTGTAAAGGTGACAGTGTGTGCACCGTGTGGGTCTCTTAGGCTATATTTCACAGAATACTTATTCACTGTTATGAATGGCATAGTGAAGTGCTTATTTATATCCCTTTATGATTGCAATGTGTTTTGTATCACTATTTATCTATGTGCTACTCATGTGATGTTATTAAAGTAGTCTATTCCTCCTGCATGGTGTAATGGTGACAGTGTGTGCATCGTGTAGTTCTTGTCGTAGATTATGATCATAATCTCTTGTAGATTGTGGAGTTAATTGTCATTATGATAGTATTGATGTGATCTATGCCTCCTTCGTAGTGTGATGGTGACAGTGTGCATGCTATGTTAGTACTTGGTTTATTTTGCAAAGATCTATTATACTCTAAGGTTACTTAAACATGAATATCGAATGTTGTGGCGCTTGTTAACTCCGGCATTGAGGGTTCGTGTAATCCTACACAATTAGTGGTGTTCATCATCTAACAAGAGTATATGTAGCTGATACGTCTCCAACGTATCGATAATTTCTTATGTTCCATGCTACTTTATTGATGATACCTACATGTTTTATGCACATTATATGTCATATTTATGCATTTTATGGAACTAACCTATTAACAAGATGCCGAAGAGCCAGTTGCTTTCTGTTGTTTTTGGTTTCAGAAATCCTAGTAAGGAAATATTCTCGAATTGACGAAATCACCGCCCGGGTCCTATTTTGCACGGAGCTTCCGAAGACCGAAGAGGGAAGGAAGTGGGGCCACGAGGTGGCCACACCATAGGGCGGCGCGCCAGGCCCTGGCCGCCACTGTGGTGGGGCCCCTCGTCAGCCCCCCGACCTACCCTTTCGCCTACTTAAAGCCTCCGTCGCGAAACCCCAGACCGAGAGCCACGATACGGAAAACCTTCCGAGACGCCGCCGCCGCGAATCCCATCTCGGGGATTCAGAGATCGCCCCGGCGCCGGAGAGGGGATTCATCTCCGGAGGACTCTTCATCGCCATGATCGCCTCCGGAGTGATGAGTGAGTAGTTCACCCTGGACTATGGGTCCATAGCAGTAGCTAGATGGTCGTCTTCTCCTAATTGTGCTTCATTGTTGGATCTTGTGAGCTGCCTAACATGATCAAGATCATCTATCTGTAATACTATATGTTGTGTTTGTCGGGATCCGATGGATAGAGAATACTATGTTATGGTGATTATCAATCTATTGTTTATGTGTTGTTTATGATCTTGCATGCTCTCCGTTATTAGTAGAGGCTCTCCAAGTTTTTCTTAACCAAGGGGGAGTATGTCAATAGTGGGTTCATGCCTTCATTGACACCTGGGATCGTGACAGTAGGTTCTAAGGTTGTGATGTGTTGTTGCCACTAGGGATAAAACATTGATTCTATGTCTAAGGATGTAGTTGTCGATTACATTACGCACCATACTTAATGCAATTGTCTGTTGCTTAGCAACTTAATACTGAATGGGGTTCGGATGATAACCTGAAGGTGGACTTTTTAGGCATAGATGCAGTTGGATGGCGGTCTATGTACTTTGTCGTAATGCCCGATTAAATCTCACTATATTTATCATATCATGTATATGCATTGTTATGCCCTTCTCTATTTGTCAATTGCCCGACTGTAATTTGTTCACCCAACATGCTTTTATCTTATGGGAGAGACACCTCTAGTGAACTGTGGACCCCGGTCCTATTCTTTACATAGCATACAATCTACTGCAATTGTGTTTTACGTATTTCTTGCAAACAATCATCTTCCACTCGATACGCTTAATCCTTTGTTACAGCAAGCCGGTGAGATTGACAACCTCACTGCTTCGTTGGGGCAAAGTACTTTGGTTTTGTTGTGCAGATTCCACGTTGGCGCCGGAATCCCTGTTGTTGCGCCGCATCACATTTCGCCACCATCAACCTTCAACGTGCTTCTTGGCTCCTCCTGGTTCGATTAAACCTTGGTTTCTTTCTGAGGGAAAACTTGCTACTGTGCGCATCATACCTTCCTCTTGGGGTTTCCAACGAACGTGTGAGTTACACGCCATCAAGCTCTTTTTCTGGCGCCGTGCCGGGGAGATCAAGACACGCTGCAAGGGGAGTCTCCACTTCTCAATCTCTTTACTTTGTTTTTGTCTTGCTTTATTTTATTTACTACTTTGTTTGCTGCACCTAAACAAAACACAAAAAATTAGTTGCTAGTTTTACTTTATTTACTATCTTGCTCTCTATATCAAAAACACAAAAAAATTAGTTACTTGCATTTACTTTATCTAGTTTGTTTTATTTACTGTTGCTAAAATGAATACCCCTGAAAATACTAAGTTGTGTGACTTCACAAATGCAAATAATAATGATTTCTTATGCACACCTATTGCTCCACCTGCTACTACAGCATTTTTTGAAATTAAACCTGCTTTACTGAACCTGGTTATGAGAGATCAATTTTCTGGTGCTAGTTCTGATGATGCTGCCCATCTCAATAATTTTGTTGAACTTTGTGAAATGCAAAAGTATAAGGATGTAGATGGTGATATTATTAAATTGAAAGTGTTTCCTTTCTCATTAAGAGGAAGAGCTAAAGATTGGTTGCTATCTTTGCCTAAGAATAGTATTGATTCATGGACTAAATGCAAGGATGCTTTTATTGGTAGATATTATCCTCCCGCTAAAATTATATCTTTGAGAAGTAGCATAATGAATTTTAAGCAATTAGATACTGAACATGTTGCTCAAGCATGGGAGAGAATGAAAACTTTGGTAAAGAATTGCCCAACCCATGGACTGACTACTTGGATGATCATCCAAACCTTCTATGCAGGACTAAATTTTTCTTCGCGGAATTTATTGGATTCAGCTGCTGGAGGTACCTTTATGTCCATCACATTGGGGGCGGCTACAAAACTTCTTGATGATATGATGATAAATTACTCTGAATGGCACACGGAAAGAGCTCCACAAGGTAAGAAGGTAAATTCTGTTGAAGAAACCTCTTCCTTGAGTGATAAGATTGATGTGATTATGTCTATGCTTGTGAATGGTAGATGTAATGTAGATCCAAATAATGTTCCTTTAGCTTCATTGGTTTCTCAAGAAGAAAATGTTGATGTGAATTTCATTAAAAATAATAATTTCAACAACAATGCTTATAGGAACAACTCTGGTAATAACTATAGGCCATATCCTTCTGCTAATAGTAATGGTTATGGTAATTCTTATGGAAATTTTACAACAATAATAGGAGTGTACCCTCTGGTCTTGAAGCCATGCTTAAAGAATTTATTAGTACACAAACTGCTTTTAACAAATCTGTTGAGGAAAAGCTTGATAAAATTGATATTATTGCTTCTAGAGTTGATAGACTTGCCTCCGATGTTAATCTTTTAAAATTGAAAGTTATGCCTAATAATGATATTGATAATAAGATTACTACTACAGCAAATGCCATCCAAGTTAGAATTAATGAGAATATAAGATTAATGGCTGAATTGCGTGCTAGGTGGGATAGAGAAGAAAATGAAAAACTAGCTAAAGAGAATAATGTAGCTAAAGTTTGGACTATTACCACTACTAGTAATGCTAATTCTTCACATGTTGCTGCACCTCCTACTATCAATGGTAATATAATTGGTGTTGGCAATGTTTCTACTCCTAGTGCAAAGCGAACAAAATTGCCTGAAATTGCTAAAACTGCTGAAACTGCTTGTGATAAAACTGCTGAAATTTTTTCCAACCTTGGGAACAATGATCCCATTGCTGTAGCTCATAATGATTTAGATTTTGATGATTGCCACATCTCTGAAGTTATAAAGTTCTTACAAAAACTTGCTAAAAGTCCTAATGCTAGTGCTATAAATTTAGCCTTTACAAAACATATTACAAATGCTCTCATAAAAGCTAGAGAAGAGAAACTAAAACTTGAAACTTCTATTCCTAGAAAGTTAGAAGATGGTTGGGAGCCCATCATTAAAATGAAATTCAATGACTTTGAATGTAATGCTTTATGTGATCTTGGTGCAAGTATTTCTGTTATGCCTAAAAAGATTTATGATATGCTTGACTTGCCACCATTAAAGAATTGTTATTTGGATGTTAATCTTGCCGATAATGTTAAAAAGAAACCTTTGGGGAGGATTGATAATGTGCACATTACGGTTAACAATAACCTTGTCCCCGTTGATTTTGTTGTCTTGGATATCGAATGCAATGCATCTTGTCCTATTGTGTTGGGAAGACCTTTTCTTCGAACCGTTGGTGCTGTTATTGATATGAGGGAAGGTAATATTAAATATCAATTTCCTCTCAAGAAAGGTATGGAACACTTCCCTAGAAAGAGAATAAAGTTGCCTTTTGATTCTATTATTAGAACAAGTTATGATGTTGATGCTTCTACTCTCAATGTTACTTGATTTGCACTTTCTGCGCCTAGCTGAAAGGCGTTAAAGAAAAGCGCTTATGGGAGACAACCCATGTTTTTACTACAGTACTTTGTTTTATATTTGAGTCTTGGAAGTTGTTTACTACTGTAGCAACCTCTCCTTATCATGTTTTTGTGCCAAGTAAAGTTTCTATGTCAAAGTTGATGTTATATTTGGGATCGCTGCGCAGAAACAGCATTGCTGTCTGTCACGAATCTGGGCACAGTTCTCTGTAGAAATTCGAAAAAATTGCCAATTTACGAGCGTGATCCTCAGATATGTACTCAACTTTCATTAGTTTTGAGTTTTTCCATTTGAGCAAGTCTGGTGCCATCTTTAAATTCGTCTTTACGACTGTTCTGTTTTTGACAGATTCTGCCTTTTATTTCGCATTGCCTCTTTTGCTATGTTGGATTCATTTCTTTGATCCATTAATGTCCAGTAGCTTTATGCAATGTCCATAAGTGTAAAGAATGATTGTGTCACCTCTGAATGTGTGAATTATTAATTGTGCACTAACCCTCTAATGAGTTTGCTTGAAGTTTGGTGTGAAGGAAGTTTTCAAGGGTCAAGAGAGGAGTATGTTATACTATGATCAAGAGGAGTGAAAGCTCTAAGCTTGGGGATGCCCCCGTGGTTCACCCCCGCATATTTTAAGAAGACTCAAGCGTCTAAGCTTGGGGATGCCCAAGGCATCCCCTTCTTCATCGACAACATCATCAGGTTCCTCCCCTGAAACTATATTTTTATTCAATCACATCTTGTGTTCTTTACTTGGAGCGTCGGTTTGTTTTTGTTTTTGTTTTTGTTTGAATAAAATGGATCCTAGCATTCACTTTGTGGGAGAGAGACACGCTCCGCTGTTGCATATGGACAAATATGTCCTTAGGCTTTACTCATAATGTTCAAGGCGAAGTTTCTTCTTCGTTAAATTGTTATATGGTTGGAATTGGAAAATGCTACATGTAGTAATTCTAAAATGTCTTGGATAATGTGATACTTGGCAATTGTTGTGCTCATGTTTAATCTCTTGCATCATATGCTTTGCACCCATTAATGAAGAAATACATAGAGCTTGCTAAAATTTGATTTGCATATTTGGTCTCTCTAAGGTCTAGATAATATCTAGTATTGAGTTTTGAACAACAAGGAAGACGGTGTAGAGTCTTATAATATTTACAATATGTCTTTTATGTGAGTTTTGCTGCACCGGTTCATCCTTGAGTTTGCTTCAAATAACCTTGCTAGCCTAAACCTTGTATCGAGAGGGAATACTTCTCATGCATCCAAAATCCTTGAGCCAACCACTATGCCATTTGTGTCCACCATACCTACCTACTACATGGTATTTCTCTGCCATTCCAAAGTAAATTGCTTGAGTGCTACCTTTAAAATTCCATCATTCACCTTTGCAAAATATAGCTTATGGGACAAAATAGCCTTAAAAACTATCGTAGTATTGAATATGTACTTATGCACTTTATCTTTTATTAAGTTGCTTGTTGTGCGATAACCATGCTTCTGGGGAACGCCATCAACTATTGTTGAATATCATGTGAGTTGCTATGCATGTCCGTCTTGTCTGAAGGATCTATCACTTTAGTGGTTGGAGCATGCAAAATTGTTAGAGAAGAACATTGGGCCGCTAACTAAAGCCATGAATCATGGTTGAAGTTTCAGTTTTGGACATATATCCTCAATCTCATATGAGAATAATAATTGTTGCTACATGCTTATGCATTTAAGAGGAGTCCATTATCTGTTGTCCATGTTGTCCCGGTATGGATGTCTAAGTTGAGAATAATCAAAAGCGAGAAATCCAAAATGCGAGCATTCTCCTTAGACCTTTGTACAGGCGGCATGGAGGTACCCCTTTGTGACACTTGGTTGAAACATGGCATGCAAAGATCCGGTAGTCCAAGCTAAGTAGGACAAGGTGCGGGCACTATTAGTACACTATGCATGAGGCTTGCAACTTGTAAGAAATAATTTACATAACTCATATGCTTTATTACTACCGTTGACAAAATTGTTTCATGTTTTCAAAATAAAAGCTCTAGCACAAATACAACAATCGATGCTTTCCTCTTTGAAGGACCTTTCTTTTACTTTTATTGTTGAGTCAGTTTACCTATCTCCCTCCACCTTAAGAAGCAAACACTTGTGTGAACTGTGCATTGATTCCTACATACTTGCATATTGCACTTGTTATATTACTTTATGTTGACAATATCCATGAGATATACATGTTATAAGTTGAAAGCAACCGCTGAAACTTAATCTTCCTTTGTGTTGCTTCAACACCTTTACTTTGATTTATTGCTTTATGAGTTAACTCTTATGCAAGACTTATTGATGCTTGTCTTGAAAGTACTATTCATGAAAAGTCTTTGCTATATGATTCACTTGTTTACTCATGTCATTACTTTTGTTTTGATCGCTGCATTCATTACATATGTTTACAAATAGTATGATCAAGATTATGATGGCATGTCACTTCAGAAATTATCTTTGTTATCGTTTTACCTGCTCGGGACGAGCAACTAAGCTTGGGGATGCTGATACGTCTCCAACGTATCGATAATTTCTTATGTTCCATGCTACTTTATTGATGATACCTACATGTTTTATGCACATTATATGTCATATTTATGCATTTTCTGAACTAACCTATAAACAAGATGCCGAAGAGCCGTTTGTTCTGCTGTTTTTGGTTTCAGAAATCCTAGTAAGGAAATATTCTCGGAATTGGACGAAATCACCGCCCAGGGTCCTATTTTTGCACGGAGCTCCAGAAGACCAAAGAGGGAAGGAAGTGGGGCCACGAGGTGGCCACACCATAGGGCGGCGCGGCAGCCCCGGGCCGCGCCGGCCGTGGTGTGGGCCCTCGTCGCCCCCGACCTACCCTTTCGCCTACTTAAAGCCTCCGTCGCGAAACCCCAGTACCGAGAGCCACGATACGGAAACCTTCCAGACGCCGCGCCGCGAATCCCATCTCGGGGGATTCAGAGATCGCCTCCGGCACTGCTGGAGAGGGGATTCAACTCCCGGAGGACTCTTCATCGCCATGATCGCCTCCGGAGTGATGAGTGAGTAGTTCACCCCTGGACTATGGGTCCATAGCAGTAGCTAGATGGTCGTCTTCTCCTAATTGTGCTTCATTGTTGGATCTTGTGAGCTGCCTAACATGATCAAGATCATCTATCTGTAATACTATATGTTGTGTTTGTCGGGATCCGATGGATAGAGAATACTATGTTATGGTGATTATCAATCTATTGTTTATGTGTTGTTTATGATCTTGCATGCTCTCCGTTATTAGTAGAGGCTCTGGCCAAGTTTTTACTCTTAACTCCAAGAGGGGGTATTTATGCTCGATAGTGGGTTCATGCCTTCATTGACACCTGGGATCGTGACAGTAGGTTCTAAGGTTGTGATGTGCTGTTGCCACTAGGGATAAAACATTGATTCTATGTCTAAGGATGTAGTTGTCGATTACATTACGCACCATACTTAATGCAATTGTCTGTTGCTTAGCAACTTAATACTGAATGGGGTTCGGATGATAACCTGAAGGTGGACTTTTTAGGCATAGATGCAGTTGGATGGCGGTCTATGTACTTTGTCGTAATGCCCGGATTAAATCTCACTATATTTATCATATCATGTATATGCATTGTTATGCCCTTCTCTATTTGTCAATTGCCCGACTGTAATTTGTTCACCCAACATGCTTTTATCTTATGGGAGAGACACCTCTAGTGAACTGTGGACCCCGGTCCTATTCTTTACATAGCATACAATCTACTGCAATTGTGTTTTACTGTTTTCTTGCAAACAATCATCTTCCACTCGATACGCTTAATCCTTTGTTACAGCAAGCCGGTGAGATTGACAACCTCACTGTTTCGTTGGGGCAAAGTACTTTGGTTTTGTTGTGCAGATTCCACGTTGGCGCCGGAATCCCTGTTGTTGCGCCGCATCACATTTCGCCACCATCAACCTTCAACGTGCTTCTTGGCTCCTCCTGGTTCGATTAAACCTTGGTTTCTTTCTGAGGGAAAACTTGCTACTGTGCGCATCATACCTTCCTCTTGGGGTTCCCAACGAACGTGTGAGTTACACGCCATCAGTAGCACAAAGGAAAGAGAACTTATTTATTATGTGATCAATGTTGAGAGTGTCCACTAGTGAAAGTATGATCCCTAGGCCTTGTTTCCACCACAAAGAATTGCTTCCCACGCCAGCAAGCTATTTTCTCGCGCGCTTGTTTACGTTTTACTGCATCTTCACTTTCTGCAATATTACCACCATCTATACCACCTGTGTTTTACTATCTCTTCGCCAAACTAGTGCACCTATACATCTGACAAGTGTATTTGGTGTGTTGGGGACACAAGAGACTTCTTGCTTTGTGATTGCAGGGTTGCTTGATAGGGATATCTTTGACCTCTTCCTCCCTGAGTTCGATAAACCTTGGGTGATCCACTTAAGGGAAAACTTGCTGCTGTTTACAAACCTCTGCTCTTGGAGGCCCAACACTGTCTACAGAAAAGAAGCGTGAGTAGACATCAAGCTATTTTCTGGCGCCGTTGCCGAGGAGGAAAGGTAAAAGGTACCCACACTCCGGATCTCGGCTACTAAGCTATTTTCCTGCGCCGTTGTAAGTACTCGAAGCTATTTCCTTTAGATCCTGCAATTGCATCTTTTTGTTTCATGTTTACACTAGTTTGGCATAATGGACAACAATGAGCTTCTTATTCTATTTCCTGAGTTAATACATGGATTGTTTGTTGCGAAAATTTAAAAACCTATGGAATCTTATTTGCATGCTGGTAGCAATGATATTAGTATGAACGCTTTGAACACCATTGTTGTTAATGATATGGAAAATTCTAAGCTTGGGGAAGCTGGTTTTGATGAGCATGATATTTTTAGTCCCCCAAGCATTGAGGAGAAAATTTTCTTTGATGATATTTTGCCTCCTATTTATGATGATTATAATGATAGTGGTCTTTTGGTGCCGCCTACTATGGAGAGTAAATTTTATTATGATTATACTATGCCTCCTACACTTGATGAGAATAATAATGATAGCTACTTTGTTGAATTTGCTCCCACTACAACTAATAAAATTGATTATGCTTATGTGGAGTAATAATTGTATGCATGTGGCTCATGACAAGAATGTTTTATGTGATACTTATATTGTTGAGTTTGTTCATGATGCTACTGAAAGTTATTATGAGAGAGGGAAATATGGTTATATGCATCTTAATAATATTAAGTTTCCCTCTTTATGTTGAGAATCTTGAAATTGCGCTTGTGTTGCTTTTCTATGCTTACCACTTTGTTCTTCATTAATTTATTTGTGTACAAGATTCCTTTTCATAGGAAGTGGGTTAGGCTTAAATGTGTTTTAACTTTGCTTCTTGATGCTCTCTTTTGATTCAACGCTTATTTCTCGCGAGAACATCATTAAAATTACTGAGCCCATCTTAATGGCTATAAAGAAAGAACTTCTTGGGAGATAACCCATGTGTTTATTTTACTACAGAAATTTTTGTTTTGTTGAGTCTTGGAAGTTGTTTACTACTGTAGCAACCTCTCCTTATCATGTTTTTGTGCCAAGTAAAGTTTCTATGTTAAAGTTGATGTTATATTTGGGATCGCTGCGCAGAAACAGCATTGCTGTCTGTCACGAATTCTGGCACAAGTCTCTGTAAAAATTCTAAAAAATCTGAAAAATTACGAGCGTGATCCTCAGATATGTACGCAACTTTCATTAGTTTTGAGTTTTTCCATTTGAGCAAGTTAAGTGCCCAGTCCAGATGCATCTTTACGGACTGTTCTGTTTTTGACAGATTCTGCCTTTTATTTCGCATTGCCGCTTTTGTTAAGTTGAATGAGTTTCTTTGTTCCATTAACTTTCAGAAGTTTTGTGCAATGTCCAGAAGTGTTAAGAATGATTGTGTCACCTCTGAACATGTGAATTTTGATTATGCACTAACCCTCTAATGAGTTTGCTTGAAGTTTGGTGTGGCAGAAGTTTTCAAGGGTCAATAGAAGAGGGTGATATAATGTGATCAAGAAGAGTGAAAGGTATAAGCTTGGGGATGCCCCCATGGTTCATCCCTACATATTTTAAGAAGACTCAAGCATCTAAGCTTGGGATGCCCAAGGCATCCCCTTCATCGACAACATTATCATGTCACTTCTAGTGAAACTATATTTTTATTCCGTCACATCTTATGTACTTTACTTGGAGCGTTTGTTTTTATTTTTGTTTTGTTTGAATAAGTACATCCTTGTGTGGAGAGAGACACGCTCCGTGGTTCATATGAACACATGTGTTCTTAGCTTTTAATGTTCATGGCGAAGGTTGAAACTGCTTCGTTAATTGTTATATGGTTGGAAACGGAAAATGCTACATGTAGTAATTGGTAAAATGTCTTGGATAATGTGATACTTGGCAATTGTTGTGCTCATGTTTAAGCTCTTGCATCATATACTTTGCACCCATTAATGAAGAAATACATAGAGCTTGCTAAAATTTGGTTTGCATAATTGGTCTCTCTAAAGTCTAGATAATTTCTAGTATTGAGTTTTGAACAACAAGGAAGGCGGTGTAGAGTCTTATAATGTTTACAATATGTCTTTTATGTGAGTTTTGCTGCACCGGTTCATCCTTGTGTTTGTTTCAAATAACCTTGCTAGCCTAAACCTTGTATCGAGAGGGAATACTTCTCATGCATCCAAAATCCTTGAGCCAACCACTATGCCATTTGTGTCCACCATACCTACCTACTACATGGTATTTCTCCGCCATTCCAAAGTAAATTGCTTGAGTGCTACCTTTAAATTTCCATCATTCGCCTTTGCAATATATAGCTCATGGGACAAAATAGCCTTAAAAACTATTGTGGTATTGAATATGTACTTATGCACTTTATCTCTTATTAAGTTGCTTGTTGTGCGATAACCATTGTCGTCGTGGTGAACGGACAGATGCCATGGGATGGCTTATCTTGGGGCCGAATGGACGCTAGAGGATTCGGGGGAGGGTTTGTGACTAGATGGACGAACTTCCGGATGCTTTCCTCGAGAACTTGGCCAAGGCCAGAGGTAGAAGAAGAAAGACACAAGGATGAACTCGCTCTAGATCACCATGTTCATTGATCTCAAACAGGTTACAGGTTTTCTCTCTTCTGTGGATCACGCGTATGAAAGAGGCTGCCCCTCTCCTTATATAGGGGAGAGGGTGGCTTATGAACAAGAAACCCTAATGGGATCTTTGACTAGACAAACTACTTTACAAAGATACTTTATAAAGCTACTTAATCACAGATGACGCCGGGTCTTCTTTAAACAAGGAGGCTGACGTCCTCCGCTTCTTTGACCGTCATCCTCCTCTTTGTCTTCTAGCCTTCGTTTAAAGTCACTTTGCTTATCTCATCCTTGTCCTTTAGCTCTGACGGAATCTTGACCATCAGCCGACATGCCTTTCCTTTCGGACGTATCTTTCCTTCTGTTCCCATACCCTCTTGGGGATACCTGCCTAGCTTCACTTAGCCAAACTCTATCTTCCTGTTCCGGTATGAACATTAAACCGGTATCTCGAAGGGTGAGACCACCCGTATGGCATACCTTTGGCATACCGGGGGTCATCCCCCAACATTAGTCCCTAGTCTGTATAGTACGATTCTATCCAACAGACCATGCCGGTTCTCACGTTCTTATATACCGGTTTCATCTATCCGGCGCTCAACTTGGCTCCGGCATCTTTGCCCGATTCATGCCTTCTCTTTGCAAGGCATTCTCCGGCAGCTTATCTTCCGGCATCTTGGTCATTAAATACTTCCTCGAAGTCGAGAATATATCCCCCGCGCCCGACAGAGACATGCGACGTGACTGTCGCGCCGTGTCGCAGTCACTCGTCTCGCTTCCGCGCGCAGACACTGAGCCGCACCGGATCCCAACCACTTCTCCGGATCCTGTGTTCCCTCCTCTTTCTTCCGCGCGTGTATCTTCGCGCCACGTGGCCACACGCGAGGCGAACCGTCGCGTCCACGGCTGAATCACTACGCTGGCGGTTTTTAGCCCACCTCTTTTCTTTATAAGGGCAAAACCGCCTCCTCCTTCTTCTTCTTCGCATTCTCCACTTCTCGCGCATGCCCGTTCCTCGTTCGCACGCCTCCGCGCCCTTGCTTCGCTCAAGTTCCGCCGCCCGCAAACTCTCTCGAGCGCACCGCCGGACGCCGCCGGACTTCTCCGCGGAAAAACTTCGCGCGCTTCTTCTTTTCCGCCGCGACATTGGAGCTCCTCGAGTTCCTCCCCATCCCGCCGCCGACCTCTGTCTTCCTTGAGCCTGCCCCGACGCCGGCGGTTACTTCCCCCGCGACTCTGCCGCCCCTGTGTTAGTCCTTTTTCCCTTTACTCCTCTTTTACTCGCAGTTCAGATCTTGAGTTGAAAGCATATTTATTCCTTCTTTTTCTTTGCTTTTTCCTTCCTTCGTAGATCTTCTCGCGGGGGTAGTTTTTAGGGAATCTGTTTTTTCCGAGTAGATACCAAAAACCTCTTGAATCCAAATGTCTTCCGAACAATACGCTTCCTCCTCTTCCTCCAGTAATCGAAGATCCCGCATCTGACGGGGTCAGCGCAGAACTTGCGCGGACGGAAACCGAGAGCTCCCAAGAACAAGATGCCGGAAGCTCCAGCCAAGCTTCCGGCACCGATCTTTCCGAGATCACCCGCGGAGCCTGGATGGGCTCCAGCGTTAGCCAGTACGAGATTGACTGGTTATACCGGTCCCGGAGGATTCCGGAAGGAGTTTCCTGCCCGATTCCCGGCGACGAGATTGAGCCGGTGCTCCAACCCGGCGAACGTGTTGTCTTTCTTGCTCACTTTGAGCGCGGCTTCGGCCTTCCCGTCTCCTCCTTTTTTCGAGATTTCCTTGATTTCTATAAACTCCAACCTCACCATCTTCCCGGCAACGCCATCTTCTATCTTTCTTGTTATGTCACCTTCATGGAGGCATACATCGGCATCCGTCCCACTCGCGAGACGTTTGCTCGATTCTTCGCCCTTCGGATTAATTCCGTTCAGGGCTTAGACATTCCGAAACCCAAACCCCCCGTTCAATGCGGGTCCTGCATCATTGGCTCTCGCCAAGCGAGCCCCTTCTTCAAATTCTCCGGTTTGAGTCATGCCACCATGGCAAGGGACCTTCTTCTATGTCAAGAACACCGGCGCTCGCGGATCTCATAGATCCGCTCCTTTTGATCCGCGCCACCCACCAAAACTCGGAGCTACAATCCGAAGGAGTCTCACAACGAGACAAACCGGATTATACGCTTCATGAAACAGCGCATGAAGGACACCGACCTCCTCCGACGATATCATCCGCACCTTCATATCGCGCCGGGTGCTTCCTCAAGCGCCGCGCCCACAAGATGAGCGAGATGTATGGTCCCGTGATCCTACCAAGATCACCGGCCTGCCTCAAGCAAGAAGGACGTCGTCCTCAAGGCCAGGCAGATCGTCCACTTCCATGCCGAAGATCGGGAATGGGGCTCCGCCTCTTAGCTCCACTAACCCTCCGAAGAAGTAAGAAATTACATAACTCGGGTCGGTTCTCCGGAAGCTTTTATTGCGGCTATCCTCTTTTTTTCCTTTTTTGTTTTCTCAGGCCAAGGACCGTTTCCCCGGATTGAATCCGACAAGCGAGGCCGTTGCCGGAAGCGCGGTCTCGACAAGTTTGACCCCGACCCCGTCATCTTCTGGAAGGATTTAAAGATGGGCCGGACTCCTGCCGCTCGCCTTGGCAAAGCTCCGCCGGAACCTTCCGGTTCGTCTGATGAGTTAACCATTCTCGAGGTAGCTTTTCTTTCATTCCTCTCATACTTTTTGCTATTGTTCTTCTGTAGATGTACCCTCAGCCAACCTTGACCCACAGATTCATGAGCATGCGACGCCGCTGCAGCCGAGGCCGGCAAAGAGTTTGTGGACAAACTCATGGCCCAGGGCCAGAAGAACAAGACGCCGGCTTCCGATGCCGGCTCCAAGCTCCTCCCGCCAAACGCTTCAGGACCGAGCCCGTCGCGGGTAAGGTCGTTGCCATGAGGCGCCGCAAGGGCAAGCAGATGCCGACGGCCACCGGGTAAGGCTTCAATCTTCTGCTTGTTCTGTTTTCATCAAGTTCTTTTCCGGTTGCTCTTTTCCCAACTTTTTTCTTTTCTTTCTTTCAGCCCCGCGCTCAAGCTTGGCCCCAGGCCTGAGGGCTCTGCCGGCTCGGTCAGGACCTCGACTCCTCCTCCTCACTCCGATCCGGCACCATCCGGTGCCGTCAACATCTCTGCCTCCCCTTGTGGAAAAATGTTCGGGCGCGCGCCCCTACACCGCCAGATCCCGCGCGGAGGAGGGACCCCTGCCTCCCCTCCGAGACGCAAGACACCGGCGCGGCCACATGGGTTTTAAAAGACCCGCCGGGCGGGCGGAACCTCTGTTCCTCCCGTCCCCGAGAAGAAGAAAAGGAAGAAAACTTCCTCCAAGCTCGCGAAGCTTCCGCGTTGGATACCTCTGCTGCCGCCATGCCAGGAACCTCCCGCACCGCCGGGCCGTCTCTGCTCCTGAGGCAGCCGGGCCCACTCCGCGCCTCCGACTCAAGCTCCCGACCGCGCCTGCGCCGCCGCCGGCCCCTTAAGATCAAGCCGGAGCGCTCGCGCGGAAAGGGCACGGACGGCTCCTCGGGCGGTTCGCAGCCCTTAGTGCTGCACACGGCCTCGCGCCATGGCGTTTCAGACAAACCGACCGCCTCTTGGGCGGGATCGTTGAGCTCAGCGCGGAGCCAGAGTGGGGCCTCTCCTTCCTTACGCCTAGCTGGGCACGGACATCTCCGCAGCTACCCGCGGCTTGGGGAAGGACCGCCTCCCAGCGCCGATCTGTCCGGCCCCGCTCAGCGAAGAACACTTGCGCGCCTCAAGCGTGCCGTGAAGGTCGACAACGCGTGGTACGACCGCCAACGTGGTGGTAAGTTCTACTACTTTCCCTTGTAAATTTTCTTGATGCGGTTTTCTCTTTCGGATCTTGTCTATTCTCCCAAATCCCCGAGTTTTGGGTTTAGAGTGTAACTCTGAGCGCGAAACTTCCTTTTTAAAGAATTTCCGAAACCGGCATCTATCTCTTAGCAAACCGCGAACTCCCAGTCCCCGAGTTTTGGGTTGAGAGCTCGCTCTTAGCGCAAAACTTCCTTTTTAAAGATGCTGCAAACTCCCAGTCCCCGAGTTTTGGGTTGAGAGCTCGCTCTTAGCGCAAAACTTCCTTTTTAAAGATGCCGCAAACTCCCAGTCCCCGAGTTTTGGGCTAAGAGCTTGCTCTTAGGGTGAAACTCTCTAGAAATGCACGAAGCCGGCATCACTAGTCCCCGGGTTCCGGGTTAAAATCCTTTGTTCTTCACTAACATCATTTCTTAAACGAGCACGGCCGACGCCCGGAAAGCCCTCTTTGAGGAGCTTCTATGGAGCACCGGAGCCTTGCTGAGGCGCACAGCAAGTGCCTAGGTAATTTCTCGCACCTCCGACATCTTTCCCATGTTTTTCTTTTCTTTATGACTCCATACAAGTTTTTGGCACAACACCATCCCGGAAGCTCCATTGAGGCCCTCAAGGACCAGGTTGCCAAACCCAAGGTACAATTTCTATCTTTCCGGTTTACTTGCTTCTCATGTGCCTTTGCGTTTTGCTAACATCTTCTCTTCCGGTTCTTAGCTGAAAAGGAGCTCATCCGGGATCACCAGGTGGCCTTGGACGCCCAAAAGGATATTCCGCAGAGCTCAAGGACCAAAGGCAGGCCGGGAGTCCCAGATTGAGTCAAGGTCACGCTGCCGCGTGAGCCAAAGCAAACGAGGCGCTGGAGATGCCGCAATGCCAATGTGGTGTTGAGCTGAGGAAGCATCAAGGCGCTAAAAGCAGCCGAGGGCAAAGCCGCCAAGGCGCACAAAGCTGCCGCGCAGGAGGCCGAAGCCCGTAGGGCAAGAGAGCAGGTTGCGCCCGAGCTTAACATAAAGAGTACGACCTCGGGTCACGATCGACGCGCTTGCCCTCCGCGTAAGTTTCTTCTTTCTTTCCTGCTTCGCTTAGAAGCTTACTCGTTCCGGTATCATATACTTAGCCTTTTGTTTGTCTCGCAGGGCTCTTTCCGGACTCCCAGGCCCATGCTATGAAGAAGGTTGCAGAGCACCGGGCCAAGCAGGCGGCCAACTTGGGTGCACC
Organism: Lolium multiflorum; assembly: GCA_030979885.1. Taxonomy (NCBI): domain Eukaryota; kingdom Viridiplantae; phylum Streptophyta; class Magnoliopsida; order Poales; family Poaceae; genus Lolium; species Lolium multiflorum. The sequence goes on from CM061750.1 coordinate 362,149,344, forward strand.
TTGGGATCCCTATGATCACTTGGTTGCTCTAAGCGCGCGATCTCCCACATGCGCTCGGTGGATCGGAACCTTTCCGACATCCCCGAAGTAGCCTCCCAACTTTTCAAGACCCTCCGGCCTGGTGAAGCGGTGCCGGACACCTTCTCCTTGATCAGCACCGGTTAAAGGGTGCTCGCAGAAGATCCGGGAGTGGCAGCTCCGCTGCCCGTGCCGGACGGACTCCGCGCATTGCACCGCCTCCCGGTATCCGGAGTTGGACTTGGATGCCTTCATCGGCGTGCGTGAAGGTGCTCCTACCGATGTGGATCCGGTTCTCACCGCTAAGCGGCAGACCGCGCGTACCACATCGCGGAGTACGCCGACATGCGCACCTTCATCCCCTCCAGAAGATGTCAAAGATTATCCGAGCGAGGAGGAGGAGGAGATGAAGGCGAGGACGTGCCACCGCCAACTCCCGATGCCGGCGCCACTCCCCCTAAGCCCCTGCGCCTCTCACTTTAGATATTACCTGTCCCTGAGTACTTTGCCATAACACTTGTTAAATTCTACCCCGGTATGCCGGGGTTTATGATGTAAGATAAGACTTAACCTTTTGGTTCGTGCTAAAACTTTTATGCCGGTAAGCTGTACCGGTTAACTTATTAAGTTATGTTTGACTTAAGATATTTTCTTGTTGATTTGCTTTTTCTTGCACTGCAACGATTCCGAAATTGTTTCCGCATCCAATTGATGCACACTTGGCTCTTTTGCCTTGGCTCGCCTACCTTCTCTGGGCATTTTGGCGTATGAGCACAAAGTTCTTTTACCAAGCAAGCACTTTCTTGAACTTAGAAATAACTCGAAATTTTTGCAAAACCGGTATAACCGGGTTAGTTAAACTTTTCCGGATTGTTCTTTCCCGCTCTCCCTCTTCGCACTTCATGTGCTTATCCCCTACCGCTTTATCTTGCTTGCCATGAAGCCAAGTTATGGACAACAGCAGAGTCGAAGACTCCGGTAGGTTTAGCACACTACTAAACCGGAAAGAAAAAACGTTCAATAAGCAACCTTAAAAGAAAAATAAACATGTTTCATGCAACTTACTAAGGTAGTCCCCGAGATTCATTCGAGGGTTCCGACATCTTTATTCATAGCAATTAAGGTACAAAAAGGAACTCTTACAGCACCACTTCAAGAGTAGAAAGGACGCAACAAAGCTACATTCCATGGGCGTTTGTCTCCTCTCCGACTTGTCCGCCTTTCCTTTCTTCCATTCCCGTGCATCAATCGGGTAATAGGCATCATTGTGGAGAGCCTTGCTCACAATGAAGGGTCCTTCCCACGGAGGGGAAAGTTTGTGCCGCCTTCGGTGCGCCGGCACAGCGTAGCACTAGTCCCCTTCTCGGAACACTCTTGGATTGACCTTCCGACTATGATAGCGTCCGAGGTTTTGTTGGTAAATGGTTGTTCTTGCCACAGCTAGCTCTCTTGCTTCTTCTAGCAAGTCCACATCATTTTCTCTGGCCTCTTTGGTATAGAGTTGCACCCTGGGGAATCATGGAGAATGTCGGTTGGTGACCGCTTCCGCTCCATAAACCATGAAGAATGGCGTGTATCCGGTAGACCGGTTCGGAGTTGTTCTTAGACTCCACAGCACCGATGGTAGCTCATCGATCCAACATCCCGGCGATTTTTCCATTGCATCAATGAGTCTTGGTTTGATACCGGAAAGTACCAAAGCATTCGTTCTCTCAACTTGGCCATTGCCTTGCGGGTGCGCCACTGAGCACAAATCCAGCCGGATGTTTTTGCTTCACAGAATCGCTTGAATTCTCCTTGGGCAAAGTTTGTGCCATTGTCGGTTATGATACTGTGTGGGTATCCATATCGCAGAATTACATCTTTTAGGAATTTTACTGCTGTGTGGCCATCACATTTTGCGATAGGCTTCACTTCCAGTCACTTGGTGAACTTATCCACCATTACCAAGATGTGGGTCATGTTTCCTTGCGGTTTTGAAGGTCCAACCATGTCCAGGCACCAAACAAAGAAAAAGGCCAAGTTAGCTGTGATGGTTTTTAAGCCGGATGTGGGGTATGGTTTTGCTTAGCATACCTCTGGCATTGCATTTCCTTACCAAATCCTCGGCATTATCTAAGGCAGTGGGCCGCAGAATCCATGCCGAACACCTTTGCTACCAACGCCCTTGAAGAAGCGTGGTGCCCACATTCTCCTCGATGAATTTCCTCGAGCATTTCTCTTCCTTCTTCCGGCTCCACACATCTTTGGAGGACACCGGTAACACTTCTCTTGTATACCTCACCATTGATGATGGTGTAAGCTTTGGACCTTCTATGTATCCTTCTTGATTCATTTTCGTCAACCGGCAAAGTGCCGTTGATCAGGAATTCCTTAATAGGTTTAACCCAAGATGGTGCCTCTCACCACAAACACCGGCATGTCTACGTCCATGCTCGTCACAAGCATTGCCTCTTCCGGATGGGCGTCGCAGTCCGAGTTTCTTAATATGTCCCCGAGTTTGCTCGGAGTAGTTCCTGGTTTCCTCCACAATCTCCATTGGCACCACATGTGATTCCTGTACAAAAATTGATTCCGACTCCGGACTTGGCTTGATTGATGGAACTCTTAAGTGCGCCAGAGCTATTCCGGGAGGAATTTCTTGCCTGGACGAACCTAGCTTGGATAAGGTATCCGCGGCCTCATTTTCTGCGCGCGGCACTGGTGAAACTCACACCTTCGAAGAATCCGCAATCTTTTGCACATGGAACCGGTATGAGGCCATGTTGGCATCTTTTGCGTCCCAATCTCCGGAACATTGTTGCACCACAAGATCTGAATCACCATAGCAAATGATCCCGAGTGCCCCGATTTCTTTTGCAACCTTGAGCCCATGTATCAGAGCCTCGTACTCAGCGACATTGTTTGATGCCCTGAAGTGCACTTGTAAAACATACCGGAGGTGGTCTCCTTTGGTGAGGTGAGTACTACACCCACCTAGGCCCTCCTTGAGCTTGGATCCGTCAAATGCATCTTCCAAGTACTCTATTTTGTGTTCTGCGGCTTGTATTGTATCTCCGCCTAATCGACCAAGAAATCGAAAGCTTGCGATTTTATGGCATCTCTTCTTTCATATACCGGCACATACGGTGATAGCTGAATTGCCCATTTTGCAATCCCGCGCTGCATCCTTGTTGCCCATGATATCGGAGATGGGTGCCTCGCCACCACCTTCATGGGGTGCTCCTCAAAGTAATGCTTGAGCTTTGTGGCGGCCATAAACACGCCATAAGTCATTTTTGGAAGTGTGGGTAGTTTTGTTTTGATGAGGAGAGCACCTCGCTCAGGTAGTATACCGGCCTCTGGACGGTTTTTCCTTCCTCCTCTCTTTCCACCACAACCACAACACTAACCACCCGGTTCGTTGCCGCTATATAAAGCAACATAGGTTCTCTTTCCAAGGGTGAGGCCAAAATTGGGGCCGTTACGAGCATGTTTTTCAATTCTTTAAACGCTGCGTCTGCCTGCGTGGTCCCATTTAAAGTATCCGATTTTCTCATCAAAGCATAGAGCGGCAAGGCTTTTTCTCCTAGCCGCTTTATGAACCGCCTTAGCGACAAGCTTCCGGTAAACTTTTGCACATCTTTTAGTTCTCGTGGGATAGTCATTCTTTCTATTGCCTCGGATTTTTACCGGATTAACCTCAATGCCCCGGCTTGACACAAGGAAACCAAGTAGCTTGCTTGCCGGCATGGACACCAAAGGTGCACTTTGCCGGATTGAGTTTCATCCGGAACCGCCTTAGGTTATCAAATGTTTGCGGATGTCATCGATTAAGGTATCTTTTACTTTAGTTTTTATCACAATATCATCCACATAAACTGCACATTTTTTCCGATTTGATCAAACAAGCATTTTTGCATACAACGCTGGTACGTTGCACCGTTGCGCAAACCGAAAGGCATAGTAACATAGCAATAAGCCCCGTGGGGTAATGAACGCAGTTTTTATTTGATCTTCTTTTTTCAGAGGGATTTGGTGGAAGCCGGAATACGCATCCAGGAACGACAACAACTCACACCCAGCAGTAGAATCAATCACTTGATCGATTCGGGGCAAGGGGAAAGGGTCTCTTGGGCAAGCTTTGTTGAGGTTGGTGTAGTCGATGCACATGCGCCACACTTTTGCAAGTTTTGCCTCCAGTGTTCTCATCTTTTTTTCTTTCGACCATCACCGGATTGGCCAGCCACTCTGTGTGCGTGACCTCCACGATGAAACCGGCAACCACCAGCTTTGTTACTTCTTCTCCAATGATTTTTCTCCTATCTTCAGCGAACCGCGCAAAGGTTGCCGCACCTGGCTTAGCATCCTTCCGACGTTTAGAGAGTGCTCACCAGCTCCCTGAACACCTACCAAGTCATCAGAACCAAGGCGAAGATATTCCGATTCTCACGGAGAGGAAGCCGACGAGCGCGCTTTCCTATGCTGACCGAGGCCGGCACCGATACGAAGTGCGCTCGGGTGTGCCTGGATCCAAGACAATGTCCTTTGTCTCGTTTGTCGGCTTGAATGCCGGTGAGTCCAAGCTTCCACTCATTGCCGCTAGGCTCAACTTTGAGGACGAGCCAACGCAATGTTAGCTTTGCATTCTTTTCTTTTCTTCCGCTATCACCATGATTCCCAGTTTGATCCGGCGAAGTGTGCCTATGAGACTTTATAGTTCCCCACCACAGTTAGTGGTCCACGAGGTGCCGACATCTTCATCTTGAGATAGGCCGTATGGGTTGATGCCATGAAAGCTGCCAAAGCCGGTCTCCCCAACAAGGCATGGTAGAGACTATCTAAGTCCACCACCTCAAACTCAAGGTTCTCAACACGACAATTGTCGCGTCCTCCAAACGACACGTCCACCCGAACTTTTCCTATCGGGGCGCAAGACAAACCGGGAACAATCCCATGGAAAGTTGTGTGAGTTGGCTGCAGCATATTCTCCGTTATGCCCAGCGTACGCATGGTGTGCTTGTACATGATGTTTATGTCGCTGCCGTTGTCTATCAGCACCTTGCTGAATTTTACCCGAGTTTCCGGCCCTTCATGATTGGGTCCACAACGAGAGCGTATCCACCCGGATTCGGCATGACTTTGGGGTGATCCTTGAACGACCAAGTGATTTCCTGATCTGACCACAGCATGTATTTTGGAACTGCCGGCATCACGGCGTTCACTTCCATGGAACGGCGATGCACGCTCTGACTGTCGATTGGCTCAGTGACAAAGACAACCATGCACAGATGCGGGTCCTCGTAAACATTCCGGCCTAAAGGTGATGGTGGAGGTGGTTGGTCATTGTTTTGCTCCACCCGGTTAACCCTTGCATCTGCTGCCTGCTTGGCCGAGGCTGCACCTGTAAGGCGTTTGTCCAGTGAGTGGTGGTGGAGGTGGCAATTGCTGTTGTTGCTGCACGGGGCCCCTGGCGCCTGCGCATCTTTTACCGCTCCCCTTTGCATCAAGAACTTGGTCCAAGAACAATCCTTTGTTAAGTGGTTCGACGGGTGATCCGGATTCGGCGTGTGCCACCGGCAAGGTTGATCCATGGCGGCTTCCATGGTGTATTTCACGGGCTCTTGCCAATTCTTTTTCTGGCTTGGTTTCTTTTCTACCCACTCGTTTCTTAGGACCGCCATGGCTGCGATCCGTTTTTTTGTCGACGGCGCTGGGCGTCAAAATTTTCTCGCACGGCAGCAACTTGCTGTGATGCATATCTTCGATCCGGAAATCTTCCCTTCTTTTGTTGTTCCGTTATCCCAGTATTGCCGCTGATGCAAGATTTGATCGGCTCGGCTTAACAAACAGCTGCATTGGGTCTCCAATGCATAGCTATCTGCCACACGTATCATCTCCGCTAAGGTTGTGGGCATGCTTCTCTGCAGCCTTTGCCACAAGGTGATCCTCTCCGCATCCTTGACGAACCAAGCAATGGCTTGTGCCTCAATCACTCCTTCACACGTGTTTCTCATTGAGTTCCACCGGTGAGATAATCCCGCCCTGGTTCTCCCGCACGCCGCCGACACGTCGCAAGCTGTTGGGGCCGGTTGGCCTTTTGTAGGTGCTGCCTGTTGTTCACAAACGCTTCCTCAAAGTCCAACCATCCGTTAATACTTCCTGCCGGCAAGTTGTTTAGCCAAATCCTCGCAGACCCACGAGGTAGGATGGTATGATTCTTACCGCCCAACGCGGTTTCTCCACCACCAGCACATAAACAGCGTGACATAATCTGCCCGCCAGTCTTCCGCTTGGTTGTTCCATCGTACGTTCTTGTGTCCCGGGGCATGGAAATTGCGCACCGGTGGTTCTTCTCTCATGATCCGTGGGCCAAAACACCTTGGGCCAGGAGGTCCTTCACATTCAACTATTGCAGATAGATGTACTCTGTCCAGTGCCTCGCATCCCGGTCCGGCAAACATCTTTCCCCAGGCGTTCTCCCAAAGGGTTCCGGTGGACTCTTGTTCGTTCCACCTCGGAACTGATTCATCGTACTCTTCCTGGTTCCGTGGCTCTTGCCTCGCCGGTACTCTGGTGGTGGCATTTCTTCATCCACGTACGCCACTCTTGCGTCGATAATTTTGCCCTGTTTCATATCTACCGGCATGATTGTTTCTGCATAGCCTCCCTTGGCGTAGCCCCGATCCGCCCCTTGGCTTTTTCTACCGGCATCATGTTGCCCGGCTTTTGTTTTCCGCAAGAACGGATCATACACAGTCATCTGCCGTGCGTTCTTTTCTCTCTCTCTTTCTTTTGTCCGGATGAGGGGATGATGCCTGCCCATGGGACTTGCTTCCGGCATTCTTTGTTGAACGGATTTTGAGGCCAGCGCTCGTTAAGCTTAGCCAACTCGGCATTTTGTGCTCAATAATTCAAGCACTCTCTTACATGTTCTGTTTTGCTAACCTCGTCCGGAAAGAGATTCACACAAATCTACTGCAGCTTTAGCGGCTTTTATAGTTTTATCCGGACTACTGTACTTAGGCTTTTCTACAATGCTCACAGATACAGATGCACTCTTACCGGCAAGAACTTCTTTCGCAAATCCTGATCTAGATTGCGAGCCTTAAGCCGGTTCCCGGTATCCTAGCAGGATGAGCACTAACCAAGCAAAGCCATGGGCAGCGTTGTACTCACGTAGGGTAGGTTCAGCTCGCGCTGCGCCGGATGATGTCGGCGCCACCGGAAGCAGGGCCTTGCGCGTGGCCTCCGGCTCCTCCCGGTTGCCGGGTCGATGTTTTGCGCGATGGGCGTGGCCAGCGTGTTCATCGCCGCTTGCAGAGGTGTTGCGGTGGTGCGATGATGCTCCGGCGATGCGTCACGCTCGGCGGTGGCTTGGCTGCGAGTCGACGCCGCACGTTCAGCACCCTCCTCCTGAGCTCCTTGCCGGTGTTGACCGCACCAGCCATCATGACCTCCACGCTGTGGCGGCGCGGTGAAGCCAGCACGATCTTGGCGGATCCGGCGCCACCAGCACCAGCGATATACTGGCGCTCCGGCACGGTGCCGAAGTAGATGCGGTGCGGAACCAAACTCGATGGCGAAGCAGCCCGTTATCGTTGATGAAGTCCATGTTGTAGATGCGTGCCACGAGCGGACAGTGCGCCGCCGATGTCGAGGATGCCCGCCAAATATGAACTCAGAAGCGCCACTTCATGCCCCACGGTGGCGCCAACTGCTCGTCGTGGTGAACGGACAGATGCCATGGGATGGCTTATCTTGGGGCCGAATGGACGCTAGAGGATTTGGGGGAGGGTTTGTGACTAGATGGACGAACTTCCGGATGCTTTCCTCGAGAACTTGGCCAAGGCCAGAGGTAGAAGAAAGACACAAGGATGAACTCGCTCTAGATCACCATGTTCATTGATCTCAAAACAGGTTACAGGTTTTTCTCTCTTCTGTGGATCGCGCGTATGAAAGAGGCTGCCCCCTCTCCTTATATAGGGGAGAGGGTGGCTTACATAACAAGAAACCCTAATGGGATCTTTGACTAGACAAACTACTTTACAAAGATACTTTATAAAGCTACTTTAATCATAGATGACGCCGGGGTCTTCTTTAAGCATGGAGGCTGACGTCCTCCGGCTTCTTTGACCGTCATCCTCCTCTTTGTCTTCTAGCCTTCGTTTAAAGCTACTTTGCTTATCTCATCCTTGTCCTTTAGCTCCTGACGGAATCTTTGACCAGTCACCGACATGCCTTCCTTTCGGTACGCCGGTATCTTTCCTTCCTGGTTCCGGTATACCCTCTTGGGGATACCGGCCTAGCTTCACTTAGCCAAACTCTATCTTCATGTTCCGGTATGAACATTAAACCGGTATCTCGAAGGGTGAGACCATCCGGTATGGCATACCTTTGGCATACCGGGGGTCATCCCCCCAACAACCATGCTTCTGGGGACGCCATCAACTCTTTGTTGAATATCATGTGAGTTGCTATGCATGCCCGTCTTGTCTGAAGTAAGAGAGATCTACCACCTTAATGGTTAGAGCATGCATATTGTTAGAGAAAAATTGGGCCGCTAACTAAAGCCATGAATCATGGTGGAAGTTTGAGTTTTGGACATATATCCTCAATCTCATAGAACACTAATTGTTGCCACATGCTTATGCATTAAAGAGGAGTCCATTATCTGTTGTCCATGTTGTCCTAATGGATGTCTAAGTTGAGAATAATCAAAAGCGAGAAATCCAAATGCGAGCTTTCTCCTTAGACCTTTTGCATAGGCTGCATGGAGGTACCCTTTGTGACACTTGGTTAAAACATGTGTATTGCGATGATCCGGTAGTCCAAGCTAATTAGGACAAGGTGCGGGCACTATTAGTATACTATGCATGAGGCTTGCAACTTGTAAGATATAATTTACATAATACATATGCTTTATTACTACCGTTGACAAAATTGTTTCATGTTTTCAAAATAAAGCTCTAGCACAAATATAGCAATCGATGCTTTCCTTTGAAGGACTTTCTTACTTTTGAGTCCTATCTCTCTCTCCACCTTAAGAAGCAAACACTTAGTGAACCGTGCATTGATTCCTACATACTTGCATATTGCACTTGTTATATTACTACATTGACACTATCCATGAGATATACATGTTATAAGTTGAAAGCAACCGCTGAAACTTAATCTTCCTTTGTGTTGCTTCAATACCTTTACTTTGATTTATTGCTTTATGAGTTAACTCTTATGCAAGACTTATTGATGCTTGTCTTGAAAGTACTATTCATGAAAAGTCTTTGCTTTATGATTCATTTGTTTACTCATGTCATTACCATTGTTTTTGATCGCCGCATTCATTACATATGCTTACAATAGTATGATCAAGGTTATGATGGCATGTCACTTAAGAAATTATCATTATTGTTATCGTTTACCTACTCGAGGACGAGTAGGAACTAAGCTTGGGGATGCTTGATACGTCTCAAACGTATCTATAATTTCTTATGTTCCATGCTACTTTATTGATGATACCTACATGTTTTATACACATTATATGTCATTATTATGCGTTTCCAAACTAACCTATTGACGAGATGCCGAAGGGCCGTTCCTGTTTTCGCTGTTTTTGGTTCCAGAAATCCTAGTAAGAAAATATTCTCGGAATCGAGACGAAATCAACGCCCAGACCTATTTTTCCACGAAGCTTCCAGAGCCTGAGAAGGACCAGAGGGGGCCACCGGGCCCCCACACACACCAAGGCCCTGGCCCTTTAGTGTGTCGCCGCCTCGTCAGCCGTCCGCCTCTTCGCTATATAAAGGTCCCCGACCTAAAACACGATACGAATAAGCCACGGTACGCGAAACCTTCGAGCGCGCCATCGCGAAGCCAAGATCAGAGACAGAGTCTCCGTTCCCGCACGCGCCGGGACCCGGGAATTAAGTGCCCCGGAAGGCTTCTCCATTGACACCGTTGCCATCTCCACCGCCATCTTCATCACCGCCGCTCCCATGAGGAGGGAGTAGTTCTCCATCGAGGCTCGGGCCGTACCAGTAGCTATGTGGTTCATCTCTCTCCTATGTACTTCAATACAATAATCTCATGAGCTGCCTTACATGATTGAGATTCATATGATGATGCTTGTAATCTAGATGTCATTATGCTAGTCAAGTGGGTTTTACTTATGTGATCTCCAGACTCCTTGTCCCACGTGTGTAAAGGTGACAGTGTGTGCACCGTGTGGGTCTCTTAGGCTATATTTCAGAATACTTATTCACTGTTATGAATGGCATAGTGAAGTGCTTATTTATATCCCTTTATGATTGCAATGTGTTTTGTATCACTATTTATCTATGTGCTACTCATGTGATGTTATTAAAGTAGTCTATTCCTCCTACATGGTGTAATGGTGACAGTGTGTGCATCGTGTAGTTCTTGTCGTAGATTATGATCATAATCTCTTGTAGATTGTGGAGTTAATTGTCATTATGATAGTATTGATGTGATCTATGCCTCCTTCGTAGTGTGATGGTGACAGGTGTGCATGCTATGTTAGTACTTGGTTTATTTTGCAAAGATCTATTATACTCTAAGGTTACTTAAACATGAATATCGAATGTTGTGGCGCTTGTTAACTCCGGATTGAGGGTTCGTGTAATCCTACACAATTAGTGGTGTTCATCATCTAACAAGAGTATATGTAGCACAAAGGAAAGAGAACTTATTTATTATGTGATCAATGTTGAGAGTGTCCACTAGTGAAAGTATGATCCCTAGGCCTTGTTTCCACCACAAAGAATTGCTTCCCACGCCAGTAAGCTATTTTCTGGCGCCGCTTGTTTATCGTTATACTTTACTTTCTGCAATATTACCACCATCTATACCACCCGTGTTTTACTATCTCTTCGCCGAACTAGTGCACCTATACATCGACAAGTGTATTTGGTGTGTTGGGGACACAAGATACTTCTGCTTTGTGATTGCAGGGTTGCTTGAGAGGGATATCTTTGACCTCTTCCTCCTCGAGTTCGATAAACCTTGGGTGATCCACTTAAGGAAAACTTGCTGCTGTTCTACAAACCTCTGCTCTTGGAGGCCCAACACTGTCTACAGGAAAAGAAGCGTGAGTAGACATCAATGACCCACACTTATATAAAGAAGGAGTGGATGGTATTATGAGAAGATGTGTCCCAGAATATGAACAACAAGAGATATTGAGTAAATGTCATGGTAGTGTTTATGGAGGACATCACGAGATAGAACCGCACAAAAGGTTCTACAATCAGTTTTTATTGCCAACGCTTTTCAAAGATGCAAGGAAGTTTATCTTATCTTGTGATGAATGTCAAAGAGTTGGCAATATATCTAGACGCAATGAAATGCCTATGAATTATACTCTTGTTATTGAACCATTTGATTGTTGGGGATTGACTTCATGGGTCCTTTCCCTTCTTCAGAAGGTAACACTCATATACTTGTCGCTGTTGATTATGTTACTAAATGGGTAGAAGCTATACCTACAAAAAGTGTTGATGGTGAGACCTCTATAAAAATGCTTGTAGATGTTATATTTCCTAGATTTGGAGTACCTAGATATATTATGACTGATGGGGGTTCTCATTTTATTCATGGTGGTTTTAGAAAACTCTTGCCAAATATGGTATTAATCATAGAATTGCTTCAGCTTATCATCCTCAAACTATTGGGCACAAGTAGAATTATCAAATAGAGAAATTAAAGCTATCTTGGGAAAGACTGTTAATAAATCTAGAAAGAATTGGGCTAGTAAGTTAAAGGAAGCACTGTGGGCTTATAGAACTGCTTATAAAAATCCTATGGGAATGTCTCCTTATAAAATGGTTTATGGAAAAGCTTTTCATTTACCTTTAGAACTAGAGCACAAAGCTTATTGGGATGTAAGAGAACTTAATAAAGATTTTAAACTTGCTGGTGAAGAGGTTGCTACAATTGAGTTCTTTAGATGAATGGAGAAGTGAAGCTTATGAAAATGATAAACTTTTTAAGGAGAAAGTTAAGAAGTGGCATGATAGAAGAATTATTAAAAGAGAATTTAATGTTGGAGATAAAGTCCTATTGTATCGGTCTCGTCTCAGATTTTTTGCAGGGAAATTACTCTCAAAATGGTAAGGACCATATGTTATTGAGGAGGTATATCGTTCAGGAGCAATAAAAATTAGCTCTTTGGAAGGTAACGCCACACAAGTAGTGAATGGACAAAGACTCAAGCATTATATTTAGGAGATTCTTATAATGAAGATATTGATGTTATTCAAGTGATGACTCCTAAGCTTTCATCAAAGATCAAATTGACAAAGTCGCAGAGTCCGACTTTGAATATGTAACAGTTTTAGTAATAAAAAGTCCGTGTTTAGCTTTCCGAACAATATTTGTGCTGTTTTTGGAAAATATAAAAAATTACGAGATCGAGACGGAGTGGAGGAGACGCGCGAGGGCCCGTCACCATAGGCCGGCGGCGGCACCCCGCCGCGCCGCCTATGGGGACAGCCCTGCGTCCCGTTTCCACTCGTTTCGGCCTGGAACCTTCCTTTTATTGTAAAAATATTTGCTATATAATCCCCGGACCCCTGGAGGTCCGTATATCGTTTTTCGTCGTGTTTTGTTTCGAACGTTTTCCGCGATATTGTTTTCAGATCTAGAGCCACCATGTCTTCGTCGGAGCCTCCGAAGGACAACTTCTTTGAGAACGTCGTCAACCCGTACATGAGCGAGTTGAAGATGCATCCCAAGGAACGCTGCTCGTAGATGGAGAGTTGCAGATAGAAGATGTTCAGGGAGGGAGAAGGAAGCTTGGAGGACAGATGGAAGAAACTTGAACAAGAGGTCTTCACCTACAAGAAGATGGCTGAGCGTGAAGTGGATCTTCCACAAGATTGTGTCCAAACTCATTGGTGAACATGAAAAGGAGACTGCAAAGCTGTGGAGCGATATCCTCTCACTTCACAACACTACCAACCAACTTCAGGCGCAACTTTATGATGTTTGGAATCAAAACTGTGAGTATGAAAACAGGTTTAAACGCATTAGCGATGCTGCTAGTTTCAGGATTCCCGAGACCAAGACATCGTTTGTTGATGGAGAGCCTCTTCCCTGGAAGTTTGATGACGAGAAGAATCCACCATCATCGCCACCGGAGGAGTAAATTCATCATCGGTATTGGCATCCCCTTGGTTTGTTCCAAGCTTGGGGGAGTGCTGCGGTATCACATCATCACTATCTCTATCTTTTACTATCAAGTAGTGTCATATCATGAGTAGGGAAGTTATCATATAGAATAGTTTGCGTGTGGAAGTATCTCTCTTTAGTTGGTTATCTATGTATCCGTTGGTGTGAGTTATCGTTATGGAATATTAATGAGAAGTTTTATCATTTACCTTTTGCACACCTTATTTTAGTTTGTAATTTCTATTATATGATCACTCTTGACATTAGTATTGATATCACTTTGGGAGCATCAAGTAAATCTATTTGGTTTTGGCAAACTTAGCATTGGTCAATAGCAACAACACCTTGATGTTTAAATAGAAAAGGGAAATACATGTAGATATATTGCTTTATTATCTTTCCATGCTAATGAGTTTAGTATTCTGAAGCTAAAATTGCTTGTGCTTATGAGAAAGATGCATGATTGTTTCTATCACATGTATATTTGTTTGTTTCCCTCAACCTTTATGCTTGCTACCAAACCTTGCTAGCCAAAGACCTGTATTGAGAGGGAATGCTTCTCATACATCCATGACCTTAGACCAAACCCATGCCATTTGTGTCCACCATAACTACCTACTATGTGGTATTTTGCGCCACTCCAAGTAAATACTTCATGTGCTACCTTTAAATAATTCAAACTATATTACTCCTTATTTGTGTCAATGTTTTATAGCTCATGAGGAAGTATGTGGTGTTTTATCTTTTCAATCTTGTTGGGTGGACTTTCACCAATGGACTAGTGGCACATCCGCTTATCCAATAAATTTGCAAAAGGAGCTGGCAACGGGGTTCCCAGCCCCAATTAATAACCTTCATTAATAATTCTCTTCACATGTTTTGCCCTGATTTATCAGTAAGCAACTTAATTTTGCAATAGACACTCCTCCATAGTTTGAGAAATGATGGAAGGTACCCGAGGATTCGGTTAGCCATGGCTTGTGAAAGCAAAGGTTGGGGGGAGTGTCATCCATAATAAAACTAAAATACATGTGTAAACAAAAGAGAAGGGGATGATCTACCTTGCTGGTAGAGATGTCGTCCTCCATGGGAGCCGCTCTTGGAAGGTCCGTTTGAGGGTTAGAGTGCCCACTACCATTCGTTGACAACAACAAACACCGCTCAAAATCTTACTTTTATGCTCTTTATATGATTTCAAAACTTGAAAAGCTCTAGCACATGATTTAATCCTCGTCTCCTCCCGAAGGGCCTATGTTTTACTTTTATGTTGAGTCAGTAAACCTATTTCCTTCTATCTTAAGCAAGCAATTGAGTTGTTGTGAACCAACCATTTATGCTATGATCTAGTTAATCATGTCTTTTATGCTTTCTTGTTTAGTATAAATTTTATCTGGATGAATATGACTTCGAAAGTTATCAATGATTATGAGGAGATTGTTATGATTGAAGATGAAAGCCCTGCTATATAAATTCTAATATGAAAGCTTTGCTTAGAAGATAAGTACAATCCGTTAGTAGTTTTCTGACCAAGAACAAAGTTTGCCATAACCGTTTATGATTTCCTATGCACCTCTATTTGTGATTTCTCTTTACTTATTTCAAGTTGAGTTATATGAAGAGAATGTTTACTAGAATATCTTGTGTGAATCAATATGATGCTTCTTGTCCGTATTTTATTTATCGACTCTTCACTCCATAAACATGTGGTATTGTTTATTGAGCTTAGTTTCGCTTGGGGACAAGCGAGGTCTAAGCTTGGGGGGAGTTGATACGTCCATTTTGCATCACTATTTTATATCATAATTTGCTGTTATTCATTGATATATTTCATATTTAGAGATGATACTTATGTTATTTCACCTATTTTGCATGTTTCATGATCATTGGAGAATTATTCACCGAGTCAGGATTCTGCTGGAAAAAGCACCGTCAGACACCATATTTCGGAAGATCAACAATTGACGGAAATTACATGAAAAATCCTATTTTTCCAGAAGACGAAGGGAGCCAAAAGGAGGGGCGGGGGGCCGCCATGGCCCCCATAGGCGGCGCGGCCCTGCCTCGTGATACGTCTCCGACGTATCGATAATTTCTTATGTTCCATGCTACATTATTGATGATATCTACATGTTTTATACACATTATATGTCGTATTTACGCATTTTGGAACTAACCTATTAACAAGATGCCGAAGAGCCAGTTGCTTTCTGCTGTTTTTGGTTTGAGAAATCCTAGTAAGGAAATATTCTCGAATTGGACGAAATCAACGCCCGGGGTCCTATTTTTGCATGAAGTGCGTGAAGAGGGAAGGAAGTGGGCCACGAGGCGCCGCCACAACAGGGCGACGCGGCCTAGGGCTTGGCCGTGCGGCCCTGGCGTGTGGGGCCCTCGTGTGCCCCCCCCCCGCGTCGCCCTCCGCCTACTTAAAGCTTCCGTCGCGAAACCTCCCGTACCGAGAGCCACGATACGGAAAACCTTCCAGACGCCGCCGCCAGAATCCCATCTCGGATTCGGAGATCGCCTCCGGCACCCTGCCGGAGAGGGAATCATCTCCCGGAGGACTCTTCATCGCCATGATCGCCTCCGAGTGATGAGTGAGTATTTCACCCCTGGACTATGGGTCCATAGCGGTAGCTAGATGGTCGTCTTCTCCTCATGTGCTTCATTGTTGGATCTTGTGAGCTGCCTAACATGATCAAGATCATCTATCTGTAATACTATATGTTGTGTTTGTCGGGATCCGATGGATAGAGAATACTATGTTATGGTGATTATCAATCTATTATTTATGTGTTGTTTATGATCTTGCATGCTCTTCGTTATTAGTAGAGGCTCTGGCCAAGTTTTTGCTCTTAACTCAAGAGGGAGTATTTATGCTCGATAGTGGGTTCATGCCTCCATTGATATCTGGGATCGTGACAGAAGGTTCTAAGGTTGTGGATGTCTTGTTGCCACTAGGGATAAAACATTGATGCTATGTCTAAGGATGTAGTTGTTGATTACATTACGCACCATACTTAATGCAATTGTATGTTGCTTGCAACTTAATACTGGAAGGGGTTCGGATGATAACCGAAGGTGGACTTTTTAGGCATAGATGCGCTTGGATGGCGGTCTATGTACTTTGTCGTAATGCCCAATTGAATCTCACTATATTTATCATATCATGTATATGCTTTGTTATGCCCTTTTCTATTTGTCAATTGCCCGACTGTAATTTGTTCACCCAACATGCTTTTATCTTATGGGAGAGACACCTCTAGTGAACTGTGGACCCTGGTCCTATTCTTTACATCGCATACAATCTACTGCAATACTTGTTTTACTGTTTTCTTCGCAAACAATCATCTTCCACACAATACGGTTAATCCTTTGTTACAACAAGCCGGTGAGATTGACAACCTCACTGTTTCGTTGGGGCAAAGTACTTTGGTTGTGTTGTGCGGTTCCACGTTGGCGCTAATCCTGGTGTTGCGCCGCATTACATTTCGCCGCCATCAACCTTCAACGTGCTTCTTGGCTCCTGGGTTCGATAAACCTTGGTTTCTTTTTGAGGGAAAACTTGCTGCTGTGCGCATCATACCTTCCTCTTGGGGTTCCCAACGAACGTGTGAGTTACACGCCATCAAGCTCTTTTTCGGGCGCCGTTGCCGGGGAGATCAAGACACGCTGCAAGGGGAGTCTCCACTTCTCAATCTCTTTACTTTGTTTCTGTCTTGCTTTATTTTAGTTACTACTTTGTTTGCCGCACCTAAACAAAACACAAAAAAATTAGTTGCTAGTTTTACTTTATTACTGTCTTGCTCTCTATATCAAAAACACAAAAAAAATAGTTACTTGCATTTACTTTATCTAGTTTGTTTTATTTACTGTTGCTAAAATGAATACCCCTGAAAATAATAAATTGTGTGACTTCACAACTACAAATAATAATGATTTCCTATGCACACCTATTGCTCCACCTGCTACTACAGCAGAATTCTTTGAAATTAAACCTGCTTTACTAAACCTTGTTATGAAAGATCAATTTTCTGGTGTTAGTTCTGATGATGTTGCTGCCATCTTAATAATTTTGTTGAACTTTGTGAAATGCAAAAATATAAGGATGTAGATGGTGATATTATTAAATTGAAATTGTTTCCTTTCTCATTAAGAGGAAGAGCTAAAGATTGGTTGCTATCTTTGCCTAAGAATAGTATTGATTCATGGACTAAATGTAAGGATGATTTTATTGGTAGATATTATCCTCCCGCTAAAATTATATCTTTGAGAAGTAGCATAATGAATTTTAAGAAATTAGATACTGAACATGTTTCTCAAGCATGGGAGAGAATGAAAACTTTGGTAAAGAATTGCCCAAACCTTCTATGCAGGACTAAATTTTTCTTCGCGGAATTTATTGGATTCAGCTGGAGGTACCTTTATGTCCATCACTTTGGGGGCGGCTACAAAGCTTCTTGATGATATGATGATAAATTACTCTGAATGGCACACGGAAAGAGCTCCACAAGGTAAGAAGGTAAATTCGTTGAAGAAACCTCTTCCTTGAGTGATAAGATTGATGTGATTATGTCTATGCTTGTGAATGGTAGATCTAATGTTGATCCAAATAATGTTCCTTTAGCTTCATTGGTTGCTCAAGAAGAAAATGTTGATGTGAATTTCATTAAAAATAATAATTTCAACAACAATGCTTATAGGAACAACTCTGGTAATAACTATAGGCCATATCCTTCGCTAATAGTAATGGTTATGGTAATTCTTATGGGAATTCTTACAACAATAATAGGAGTGTACCCCTGGTCTTGAAACCATGCTTAAATAATTTATTAGTACACAAACCTGCTTTTAACAAATCTATTGAGGAAAAGCTTGATAAAATTGATATTATTGCTTCTAGAGTTGATAGACTTGCCTCGATGTTGATCTATTAAAATTGAAAGTTATGCCTAATAATGATATTGATAATAATATTACTACTACAGCAAATGCCATCCAAGTTAGAATTAATGAGAATATAAGATTAATGGCTGAATTGCGTGCTAGGTGGGATAGAGAAGAAAATGAAAAACTAGCTAAAGAGAATAATGTAGCTAAAGTTTGGACTATTACCACCATTAGTAATGATAATGATTCACATGTTGCTGCACCTCCTACTATCAATGGTAAAATAATTGGTGTTGGCAATGTTTCTACTCCTAGTGCAAAGCGTACAAAACTGCCTGAAATTGCTAAAACTGCTGAAACTGCTTGTGATAAAACTGCTGAAATTTTTTCCAACCTTGGGACAATGATCCCATTGCTGTAGCTCATAATGATTTAGATTTTGATGATTGCCACATCTCTGAAGTTATAAAGTTCTTACAAAAACTTGCTAAAAGTCCTAATGCTAGTGCTATAAATTTAGCCTTTACAAAACATATTACAAATGCTCTCATAAAAGCTAGAGAAGAGAAACTAAAACTTGAAACTTCTATTCCTAGAAAGTTAGAAGATGGTTGGGAGCCCATCATTAAAATGAAATTCAATGACTTTGAATGTAATGCTTTATGTGATCTTGGTGCAAGTATTTGTTATGCCTAAAAAGATTTATGATATGCTTGACTTGCTACCATTGAAGAATTGTTATTTGGATGTTAATCTTGCCGATAATGTTAAAAAGAAACCTTTGGGGAGGATTGATAATGTGCGCATTACGGTTAACAATAACCTTGTCCCCGTTGATTTTGTTGTCTTGGATATCGAATGCAATACATCTTGTCCTATTGTGTTGGGAAGACCTTTTCTTCGAACTGTTGGTGCTATTATTGATATGAAGGAAGGTAATATTAGATATCAATTTCCTCTCAAGAAAGATATGGAACACTTCCCTAGAAAGAGAATGAAGTTGCCTTTTGATTCTATTATTAGAACAAGTTATGATGTTGATGCTTCTACTCTTGATGTTACTTGATTTGCACTTTCTGCGCCTAGCTGAAAGGCGTTAAAGAAAAGCGCTTATGGGAGACAACCCATGTTTTTACTACAGAAATTTTTGTTTTATTTGAGTCTTGGAAGTTTTTTACTACTGTAGCAACCTCTCCTTATCATGTTTTTTTGCCAAGTAAAGTTTCTATGTTAAAGTTGATGTTATATTTGGGATCGCTGCGCAGAAACAGCATTGCTGTCTGTCACAAATTCTGGCATAAGTCTCTGTAGAAAATTCGAAAAAATCTGAATAATTACGAGCGTGATCCTATATGTACGCAACTTTCATTAGTTTTGAGTTTTTCCATTTGAGCAAGTCTAGTGCACCTTTTAGGTTCGTCTTTACGGACTGTTCTGTTTTTGATAGATTCTGCCTTTTATTTCGCATT
This sequence comes from Lolium multiflorum, assembly GCA_030979885.1. Taxonomy (NCBI): domain Eukaryota; kingdom Viridiplantae; phylum Streptophyta; class Magnoliopsida; order Poales; family Poaceae; genus Lolium; species Lolium multiflorum. The sequence goes on from CM061750.1 coordinate 362,168,885, forward strand.
GCCGTATTTGCTATGCTGGATGAATTTCTTTGATTCATTAATGTCCAGTAGCTTTGTGCAATGTCCAGAAGTGTTAAGAATGATTGTGTCACCTCTGAATATGTGAATTATTAATTGTGCACTAACCCTCTAATGAGTTTGCTTGAAGTTTGGTGTGAAGGAAGTTTTCAAGGGTCAAGAGAGGAGTATGATATACTATGATCAAGAGGAGTGAAAGCTCTAAGCTTTGGGGATGCCCCCGTGGTTCATCCCTGCATATTTTAAGAATACTCAAGCGTCTAAGCTTGGGGATGCCCAAGGCATCCCCTTCTTCATCGACAACATCATCGGGTCCCCCGAAACTATATTTTTATTCAACACATCTTTTGTTCTTTACTTGGAGCGTCGTTTTGTTTTGTTTTTGTTTTTGTTTGAATAAAATGGATCCTAGCATTCACTTTGTGGGAGAGAGACACACTCTGTTGCATATGGACAAATATGTCCTTAGGCTTTACTCATAATATTCAAGGCGAAGGTTGAAACTTCTTCGTTAAATTGTTATATGGTTGGAATTGGGAAATGCCACATGTAGTAATTCTAAAATGTCTTGGATAATGTGATATTTGCAATTGTTGTGCTCATGTTTAAGCTCTTGCATCATATACTTTGCACCCATTAATGAAGAAATACATAGAGCTTGCTAAAATTTGATTTGCATATTTGGTCTCTCTAAGGTCTAGATAATTCTAGTATTGAGTTTTGAACAACAAGGAAGACGGTGTAGAGTCTTATAATGTTTACAATATGTCTTTTATGTGAGTTTTGCTGCACCGGTTCATCCTTGAGTTTGCTTCAAATAACCTTGCTAGCCTAAACCTTGTATCGAGAGGGAATACTTCTCATGCATCCAAAATCCTTGAGCCAACCACTATGCCATTTGTGTCCACCATACCTACCTACTACATGGTATTTCTCCGCCATTCCAAAGTAAATTGCTTGAGTGCTACCTTTAAGATTCCATCATTCACCTTTGCAATATATAGCTCATGGGACAAAATAGCCTTAAAAACTATCGTAGTATTGAATATGTACTTATGCACTTTATCTCTTATTAAGTTGCTTGTTGTGCGATAAACCATGCTTCTGGGGACGCCATCAACTACTCTTTGTTGAATATCATGTGAGTTGCTATGCATGTTCGTCTTGTCTGAAGTAAGGGAGATCTACCACCTTAATGGTTGGAGCATGCATATTGTTAGAGAAAAACATTGGGCCACTAACTAAAGCCATGAATCATGGTGGAAGTTTCAGTTTGGACATATATCCTCAATCTCATATGAGAATAATAATTGTTGTCACATGCTTATGCATTAAAGAGGAGTCCATTATCCGTTGTCCATGTTGTCCCGGTATGGATGTCTAAGTTGAGAATAATCAAAAGCGAGAAATCCAAAATGCGAGCTTTCTCCTTAGACCTTTGTACAGGCTGCATGGAGGTACCCCTTTGTGACACTTGGTTGAAACATGTGTATTGCGAAGATCCGGTAGTCCAAGCTAAGTAGGACAAGTTGCGGGCACTATTAGTATACTATGCATGAGGGCAACTTGTAAGATATAATTTACATAACTCATATGCTTTATTACTACCGTTGACAAAATTGTTTCATGTTTTCAAAATAAAAGCTCTAGCACAAATACATCAATCGATGCTTTCCTCTTTGAAGGACCTTTCTTTTACTTTTATTGTTGAGTCGGTTTACCTATCTCTCTCCACCTTAAGAAGCAAACACTTGTGTGAACTGCATTGATTCCTACATACTTGCATATTGCACTTGTTATATTACTCTATGTTGACACTATCCATGAGATATACATGTTATAAGTTGAAAGCAACCGCTGAAACTTAATCTTCCTTTGTGTTGCTTCAATACCTTTACTTTGATTTATTGCTTTATGAGTTAACTCTTATGCAAGACTTATTGATGCTTGTCTTGAAGTACTATTCATGAAAAGTCTTTGCCTTATGATTCATTTGTTTTCTCATGTCATTACCATTTTGATCGCCGCATTCATTACATATGTTTACAATAGTATGATCAAGATTATGATGGCATGTCACTGCAAATTATCCTTGTTATCGTTTACCTGCTCGGGACGAGCAGAACTAAGCTTGGGGATGCTGATACGTCTCCGACGTATCGATAATTTCTTATGTTCCATGCTACATTATTGATGATATCTACATGTTTTATACACATTATATGTCGTATTTACGCATTTTCCGGAACTAACCTATTAACAAGATGCCGAAGAGCCATTCTGTCACTGCTTTTGGTTTCAGAAATCCTAGTAAGGAAATATTCTCGAATTGACGAAATCAACGCCCGGGTCCTATTTTGGCACGAAGCTTCCGTAAGCGTGAGAGGAAGGGGGCCACGAGGCGCCCCACAACAGGCGGCGCGCCTAGGGCTTGGCCGCGCGGCCTGGGCGTGTGGGGCCCTCGTGTGGCCCCCGCGTCGCCCTTCTCGCCTACTTAAAGCTTCCGTCGCGAAACCCCCAGCCCGAGAGCCACGGAAAACCTTCCAGAGACGCCGCCGCGAATCCCATCTCGGGGATTCAGGAGATCGCCTCCCGCACCAGAGGGGGAATCATCTCCGGAGGACTCTTCATCGCCATGATCGCCTCCGGAGTGATGAGTGAGTAGTTCACCTGGACTATGGGTCCATAGCGTAGCTAGATGGTCGTCTTCTCTAATTGTGCTTCATTGTTGGATCTTGTGAGCTGCCTAACATGATCAAGATCATCTATCTCGTAATACTATATGTTGTGTTTGTCGGGATCCGATGGATAGAGAATACTATGTTATGGTGATTATCAATCTATTACCTATGTGTTGTTTATGATCTTGCATGCTCTCCGTTATTAGTAGAGGCTCTGCCAAGTTTTTGCTCTTAACTCCAAGAGGGAGTATTTATGCTCGATAGTGGGTTCATGCCTCCATTAAATCTGGGACAGTGACAGAAAGTTCTAAGGTTGTGGATGTCTGTTGCCACTAGGGATAAAACATTGATGCTATGTCTAAGGATGTAGTTGTTGATTACATTACACACATACTTAATGCAATTGTCGTTGCTTGCAACTTAATACGAAAGGGGTTCGATGATAACCGAAGGTGGACTTTTTAGGCATAGATGCATTGGATGGCGGTCTATGTACTTTGTCGTAATGCCCAATTGAATCTCACTATATTTATCATATCATGTATATGCTTTGTTATGCCCTTTTCTATTTGTCAATTGCCCGAGTAATTTGTTCACCCAACATGCTTTTATCTTATGGAGAGACACCTCTAGTGAACTGGACCCCGGTCCTATTCTTTACATCGCATACAATCTGCAATACTTGTTCTTTACTTTCTTCGCAACAATCATCTTCCACACAATACGATTAATCCTTTGTTACAACAAGCTGTGAGATTGACAACCTCATTTCGTTGGGGCAAAGTACTTTGGTTGTGTTGTGCAGGTTCCACGTTGGCGCCGAAATCCCTGGTGTTGCGCGCATTACATTTCGCCGCCATCAACCTTCAACGTGCTTCTTGGCTCCTCCTGGTTCGATAAACCTTGGTTTCTTTCGGGGAAAACTTGCGCTGTGCGCATCATACCTTCCTCTTGGGGTTCCCAACGAACGTGTGAGTTACACGCCCCACCGCGCCGCCATGTGGGGAGGGGGCCCACCCCCTCGCGCCTCTCTTTCGCGTACTTCGCCCGAAAACCTAAGGCACGGAGAGTTACGAGAATAGACAGAGCTGCCTCTGCGGGGCGGAGAGACACCGAGAGAAAAGAGCTCTCCGGCGCAGAATCCGTCGGGGAAATTCCCTCCGGAGGGGGAAATCGACGCCATCGCCATCGTCATCGAGCTGGACATCATCTCCATCATCATCACCATCATCTTCATCATCATCACCGCCATCTCCACCGCTGCACCTCGTCACCGCTGTAACAATTAGGGTTGGATCTTGATTGTTTGATAGGGAAACTCTCCGGTATTGATTTCTACTTGTTATTGATGCTATTGAGTGAAACCATTGAACCAAGGTTTATGTTCGGATTGTTATTCATCATCATATCACCTCTGATCATGTTCCATATGATGTCTCGTGAGTAGTTCGTTTAGTTCTTGAGGACATGGGTGAAGTCTAAATGTTAGTAGTGAATTGTGGTTGAGTAATATTCAATGTTATGATATTTAAGTTGTGGTGTTACTTTTGTAGTGGTGTCATGTGAACGTCGACTACATGATACTTCACCTTTATGGGCCTAAGGGAGTACATCTTGTATTCGTTTGCTAATTGTGGGGTTGCCGGAGCGACAGAAACCTAAACCCCGTTAGTATATCTGCAGGAGGGATAGCAGGATCTCAAAGTTTAAGGCTATGGTTAGATTTATCTTAATTACTTTTTTGTATTTGCGGATGCTTGCAAGGGGTATAATCACAAGTATGTATTAGTCCTAGGAAGGGCGGTGCATTAGCATAGGTTCACCCACACAACACTTATCAAAACAATGAAGATTAATCACTACATGAAGAAAGCACTAGACTAAAATCGTGTGTCCTCAACGTTTGGTCATTATAAGAAAACAAACCGGCTTGTCCTTTGTGCTAAAAAGGATTGGGCCACTCACAATTATTTCTCTCGCATTTTACTTACGTACTTTATTTATCTTACATCAAAACCCCGAATACTTGTCCGTGAGCATTTGCGTTAATCCTTCATCGAAACTGCTTGTCAACACCTTCTGCTCCTCGTTGGGTTCGACACTCTTATTTATCGAAAGTACTACGATACACCCCCTATACTTGTGGGTCATCAATAGGCATAGAGGAGTTTTCATGCACAAAAGCTGCAACTTGTTCCCATATAGCACTAGTTTGACGATGATACGGATCACCATATATATATACAAACCAAGCCAAACTTCAGATTTCTAGTGCTATAAACTACAGTAGCTAGGATTATATAGAAGCTAGAGCTATGCACAGTCACTTGGAGATCATCATTCCACATCAACTAGAGCTCGCCCGAGCGTCTTCGAGAGGGCACTACAAAGCTATTGGACATGTTAAACCTAGCATTCAAGTCTTTACCAGTGAATTTGGAAGATTTAATTTCTGAGACAAATATTACCTGAGGTTTTGCAGAATTGACCATCCGGGCAAGATGAACCATCTTGTTACTGCCAAGGGTCCTCCCATACCTTGGCAGTTCCATCCTAAGGCCCTCATGGCGCCCGTGGCGCCTTAAGGGCTGGCGCCGCTGCCTCGAGATCCATCTCCACGCTTGCTCTCCCAGAGTCCTCACACACAGTCTATGTAGCATCATTGCTAGGGTTGCCCAATTGAACTTGACTTTGAACATTTGTCTGGCTTCCAGCTGCACCACTACCAACACAACCATCCAAACCCACATAGTAGTCGCGAGCCATAGGAGGAGGTGAGAAGTCTCCTTGTTGAGTGTCTCGTGTAGCCATTCAATGAGACGGTGATGGCGATTGGAGTGGCCAGGGATCATGGTCTGCTCGATCAGCCGAGCTGCTGAGCGTCGGCGATGGGCAGTTTGAAGTAACATTGGTGACACCAAATAACCCCACAGCCTGGCCAGAACCTCTGCCACCAGCATTGCCAAGGGCCACTTCTTCAGGCCGGCGAAAACGACGCCAGGTGGAAGCACCAGGTTTATGGTGAGTAATCCCAGCAGCTCTGTGGCTAATTCCAAGCTGGGCTCGTTAGGCCTCCATGCTAGAGTCAAAATGTCAAATGATACGGTCACACAAACATACAGTTGTGTCAAATGCTACCGTTATTGGTATTTGGCGATTTACACAAAAATAACCCTTTGTGGGAAAAAACGCACGAAATAATCCTCCGGCCAAACTATTTCACGCCTCTAATCCTTTTGTGTGGCGTCCTTGCGAAGGGCGTCACACCTGTCTATGTGACGTCCGTGGGAGCGGCACCACACATTGTCGGCTAGCAGGCTCGAGCCGTCACGTATGACAGAATGTGTGACGCCCTTGCGAAGGGCGCCATACAGAAAGATGTGGCGCCATTGCGAAGGGAGCCACACAAAAGGGTTAGAACCGTGAAATAGTATGGCCGGAGGATCATTTCGTGCAATTCTTACCTAAATGGGTTATTTTTGTGTAAATCGCCTTCGTATTCCTACCTTTTCTATGTCTTGCTTCAACCTCCCAAGAGGGTTGTGTGAACACATAAATTCATTGCTTCCCAACTTTTGGTGGGTAGCAAAGAAGGTATACGTTGAACATGTTGGGTGTCCTGGGAGGCCATGACACAACCAAAATGTGTGGGTGCCCTCGGATTTAGAGATATCGAGCTATTTAATCTAGCCTTGTTAGCACGCTAGGCTTGATGAATCCTTCAGGATCCTACGTCATTGAGCGCAAGGGTTCTGGAGTCAGTTTATTTTCCTGATAATGACATCCTAACTGCAACGTTGGGCTCTCACCCTTCCCACATTTGGAGGTCTATTGTCGAAGGGCGTGATGCTTTACAGCTGGGACTGATAAGAAGAAGGGATTTCTATTTTCGTGCCCCTGCTTCGTTAGTTGTACTCAGTTTTCCCTCGTTAGTTTTTCCTCAGTTTTCCCTCCTCTAGTTTGAAACCCTCGAAGACGCGGTTGCCGTCAGATCGAGGCCTTACCGTTACCGTCAGGGCAGTTCCTCTCCGACCGTCTCGTGCGACGGGTAGCCATCCATCTATCGCCGACGCGTGGGCCGTTTTATTTCGATTGTATACGCGGTGCTGCCAATGACAAATGGGGCCGCTCTATGGGGTTGCGCAGCCAATGACCAAAGTCGTCTATTTATTTATAGAAAATTATATATTGCCGCTCTGTGGGACCTCCGCAGCCAATGACCGTGTGGTCGTCTATTTATTTAGAGAATATAATATAGAGCCGCTCTGTGGGGCCGCCTCAGCCCATGGTAGGTGACTATTTTCGCAGCTTAATCTAAAGTGACTCTTATGCTAAACATTGTGCATCCCGACGTTGACCTAGCAGTGGCGGCGAGCATAGCCATTCTGACCATGTCGATATCGGCATCGGCATCGTTTGGAGGATGTGGTACTCGAATAATAGTGGAAATGCGATATTATTTTTTACATGCATAATATATAGAAAATAGCTAGATCTCTAAATTGATGCATATGAAGCTACATATATATTCTTGGTCATAATCCCCTTATCTAAAGGGGATGGATGCATGGCTTCACGTCGTCGTCGCTTTTATCGTCAGTATCTTCGTCGTCTGAGTAGTAGTACCTCCTGCACATTGTTCCGTCGAACACCTTCATTGTGAGCACATCATCACATTCATATTTGAAGTGTACGTAGCAGCCGAAATCCACACCGTGCGCGATGGTGAATTTCTCCCAGCCCTTGTTGAGGTACATCCGGCCTTGTCCGTCAAATAGGACCTCCACGGTCCAGAGACGAGGACCGCAGTCAGCTGCTGGCAGATACACCTTAGCTGGCTCCTGGCCGTCAAGATAGTCCACAAATTTTTTTGGGAGTGCCTGCAAAGAGATCGATCACCGATCGTTTAAAATTAAAGGTTTTATAGAACATGCTCATAATTAATCACATGCATCATATATGTGGGAACGCGTACGTACCTTCTTGACCAAAGAGTCTTCAGACGACGATGAAGAACTCCTCTATGATCAATGGCAGTGTTGACGGTGGTGGTGGCAATGATGATGATCCACTTCCCCTTCCCCTCCGCGTCCGAGACGTGGAAGCCATGGCAATGAATCAAGTGTATGTGAACGAAGAAGAGAGGCAGAACCTATTGACACAAGGGATGGCCGTGTGGGTGTTTATAAGGGAGAGATGACCGTTGTTGGGGTTTACATAATAAAATAAGGAGGAGGTGAACGTTGGTGGGGTTTACACAATAAATTAAGGAGGAGATGACTGTTGTGGGGGTTTACACAATAAATTAAGGAGGAGATGTCCGTTGTGGGGGTATATATCTCAACAAAAAAGTAATGCGGACTATCTTGACGGAAATGGAACTTCGTGATATAGTTTATCATTTTACCATGAAAAGTAATGTCTAAAAGAAATGGTAATTCGTGATAGTTTATCATTTTACCGTAATGGCTACAACAAATCGTTGATGGTTTATCATTTTTGCGTGTAAAGTAATGGCTACAAGAAATGGGTGATGGTGTATCATTTTTTGCGTGAAAAGTAATGGCTACAACAAAATCGGTGATGGTTTATCGTTTTTTGCGTGAAAAGTAATGGCTACAACAAAATCGGTGATGGTTTATCGTTTTTTGCGTGAAAAGTAATGGCTACAAGAAATGGGTGATGGTGTATCATTTTTTGCGTGAAAAGTAATGCTTAAACAAAATCGGTGATGGTTTATCGTTTTTTGCGTGAAAAGTAATGGCTACAAGAAATGGGTGATGGTGTACCATTTTTTGCGTCAAAAGTAATGGCTACAACAAAATCGGTGATGGTTTATCGTTTTTTGCGTGAAAAGTAATGGCTACAAGAAATGGGTGACGGCGTATCATTTTTTGCGTGAAAAGTAATGGCTACAACAAAATCGGTGATGGTTTATTTTTTGCGTGAAAAGTAATGGCTACAACAAAATCGGTGATGGTTATCATTTTTTGCGTGAAAAGTAATGGCTACAAGAAATGGGTGATGGTCTATCATTTTTTGCGTGAAAAGTAATGGCTACAACAAAATCGGTGATGGTTTATCATTTTTTGCGTGGAAAGTAATGGCTACAAGAAATGGGTGATGGTGTATCATTTTTTGCGTGAAAAGTAATGGCTACAACAAATCGGTGATGGTTTATCATTTTTTGCGTGAAAAGTAATGCCTAAAAAGAGTTCATAATTTTGCTCGTGAAAAATAATGCAGAAAACCAAACTTTAGCGTACTGGGTAACCGCCCTTTCGCATACATAGAGGGTGGAAGCTAACCGACGACAGAGAGAGAGAGAGGTGGTGGCCAGAGAGAGAGAGATATCCTGCCGTTAGATCATACGATCAACGGTCGGCGGCACGATCCGCGTGACATGGGCTAGACCAATCAAGGCAATGTTGGGCGTCTGTGAGAGTTTGTCAAGGGAGAGGGCAAAACTGAGTAGTATCAAGAAACCAAGGGCAAGTGAGTAGTAAACAGACTAAGGGATTCAAATATGAGATTTAAAAATGGTTAATGCGTGTTTTGTACAATGAAACCCATCTTGGCCTACCTCAAACTATTTGCAATACAAATCTACATGAGTGTGAAAATTATGGCCTCATTCAGACAAAGTATGTTTTGGGGAAAGTTGTTTTGGGTAGGGCTTATTATGGAAAACCATGCACCTTCATAGCTACTAGGTGATTTGATAAGTGGCAATTTGTGGTAAAACTTGATTTATCTATGATTTGAGAAGTGGCAATTTGTGGTAAAGACTCCATGAGTAAGCCACTTTTTTCGGAATTTTTGCACATTAAATAACTCATTTAACTAGTTAATCCCATTTGTTGACTCTCTGTTGACCAGCCACTTGAGGGTAAAACTGAGTATATTGCACTAGCTAGTATTAGCACTCACGAAAACGAGCACACAAAAAATGCTAGTATATGACTCGAGGGTATACCCGAGTATATCTAAATTTTCAGGGTTAGACTTGAGGACGCGTGTTGCGGTGCAGTGTGAAAGACGTGCCATTGTTGACGCGTGTCGCGGTGCGGACGTGCAATAGTGGACGCGTAGGACGCGGGTTTTAGGACGCGTAAGCCCCTCCCTCCCTCCCTCGCACACGTCGTCTCATTCTCGCTCACGCACGAAATTACCCCTCTCACGTCCCATCAACTTCTCCAAATCGAAAAACCCCAACCGCCGCACGCTACCCTGCCGGCGATGGAGAAGAAGAATGCGGCGGCCGTCGCCTCCGAGCCCGTCGCCTCGCCCGTCCGAGCCCGTCGCCGCCGAGCCGTCGCCGCCGAGCCGTCGCCTCCGAGCCCGTCGCCTCCGAGGGCGGCGCATCCAGCGTGGCGCCTCCGTGAACTAGGCCTCTCTCTCCGATGGACCACTTCACAAGATCGGCGAATGCTTACGGCGAATGAGGAGTACGCGGACACCTACTCGCTATGAGGCAAGTCTGTAGAAATAGGCGCTCAGTTTGCTCGAGCCCGACGTGCACCGGATGAATGGATCATGCTAGACCACGCCCTTCCACGCGTCGCTGAGTTCACCTTCCTCCAACTCGGCACATCACGCTACGTCACCATAGATCTATCGGAAGTTCATACAAGGTTCAATTTCCTCCATATCTATAGGGTTAATCTACCTTTTTATTTTCAATCTTAAACATCTTAGTGTTGAATGTTATCTTCATCAATATATTTTAGATAGTACTTCGTCGGCTTTTGCCGTGGTGTCATCGTGCTTGCCCAAGAACCCGCCGCACAAGATACAGCTTCTGAACCCACTCACAAAGAAATCGAACACTATGTTTGAGGCGCAGATGCCATCTGTTTTTCTGGATCAGTCGCTGTAATCAAATCCTCGACTATGGTCTTTGTTGCCGCACATTACCCGCCGGAAATTGGTTGGGTCGATGAGAGCACTCCAACTAAGGATATACATGAAGATTGGGGAGAAGAAAGATTTTCGATCAAGAACCATTGTCTGCATTGGATTACCCCGTTCAATGGTGAACTGTATGCAGTAGCTGCGGACAATTTTGAGTCCGGAAGAATAGTGTGCACCAATGTACAATGCAGCAGCGCGCGAGCATGTCAAGATGGAGACACTAATTTCATTTCCAGAACTTGGACATCACAAGTTCTACCTTGTGAAGTCGGATGGTGATCTGCTGCTTGTGTTGTTGGTCAACCTGGCTTTGGCGGCAAACCATTGGTGTATCGTGTGGATACTCAGAGCCGATCTCTCCATCCGTCGTAACATTGGCGTAATGTCTTTGTTCGTGAATTATATCCGGTGTATCTCCGTCGACACCAGAGTGCACCCGACACTTCGACCTGCATCTACTACACAGATTTGGGTTATACCAGAGAGTACTCTCATGATATAAAGGCCTGGGATAAGTGGCCACTACGTGTGGATAGAATAGAAAACTACAATATGAGAAATAAACACAGGCCATACCATTTGGAGGATGTATTGGCCGCACACTGCAGACGGAAGGAGTTCAATGAATATTTCCTTGGGGTAATGCACGAATGGAGGAATGGAGGGACGAAGAAATATATGAGGAGGAATGAAGAACAAATTCATTCATCCTGGGGTATCCTAATCTTCTTGTTGTCCATACATTGCGTGCGTCTTGTATATTATTCAGCTTAGTTTGTCGTGAACATTAACAACGTTATTGGCTGCTTTTGGCTGCTGTATGCAGTTTATGTATTATACTTAGTTTTTCTGATTATGCTGTTGTGAATTTATCATATACTAGCTTCTAGATTTGCTACTAGATTTGCTGCCATATTGGGCAAAAAATGAGGGTCAAAAGGCATAAATAATTGAAGAAAGACAGAAATAGAAGCTTCTCTAGATTTGATACTAATTTGGTGAAAAAGACAGAGAGAAAGAGGGGAAAATGTGCTGTTAAAAATGCCAATTTGGGCCGAGAGAGACAAAACCCAGCTCCGCTCACGTGCAACCAAACGCTTTTTCCTGTCCCACGCGGTCCCTTTCTACCAGCCCCACGCGACGCACCACACGACGCGGCCCCAACGACGCGCAACACGTCAGCATAGAACGTCCAAATAAACGGATTCCTTCCGTCCGAGCTCCTTCTCGGGTTTCGACATAGGCTTGGGAAAACTGAGGAAAAACTAAGGGGTGGGAAAACTGATTACAACTAAAGACCTAGGGCACGAAAATAGAAATCCCTAAGAAGAATTGGTAGAGTCAAAATGTCAAATGCTACGCTCACATAAACATACGGTTTTCTGAAAACAAAAACAAATAACAAAATGCATAGTTAGAACCTGTGGACTCAAAAATTCTCGGATACCTTATTCTTCATGATAGTAAGAATTATTTGCATGATAAAGATAATGTACAAAATCATGGTGAAAAAAATAAACACATGTGCACTTACAAAAACACTTTTTATGGATCGGAGAGAGTAGATATTCTTCTCTTTTGTTTCTTTTGTACAATACACAGTGATACCATGTACCTTTATGATATAATCTTTTGAAGTATACAAGTTCAGAAACTTACAAGGAGATGTGCATAAACATATGGTCATAAAATCCACATCTTGCAGGAGCACCTCATTACGATGCTCCAATAAAGATCGAGATATAACGACTATGTATTTAAGATAGTGAGATGCACCAAGGTACATATGTCTTGTGTATGTTGTTAAAATATTCTTAATTTGTGAGTGTTAGATACTTCTTCTATAAACACTCCATTAGACACATGCTATCAATGTTGGCTAGCAGAAGGAACATATAGAATCTATATTTTAGACGCTTAACTATATTGAGTTGTTTTTATTCAAGACAAAAAAATACCATATAGCTTTAAAATAGTATGAAGCAACTCTCCCGCGTATATTGTACATCAGTGAATACAATATGAATCTACAAACATTGCGCAAAACCCTAGGTCGTGCAAAAAAACAATATGATAGTGCTCTGGATTTGATCTCTTAACATAATTCACGTAAGTGTACTTTCACGCCAAAACAATATGTATGTGGTGATGCATTATATCACTATTTATCTTCTCTTATATTTTCTTTTCGTTTCTTCTCTTTTCTTCTCTTCTATCCTCATCCACGTCAGTTTCTTATATAATTACCCGAAGCATATTTCTGGGCATATACTAGCGGTTACATTGATACCTCTTAGAAAGCGAGTTGCATAAATTATGATGCATCATTTCAAAGAACATCATTATCGTGCATATGTGTAAGGAGCCTCAATCGATGTCATGATTGAAAAATGTTCGAGTTATCAAGACAACATATGGCGAAAAGTATAAAATTTGGATCCTATGTTCAGCTGCAAGCACCCGACCATATGCTCGGGGGCTACTCTTAGCAGCAGTATAGATTATACTGCTAAGGTAATGATGAACAATATAGAGTTAGTTAATAGAAAAGTTGAGCCTACACCCACGTGCAAACACTCGGTTGTAGCCTCGGGGGCTACTCCCATCGGGAGCGTTGGTCGCGCACCCGATGAAATATGATAGTAAAAGAAAGCAAGATGACAAGCCAATGCATAATGGAACCGAAGAATTTTGGTTGTATGCATACATCTTCGAGTTTCATAAAACTACTCCCATCGGGAGCCAAGATATTATTCTTTATAATACGTCAACTAGAAGAAATGGAGCATTCCATCAGCCGCACAAAGGCATTCGACAATATATTCACAAAGCGCGTCTGTCGCGATAAAAATTCTGAATGTTGTGACTCGCAAAAGGGTCACGAAGGTAAGACCCTAGGATCCGTCCTGTGTGGCGTGGCATCGCACCCGAATGCGCTCTCCCACTTTATCCACATCAACAGATGTGAAAAAGAAAATCCCGACGAACGCGTTGGGTATTCGATAAAATAGCTAGAATTCAGTTTTCGATAAGTCCTGAAGCGGCACGTACTGAATTACACCAGTATCCCAAGTTCGAGTCCAGGGACTTGAATTTGAAGTAGGGGAAAAAATGCGGGTTTGCCACAAGAGCAATTAACTGGCACCTAATCCGTTAGATGAACCAGCCTCGTTTACCATTATTCATGTACAAATATAGACATTGAATAAGAATTGAGCACAACTCGAAAGTATTACCAAATAGATGAAAGATGGAGGTTTTGCCCGACTCTACGACTTGAGGAAAATCTCGGGGGCTACTGACATAGGCATACCTAAGGGTTATGTCGCATATATACCCCTAGTTTATTATTGTAGCCGAAGGCCCATGGACTCGAAACTTTGGAGGCCCAGGAGATTGGAGATGTTCGGATTAGGAAAGTTCTAGTAATTATAGAAGTGTGTATTAACATCGGGAAAAGCCCAGTGCGGCCCGAAAGATTGTACTTGTACGACATGTCGTAACCCTTGGTTTCTCCTCCTATATAAAGGGGATGCTGAGGTCGAAAGAGGGACCGAATCATTGTAACCCTAGCCACCGTAATATTGAGTTGATCACCTTTGTTCGGCTGAAACATTCGAGATCTACTTGCCCTCTATTTTCTACGAAACCATAAGTCTACAATCCATAGGCATTGACGAGTTAATACCTCTTCAGCAGCGTAATGCGTCGTTACCCTCTTGGGGGCGTTGTTCTAGAGCCCTGACTCGACTCGATCCGGTTTCAATGTCGTCGCAAGTTTTGGTTTTCATTTTCTCTTTTGTTTATTCATTGTTCTGCTTTGTTAAAGGTTCTCCTCTCCACCTTGTATTGGTTTGGCCATTGTGACTTTATCTATAAAGTTGGACGGAAGTTTATTTGGAGGAACAAGCCCTATGAGCAATGTGGTGCACACAGGTCGAGCTTGAACAATTCGCCTTTTTGTTGGTTTGAATGAACTAGCTAGTCTTGTGCCTCTTTGCTAGCCTTCATGCATGCACGCGACACGCTCCGGTTGGTGGCACCTCCCAACCCGCTTTCAACCCTCTTTTTTTCTTGGCTCGTGACAACAACGATGGGTTAATCAAAGGAGGTGTTGGCATCGACAATGACATGAGATTAAGTTTAGTAGAGGTGGAGAAGACTAACAAATGGGAAAGGGAGAGTAGGATGGGCCTCAAAATTCTTTTTTTTTGCCATCTTAAAAGTAAGATATCAAGTGGTCTTGTTGGCAAGCATGGTACAAGAACAACCGTGGCCATAAAAGAAAGCCCGCTCCAACCAGAAACTTAAAATGGAAGTCAAGCTACATTTACCCCTTTAATAACAAAAAATTAAAATTACATTTTAAAATTACAAAAAACTGATTTTTTTTTGCATGTACTAATGAAATATATTTTAAGCATGTAAAACATCAATACAAAATAAGTTGTATGTCAGGCTACACAAAAATGCAAAAAAAATGTAGATTTGCATGTAGTGAATAGTTCAGATTTTCGAACAAGAAAAAATTGTCGGATACTACATGAAAAGAATTGTGCGCTGGGATATTGCACACTTGTAATATACATCATGGAACGCAAAATTCCTTTCAGTGATAACACTTTGAAATACTATTGTTGATTTTCTTTCAAAATAAAACGCTTTATGTAGCTCCTGGGACCATTTATACGTTCTCTACTCCAAGAGGGGAAATCTGCGATCGCATATGTAAGATATCAAGTGGTCTTGTTGGCAAGCATGGTAGAAGAACAACCGTGGCCATAAAAGAAAGCCCGCTCCAACCGGAAACTTAAAATGGAGATCAAGCTACATTTACCTCTCTAATAAAAAAATTAAAATTACAAAAAAAACTGATTTTTTTGCATGTACCAATGAAATATATTTTAAGCATGCAAAACATCAATACGAAATAACTTGTGTTTTAGGCTACACAAAATGCAAAAATGTAGACTTGCATATAGTGAATGTTCACATTTTCGAACCGAAAAATTTGTCAGATACTATCATTTTTGTGTAGCACTTAATGAAAAGAATCGTGCGCTGGGATATTACACACTTGTAATATACACCATTTAATATAAAATTCTTTTCAGTTATAACACTTTGAAATACAATTGTTGATTTTCTTTCAAAATAAAATGCTTTATGTAGCTCCTGGGACCATTTATACGTTCTCTACTTCAACAGGGGAAATCTGCGATCGCGTATGTGTTCATATAACATGATAAATCCACGTGCCTTAAAGAATGAACACCTCCGCTTGGCCCGATCATGCATGGTATAATGGTATATATATTCCCTAAGCAAACTTTCGCCGGTGCACACGACATGCCTTGGATCAAACTGAACAATCCAATCCAAACTTCAAGTAGTACGTACTGAAGCAGCAAAGCGCGCAAGCAGAAGGAAAGTGAAAGGAGAAAGCGCTGCATTGCGTTGGCCGATGTTAGTACAAACCACGGTCACGTCGCCGAGGCCTGTGTCTGCCAAGACGACCGTTAGCGGGTCCAAAAGCCGAAGAAACCAGTGCGCGTGCGTGCCATCGCGAGCACCACTCCGTGCACCCAATCCCCACCGGAGCCGAACCAAATGCGGTGGAGTCGCTAAATTTGACCGTTGCCGCGCCACGTCGGAGTTCGGACTGCTCCACTTCGCATAGCATGCCCACCTGTCTGTGCCACTGTCTCTGGGCTCCCCGAGATGGCACGGCAGCCGTCGGATCCCTGACATGCGCCATGTGATCCGTGCTACAAAAACCATACTCCGTCTCCCGAAAGATCCCTTCCTTCCTGACACGCGGGGCCGGTAAAGCCTGCTGGCCAGGCCTGTCAGTGAGCGGCGAGGCCAAGGGAGTGGTGCGCGAGCGAAGCAACGGATCCATTGGTGGGCTCCCACCCTCCCATTGGGCGGCGGCCCCACTTTTGCACAAAAGCCCCTGCTTTTCGGCGTCCTCATATTTATACCCCAACTTGCCACGGCCTCTCCGGTCTCTCCACTTCCTCTTCTTCCTTTCGTCGGTCTCTTCTCTCTTCTCCCCACCTTTCGCCTCTTCCTGGTTCTTGCATCCTTCGAGCTAGGCAGTCTGGATCTCGGAGAAAAGGAGTAGTAGTAGTAGCAGCTAGGTTCCTTTTGCTTCTTCTTCCAAGGAGTAGGAGAGAGAGAAAACAGAGGGGCCGGAGATACCAGACCAGCCAAAGCGGGTTGGAGCTCTGGGCAGAAGCTTTTCCTTCAGACGACATGAAGAAGCTCTCCTTCTTCCTCCTCTTGCTGCTGGCCGCAACGGCAGCCGTTCGTGGCGACGACGGTGAGATTTTTCGCCTCGTCATTTTCTTCCCTTTCTTCTGAAGGACTACTCTGCTCTGCATTTACTGTGCACTGATTCGCGTATTAAGCTCGCTGATTTTCTTTCATCACGCACACGCTTCTCTATTCAGGGCTATATCCATGCTTCTGTATCTGTAGTGTCTATTCTTAACTTAGGGAGGGGTTTTATTTTGCTAGCTGAAATCCTGGAAAGTGCCAACCAAGGCTGGGCTTGATTGAGACTGGTCGAACTAGCAATGTCCCTATCCCTTGGATTTCTTTTGTTTGTCGTCTAATGATCTGGTGTATTCTCTAGTCTCTAGCTCGTCCTATTGGGTAAGTTCAGCGATTAGCTTTCTCTTTGCACAAGATTAACACGAGTTGTCTCAAGAGTAGCATGGGGGCGATACTAGCTAATCACCTGGTAACTTTTGGGGTTTGGATTTGACTACTCGTCCTGCTTCACCCGATTCTGTGCTTGCCCATCCGGTCTCCATGGGATTCCTTGCGCCATCACGTGCACTGTACCACCAGTACAGTAGTTTTTATATGATTTATTGTGCACGTTCCCTAAGAACATCTGCTGCGGTTATCATATCCTATTAATAGTTTGGAATAAGATTTGCTTGTAGCTTGGACAAGGAATATTGCATCAAACGGTCGGTTCCTCGCTAATCTATGTACGCAAGGAGTACTAAAATAATGCGGTGCCAACCAGCAAACTCCAGCATCCCATGAATCTCTGATGGCTTTGCGCATAAGTTTAAGTAGAAAAAAGGGGTAAGCTGCCGAGTTCGTACAATGGCCCATCTTTAGGATCAGCCTGTGTTGTCCCTCCCTGTCTGCCACTTTCCTACTCCATAGTCTCATCCTGCACCCGAGATTCAGGTTAATGTAATGTGCTAGCCATGATTTGCTTAAGCCGGGCACACTGTCAGCCTCAGGCGTTCATCGTAGTCGGTCACGGTCAAACTTTGACCGTCGCTAAGTGGAGGACTGGTGCTAATCGTCAGGGTTAGCCCAGGGCAGGCTAATAACTCGGTAATCATGTCACGGATCACACACACCGATTTGGCCTGCGCGCTTGTCAGCACTCTGATCGTGCACAGCACCGTCTCGCACAGCTCCTCTACCCGTTTGACTGTGGAGTGAAAAGGACGAAATTCCCGGGACCACCTGGCAGTGCTTCCACTGGCTAGCGGGCCCCTGCTCGGTTAATGAAGTCACGTCCATTGCGTACCCGACACTGCTCGCCTTGTCTGTGCGAAAGCAGCAGCCGCGCAGAGGCGCGCAGGAGGCCACCGCACGGAAGCCCGGAATTATTGCACTGTGGCATTCGGCTGTTCCCAACGTCTTTCTCCATACCCAGTTGCCCTTCCCCTTGTGCTTTACAGCTATCTGTGCGTCCCATCTTCATTATTTTTTTGTTTTTTCAGTATGGTGCATTTGATATCAGCATCTTTAGAAACATTCTCCTGTTCTCTTTTTGTACTGCTGAATTGATAATTGGTTTGTTCATGTGTAAAGGTGTACTGTATCAACTGTAGATATACGCTGTTTAGTTACTTTTGCATCGGCATCATGCTTGTTTGTGCAAAAGAATATTACTTGTACTACTTATTTAACAAGATTCCTGCTCTATGATGTGCACTCTTTGTCACTCCTAAATTAAACACACAGATATTCTGATCTGACGCCAAAAAAATTACATTCCACGTTTGTATCCAAGAACTCTGTTACAGTACCTGTTTATCTGAACTTTTCGTGGACGTGCAGGGGCGTACATCGGCGTGAACATCGGCACGGCCATGTCATCGGTTCCAGCTCCCTCCCAGATCACGACGCTGCTCCGGTCGCAGAACATCCGCCACATCCGGCTCTACGACGCGGACCAGGCGATGCTGTCGGCGCTGGCCAACACGGGCATCCGCGTCATCGTCTCCGTGCCCAACGACCAGCTCCTGGGCATCGGCCAGTCCAACGCCACGGCGGCGCGGTGGGTCGCCCGCAACGTCGCCGCCCACTTCCCGCTGGTGAACATCACGGCCATCGCCGTGGGCTCCGAGGTGCTCTCCACGCTCCCCAACGCGGCGCCGCTCCTCATGCCCGCCGTGCGCTACCTCCAGAACGCGCTCGTGGCCGCGGCGCTCGACCGCTACATCAAGGTCTCCACGCCGCACTCCTCCTCCATCATCCTCGACTCCTTCCCGCCGTCGCAGGCCTTCTTCAACCGCTCGCTCGACCCCGTCCTCGTCCCGCTGCTCAAGTTCCTGCAGTCCACCGGCGCGCCGCTCATGCTCAACGTCTACCCGTACTACGACTACATGCGCTCCAACGGCGTCATCCCGCTCGACTACGCGCTCTTCCGCCCGCTCCCGCCCAACAAGGAGGCCGTCGACGCCAACACGCTGCTGCACTACACCAACGTCTTCGACGCCGTGGTCGACGCCGCGTACTTCGCCATGGCCTACCTCAACGTCACCAACGTCCCCGTCATGGTCACCGAGACCGGCTGGCCGCACAAGGGCGACGCGTCCGCCGAGCCCGACGCCAACGCCGACAACGCCGACACCTACAACAGCAACCTCATCCGCCACGTCATGAACGTCACCGGCACGCCCAAGCACCCGGGCGTCGCCGTGCCCACCTACATCTACGAGCTCTACGACGAGGACACCCGCCCCGGGACCGCGTCCGAGAAGTACTGGGGCCTCTTCGACATGAACGGCGTCCCGGCCTACGCGCTGCACCTCACCGGCTCCGGCGTGCTGCTCGCCAACGACACCACCAACCAGACCTACTGCGTCGCGCGGGACGGCGCCGACGAGAAGATGCTGCAGGCCGCGCTCGACTGGGCGTGCGGCCCCGGGAAGGTCGACTGCTCCGTGCTCACGCAGGGCCAGCCGTGCTATGACCCGGACACCGTGCAGGATCACGCCACCTACGCCTTCAACGCCTACTACCATGGGATGGGGATGGGATCTGGGACCTGCTACTTCTCCGGAGTCGCCGTCATCACCACCACCGACCCCAGTAAGCTCACAACAACTACCTTGCATACTATCTCCTTCCTTGTCAACTGTTCTTTCGCATTCTTCAACTCATGTCGTGCAAACTTTTTTCTCCTGCTGCAGGCCATGGACCTTGTGTTTACAGTGGGAAGAACGGCAGCGCGCTGCTGAACGGGACCTCGCTGGCGCCGTCGTCCAACTCAACGGCATCCGGCTCCGGGCGGACATTCGGCGACGTCTCGTCATTCGTCCGGTCCGTCGTCACCGCGCTGCTCTTGAGCGTCGTCGTTCTGTTGTAGGATCCATCGGTTAGCAGTAGGAAGTCAGGCATCAGGCAGGCAGGGAGCAGAGTAGTTGCTCGTGAGAGGATTCATTTTGTTGTGTCAAGTGAGGTTGGCCTCGGTGCTAGCTGCTAGGTAATCCTTGTCATTCCAAATGGAACGAGACGTGGTTCTGTTGTGAGCTACTCTGGTATTGGTTGGGGTTGGATTGGATGTTGGATGTGAATCATGTGATCATCTCATGAAGAGCATCGTGCTGGTGCTCACCACAATCAAATCTTGCACTAGTCGCCTGTGCCACCGGTCGTCCAAACGGTGTCGCTGACCACCGTCACTCTGTGCCGCGTCTATCACATTGCTGTATACTTTTGGTTGGGTCGGACGCAGTGTGGTTTGTGTTCGCCGAACCACAGTAAAACAAGATGATGACTAAAAATAAATAAAATTTCAGGAACAATTGTTTGGATGTGATACTTAAAGAATGCCTTTGATCCCACGCGACAAGTGTGAAATATTGCTAGCAGTAGATGTTGCAATCCTATGTCATAGGAGGTCAATCCATACAAATTTGAGTGGAACATAAGTCATGTTTAGGATACCAGGGGAGATGAAATCAAGTCAAAATAAGCAAGTTCAAGATGGGTGTCATGTATCTCGCAAAAAAAAAAAAGATGGGTGTCATGTATATGGACATAGGTTTGAAGCTTGTTGTCGATCATCAGATCAGCAGACATGTAAAGATGGCCTTTGTCATAAAAGGCTTCTCATAAATTATGTGCGGTCTATTTGAAGAATTTCGCCAAGTTCAAGATGCTATGTGTAACAACGTCTTCCCAACCAACCGTGGTCAATATAATAATCCATATTTAGGTGAAGAAACTCCACATTAGGATTTCGAGTTCATCGATTGCTTGAAAAAGAGTCCAAGGTCATAAAAACAAAGTTTGTATGTGGGAGATATGACCAAAATGGATGTTCCAAACAAGCCTAGAAAGCGCATAAAAGAAACACCATGTCACCTCGATCGCAGTTGGTTCAAAAGCTCTCAAAGCTTGCAAGCTATCGATGGAGTTGCTCATAGTCTCTTAGGACATCGAGAAGTTCATGAAGAAAAGTAAAGCTTTGATCGTGAGGGTCAAGTGAAGTGAAACGCTCAAGGCGAAGGACACCTAGTCTAGGTTTTTGTAGTTTGACCGGTCTCAACGTTTTAGGATGGAGAACGGGTTCGAGATGAATAGTCGGACTATCTAGAGGGTTATCACGAGAGTAGCTTGATCATGTTATGCATATAGTGATCAACCCCTTAAAGAATCATCATGATGTTGTGTCCTCATTGTGGTATGGAGTCTATAACCTGTAGTTCTCTAGTTGGATCGGAGGCTCTAAATGGTCATTGGTCTTTGTGATTTTTGTTTTGTTTGAGTTGGTTTAAAAGTTTTCAGAAATTCATGCTAAGATAGGTGAAGCGACCCGACATATTACAAGATAGTAACATGCAAGTCTTCGACATATTGCAAGGGAAGTGAAGTATCTCGAACAATATGCCGATCAGAGTAGCACAACATAAGCATTGGAGCGGTCCAAAGTACGAAATTATATTACAAGATTCGAAGAAGCTTCAAACTGAAACATATTACAAGGTTCTACCAGATACAAAAAGAGCTCCGTAAGAACAAGGAAAATTTCAAACTAAGATTATACTATAGTAATCATAGACTCTCAAGTATTCTCTTGCTACAAACACACTACTAACTCTACTGATCAGCACTAGGTTGCTCATTGAAGTCCATGTAGCAGTTGACTCCTCCTTCGGCGGTTGCCTCCTCCTCGAACTCCTCCTCCTGGTGGTCTGGATATTGTACTCCCGCATCCACCAGCTCACAATCTAAGAAGGGGGATTTTTTTTTTGAGCATCGAGAAGGGGGATTTTGTAGAAGGGGATGAGTACACGAAGTACTCAACAAGTCCAGGATATATAACAAAACAATTTTCATGCACTATCAACTACTAGGACCAATGGTCCAGCAACTCAATGATTTTTTGAAAACATTTTTAGGAAAGAGTTCAAGTTTTATTTCGGAAATCTATGATCTTCTTGCCTCACGAGCTGTTAGAATCCCCTGTGGATTCCTTTCTCGCCACGTTCGCAGCTCCTTCCCGGAACAGGAGTGACAATGCCACAATTTTATACACTCTGCAGAGGTGCGTTACTTTACCCACAGACTATCCGCAACCTGGTGATCATGCCAGTCACACTCACAACCAGGCTTTGGATCACGGAGCCTTTTCACCCATCTTCCTTGACATATCTCACATCGTAGCTGGACCCGCCCAATCAGTTTAACGCCTTCAGTAGAGGACTTTAGTTTGTTTAGACAGTTGGTCGCCTACAGTAGAGGTCACACCCCAACTGCCATCCCTGGAAGATATGCCGTAAGATGGAATTACTTTAGCTCATCCCTGCCCACTCAGGGTCATGTGGTCAACGCGGTCACTACGGCGCTTGAGCTCAAGAAGGCAATTGTTGATTAGATCCTAATGGTGATATCCCTTGTAGTCGAACCCGCCTTCCAATGGCTTCACAGCCTCCACACAGGGTTCGACTACCAGCCATAATAGTTCACCGACTGCTCCATCAGCCGATCAACATGCATGTCATATTATTTATAAGATACATTTTTGTTTGATGTAGGTGATATACAATGGTAGATTGGCAAATACTTTGATAAAAATAATCAAGGACATGCAAGAATGGACTTGCCTGAGATACTCGGGAGAGAAATCAAAATCATTGAAGGTCAATGTCGAAGGTTCAATTCAACCATAAGAACTCCAAAGAAGATCCAAACTGAAAATGCAATGAAGTCCAGTCAACACTAATACAGGAATGCACATCACAGGGTATGATAGCTATACATGTTAACGGAGTAACCAATAATTGACTTTAAGATGCATTGTAAAGGTACATATTTTAGATGCTGATCAACTCACTTATTTCTTATTTATCTTTGGTCAAATCGTATTTCAGTTCATAAGGAGAATCTGATTTACATAGTTTAGCAGAATAATTTGGTTAACTTGAGTCTCAGGTTTGTCATCGTTCTCTTTGAAATAGGATGATAAAAAAAACATGAAGTGATCTATTGGTCCGGATAAAATGATACAGCTATGTAGGGAAATAGTCCGCTAGTTACTCCTATGATTAAACCGAGCAAACACGTACATGTTTCACCACGCTAAAGTATTACTTCATGTTCCAGTACTACATGTTGGAGCAAGGATGCTAGTACATAAAGCATGAGCTATCAACCCGGCTAGTTAATTAAGTCCCAATGGTGTTGGTGAAGCAGCCAGGTTTTATTTAAACATCAAAGTGAGATATTAGATGCAATCATGGAGCTACAAGTACAACTACAGTGACATTTGATAGTTCCAATATGACCTTGAAGATTTGGTCGTTGCTACAAAACTACTTTGAAATGAATAGTGAGTACATGATTGGCCTATATATGCTAGGTAACCACTTCAGTTTTAACTCCCAGGTGTTTCTTTACCCATGTGTTGCCAGAATTTATTAGGCATCCATGTCAGGGAGCACTGACATAATACCCGAAACAGAACAACACTACAAATGTTCTCAGCTTCAGAATATACACATTTTAGTTGGATGTCAACTTTTATAGTATACTAGATGAAATGCCCCAGAACTGACCATATGGTTCAGCTGAGCTTAACCTACTCTTTTGAATCACAAACAAGCAAGCATTGATTTACTGAATTCTTACTGTATTTTCGTCATTTTCATCGACATGCCAACACGGTACAAATACTGCTAGCTGATACTACAAGAAAGGTTGTTTGATCCCTGGTTTCGGAATAGGGATCTTACTCTCAACTCTGAACTTTACCCAAACAAGCAAAAATGCTACAACAGATCTAAATTTCAGAGAAAGTGTTTCCAGTATTGTATTTTCAGAGATAACAGTACCAGTTTTCAGAGACAACAATAAAAATGCTAGCGGCTAGTACTCTTAGGGGAATAATTCCTAACTTCTTGATGATTAACCCAAACTGATGCTCACCTTATTTCATTTAAATCCCTATTCTACGTTCTCACAACCATGTATACGATGAACACACAAGCATGCCAGAGATCAGATTCTTTGTGCCTTAAAGTGTAAGGTCTACCTGATTGATTGGGATTTGGAGAAGACGTATCAAACTAGTTGAGGATGGACTTGGGAAATTTCTGATCACCAGCGTCAGTATGGACGGTGGTTGCCGACGGCCCGATGTGCTCCGGCGACGACGACAACGCCTCGGTGTCCGGCGGCGCGCCTCTTGCTGCTCACGGACCCTTGACCTCGACCCCGGGCTGCTTGCCGCTTGACTTCACTGATGGATGACCGTGATGTTGCCTTTGCTGTAAGCTCGGTGGTGATTCTCCCCACTTAGATTCCCCTCTTCCCTAATGATTCGATTCTAAGCCACAACCATGTCATCAAATTAGGACCCTGCGGGGATCTGATATGGTGGTAATAAAGAGGATCTTGGTCCCTAAGATAGGGGCCATGGTGCAGGAGCTCAGGATTCGGTAGAGATGACACAGAGAGATGAGAATGAGGGCTGTAGTGATGCTACAGTGAGGAGATGACCAAATCGATCCCTTCATCCATGAGTTTCTACAGGAAAGGTGAGGTGTCCCATTTGCTACGGTGGCTACTCCCCTGCCTGACAGCGGATATGGTAATTCCCTGGAGTGGTAAGGATAGGCACTAGTAAAATAGGAAGGAACTAGCTGCTACGTACATATTAAAAATGGTAAGTCATTTTTGTGTACAAGGTAGTATACACATAGATCCTACCAACTGACTTATTTTTAGCTTCACCAAAAAAAATGGTATAAGTATTGATCTCACTACCTAGATGTGTTCTGCTAACAAAATAATATAATTTTACTACAGATACAATCATTTTCTTACTGAGTAACTTTAATTACATAAGTCCTTCGAACTGCATTAGTTCGGTTCCACATTCGATGTCCGTTTACCTTCGCAACTATTTTGTGAGTTAGGAAGAATTGCACCAACGGAATCACTTACACCAGAAAATAGCTTTTCTCGAAAATATTATTCTAAGAGAAATAATAATTCTGGCAACCTCATGGTCTCGAGCGCACACACGGCAAACTCATGTTTTTTCTCGGTTCGAATGTCACAAACATTGCAACACACATGCATCCGATAATTTTGAAGAATTAGTTCATTTTCTTATTACTCTTGTATCTTATTTATTATTATATTTGTTTCCGGAATTACATGAGCTCAATTTCGATTGAAGTTATGAAATGCATGCAATCTTAACAACCAGTAGTTCACACAGATATGGTTATCACCAAAAACTACGGTTCGATCAACACTGCTCCCCAGCCGGCGCGATCTCACCAATAGTATGGTTAAACCTAGCAACATATGTCTCACTTAAGTATAAATGAAATTTTCTGGCCTAACTAATTATATCCCGATTACTCAACTTAGTAAATATACGGGGTTTTACAATAGGCTCTAAATGTGGGTTTGATTAATGGTGGAGTTTTGTTTCTAGTCAATTGGGTGGTTCCTGAAAGTGGACTGATGCACTGGGTGTCGTTCAACTATGTAAAGTTGTGCCCTAGATAGGTGGTGCTTTCCAAGGTAGGGCAGTTTGAACTCTCACAAGAGTTTGGTCTAAGTAGTCATGCTAGAGTGATCACTGAACATTGTTCGATAGCTCGAGGATGTCCCTTTTTGGAGATTACATACTTAGTTATAAAGTTTGTTGTTTTTCTAAGGGCCAGACAATAGCCCGGAGGAAGATAGAATAACACTTTAGGATTCAGTGGTGTGTGTTTTTCCTAAATTTGGACGACGGTTTAAACAGACATCGAGGAGAAGTTTGATCACATCTCGGT
Organism: Lolium multiflorum; assembly: GCA_030979885.1. Taxonomy (NCBI): domain Eukaryota; kingdom Viridiplantae; phylum Streptophyta; class Magnoliopsida; order Poales; family Poaceae; genus Lolium; species Lolium multiflorum. The sequence continues at coordinate 362,195,064 of CM061750.1, forward strand.
TTGTAGGCTCCAGGAAATGCTTCTCCGGATGTGCCAAAAAAGGGCTTCACATGTTCTATTTGTTTGTTGGTTGTTCTAGAATATAGGTGTTTATGATACCAGGACTCCAAGTTGGCATTGTGTTCTCATGGGTTTGATTTGTTGTGTGAATGGTTCTTGTTCTTAGTTTTTGGATTGGGCAGCTGTCATTTGCTGATCAAACATTACATTGTAAACCTCGTTTGGAGGTAGGTCCAAGCCTATACTGTAATTTGCTTGAATCCCACATGTTAGAATGGTTTAAACGGGCTAGACTCACCGAAAATGGTGAATGGAACCTGGGTGCGCGCGCACCCATTTACGGAAAGTTCAAAAAAATGCTATTTAAAAGTTTCAAAAAATGTGAAGTAAATTTTTGCATGTATATATTATGTTGATACTTACTCGTGTGTGTTTTCAAGGAAAAATACCATTGTGTGTGACCTACACAAAAATGACAAAATGCAAATTCCTATTCCTGTGAATAGTACAAATTCCTGCTCACTATTCTCATTGGACATTTTGTCATTTTTATGCAGGCCACACACAATGGTATTTTTTCGTGAAAACTCACACGAGTAAGTATCAACATAATATGTACATGCAAAATTTTACTTCACATTTTTTGAAACTTTTAAATAGCATTTTTTTGAACTATTCGTAAACGGGTGCGCGCGCTCCCAGGTTCCATTCGTTCGGGTCGCTAGACTCACATGCTTGTTTCTGAGCAAAGATGTTCTTGCATCTATCGATATTAGCTTTTATACGAACCTTTACGGTTTAGAAATTCTGAAGTGTTCTTTGTAGGTGGAGGGTCGTCGTCCGGCCGACGAACATGCCACATTACCCGTGGGAGATGTGCAAATCCTTCTTCCAGGAGACGAGATCGCCAGATCTGACGATCACCGGTGCCAAATGCACACCGACTCCCCCTCGTGTCTCTTCCCGCCCTCTCAAATGATACAAATAGTCACGGGAGGGTGCGCAATAGTTTAAGTAGAACTATCTTCTGCTTGTTTTGCAGAAAAGCCCTCGTGTAGGTGCGTGGTATCACGTCGGCCCTGTCCATCCAGTCAATCATGTGCCACGTCAGCGCCAAACATATCCAAATGGTTGCGGCGACCGTAGTGAGCAGCATGGGAGTATTGGGTGCAGGGGCGAAGCTAGGGAAAATTTACCCAGGTGCACAAGTCTTACATTGACATAAAGAAATACGAAAAAAAATCAAAAGTTCACTTATAACGTTGCATTTAAAGAGTCTTAGCATAAAGAATCCAAGAAAACGAAGGACACGTTGTATGCTCACAAATAGGCACGGTCAAGTGTTTGCCGAAATGGACAAAACTAATAATAAATTGATGATGAGACTCACAGAAGAAAGTCGATACCAGAGAAAGACAACTTCCGGCCTTGAATCCTCCGAAACCTGTAAATTAGCAGTGCAAATTCAAGTTATCAACCAAAATAAAATAACCAACTATAATTATTTTAAGGTAGAGAATATTACCTTTTAATATTTACGATTTCTTATTTTCATGAATCGATCAACGACTTGATCGTTGGTGACTTTCTTCATTTCTTCTTTCTCCACATAGCAGATGACATTATCACTCAAACTATCATCATTGAGGCGTAAATAAGTTTTCACGAGCTTCATCGCACCGTAGCAGTGGCAACAGGCAACACAAGTACTAGATTCAAAAGCCGATAAACCAAAGGATAGCAAATATGCTTCCTCGTATCCACCATTGTTTTAGAAAGATCACCAATACCTTGTATGTTGGAGAATCTATCGTCTGCACGCACATCAGCAATGTAGAGGCAAAGACTATGTCTTAAATCCCTTAGTTCTCCATAGTCAAAATCACTAGGATAAAGTTTGGCGAGGCTCATCAAATTCTTCAAATGAAAATCATGAAACGAGTCTCTCGGACTCAAAGCGGCTGACCATATAAGCAAGTTGGAGGACGTCTCACTGAAACGGCTATCAAACTCTTGCACTAGCCAATCAATAACACCATTGAAACAATCAACGATAGTGGTGTTGGTTGGTAATACCAGTATTCTGTCGTTTCTTCTTCGATTGATATATGCTTCTTCTATTTCTAACATGATAATATCATGTTTCTCACAAAATGCATGCACATCACATAGAACGGAGTCCCACCCATTTTCTCTAAGATCAACCAAATGACGTCTAGTTGACTTGACACAACTCATGGCATTCACAATATCTTGATCTTTCCTTTGGAGAGCTGCGGACAATATGTTGGTAGCTATTAAGATAGTCAACATGAGATGCAAAAAGAAGACAAAATCAAATGATTGGAAGTACACCAGGAGACCATTTGCTTGCTCTCTATTTGTTCTGTCATCATCTTCTTCTTCCACAAACTCTAACACTTTGACAACAGCTTGAAACATATCAACCAAACTTTTAAGTGTTTTATAATGGGAATTTCAACGAGTGTCTCCGGGTCTTTGAAGATATTGCTCTTGATTTAAACCCGTTCCAGTTTTTAGCATTCCACAACCTAAAGCCTTTTGCACTTCCTCAAGATTTATATCTCGAAGCATGTCTCTTCTCTTAGAAGATCCACCCACAACATTTAACAAGACAGAGATCATATTAAAGAAATTACCAATTCCAATATGCTTTCTTACCACAGCCACAACGACTAACTGAAGTTGATGTGCGAAGCAATGAACATAAAATGCTGTGCTACTTTCCCTCATGATCAATGCTTGGAGACCATTAAACTGACCTCGCATGTTGCTAGCACCGTCATACCCCTGTCCTCGAACTTGCTTGAAACTCAGCTTATATTTTGTGAAGAGAGAATCAATTGACGACTTGAGATATGACGATGTTGTTTCTTTCACATGAACAAGACCAACAAAACTCTCTTTCACGATTCCAGAACTATTGACATACCGCAAGACCACGGCCATTTGCTCTTTGCAAGAGACATCTCTGGACTCATCAACAAGCAAACAAAACACACCATGGCCAATTTCTTTGAGAATAGAACTCATTATCTCACCTGCAAAACTGCTAGCAATATCTTTTTGGACCTCAGGACACACCATAACAGAATTGCCTGCAGCATCTTGTCCCAATTCCTTGCCATAAGATGGATTATGTTCTGCTAGGGCATCACGAAATTCCCGAAAGTTCCCTTTATTGAGCGATTCTTTTGACTCATCGTGGCCTCGGAACGGCAATCCTTGTTTCAATAACAATCTAGCTGTGTCAATTGAAGAATTTAGTCGTGTGAAATAAGCAACCTTTGCAGCTTCACTTTGTACCTGCATAGCAACATCAATGTGCGCATCTCTTCTAAGCAAAGCATCACAATTTTTTTGTGCTTGATTGTGGACACTGCCGACATCACCAATATGATCTTTTAGGTTTGATTTTTTGCTCCATCTATTCCAACCAGTCACAACAAAAGCCTGATACGTCCAATTTGCATCACTATTTTGTATCATAATTTGCTGTTATTCATTGATATATTTCATATTGGGACACAATACTTATGTTATTTCATCTATTTTGCATGTTTCATCATCATTGGAGGATCAAGCAGAGCCAGGATTCTGCTGGAAAAAGCACCGTCGAACGCAATATTTCGGAAGATCAACCGTGGAAGGGAATTTCACGTAAATTCCTATTTTCCGATGATGGAGGGAGCCAAAGGGGAAGAAGAGAGAGCCATGTGGGCCCAGACCATAGGCGGCGCGGCCCATGGCTGGCCGCCACCCTATGCTCTGGGGGCCCACCTCTTTCGCCTCCTTTTCGCGTACTCTTCGTCCCGAAAACCTAAGCCACGAGGACCTCACGAAGGGTTACAGCCTCTGCTGGGTGAGAGCACCGAGAGAAAAGAGCTCTCCGGCGGGAATCCGCCGGAAAATTCCCTCCCGAGGGGGAAATCGACGCCATCGCCATCGTCATCGAGCGGGACATCATCTCCATCATCATCATCATCATCTCCACCATCTACACCGCCATCACCACCGCTGCACCTCGTCACCGCTGTAACAATTCGGGTTAAATCTTGATTGTATGATAGGGGAAACTCTCCCGGCATTATCCTCTACTTGTTATAGATGCTATTGAGTGAAATCATTGAACCAAGGTTTATGTTCAGATTGTTATTCATCATCATATCACCTCTGATTGTATTCCATATGATGTCTCGTGAGTAGTTCGTTTAGTTCTTGAGGACATGGGTGAAGTCTAAATGCTACTTAAGTTGTTATGATATGATGTAGTGAATTATGGTTGAGTAATATTCAATGTTATGATATTTAAGTTGTGGTGTCATTCTTCCAGTGGTGTCGTGTGTCGACTACACGACACTTCACCATTTATGGGCCTAGGGAGTGCATCTTGTATTCGGTTGCTAATTGCGGGGTTGCCGGAGTGACAGAAACCTAAGCCCATGTTAGTATATCGATGCAAGAGGGATCGCAGGATCTCAGAGTTTAAGGCTGTGGTTAGATTTATCTTAATTACTTTCTTGTAGTTGCGGATGCTTGCAAGGGGTATAATCACAAGTATGTATTAGTCCTAGGAAGGGCGGTGCATTAGCATAGGTTCACCCACACAACACTTATCAAAACAATGAAGATTATTAAACCACATGAAGCGAAAGTACTAGACTAAAATCCCCGCCTCAAGAACGCTTGGTCATTATAAGTAAACAAACCGGCTTGTCCTTTGTGCTAAAAAGGATTGGGCCACTCGCAATTATTTCTCTCGCATTTTATTTACTTGTACTTTATTTATCCGCAATATCAAAACCCCCGAATACTTGTCTGTGATTTACAGTGAATCCTCCATCGAAACTGCGCCAACACCTTCTGCTCCTCGTTGGGATCGACATTCTTACTTATCGAAGATACTACGATACACCCCCTATACTTGTGGGTCATCAAAGCCTCATACCCAGCTTCTTTCTTACTGCCTCGGTCCCTAAATAAGAAGCAACAAAAGCAATATGCCCTCGTTTTGGACTCACTGTATTCAAGCCAACTACCAAACTCATCAAACCAATCAGGATTAAATCTTTTATTTTTGCCCCCCATCAGTGTGGGCGGAAATTCACAAGTGCGAGGTTGGCATGGTCCATTAACTAAGTACTTCCTTCTTACCAAGTCCTTGAGGTTAGGATGATAATCTTCTATTTTTTTCCTTTGTCCCGGATCATACTTAATCTCCTCTTCCCAATTGAAATCATCTGGATTCTGCGATGGGGCTTTGCGTTTTAGAAGATACCTATCCATGTATCTGCATTTGATTTAAAAAGTGCTAATCAAATTATTTGAATTCTCCACTTCACACCAATCTGGTCAAAGGAATTAAAAATTCGGATTGCTAAATTAGGGCATGTTAACGAAATACCTTGACAACGACGGAGCGGGCGTTGATCGGGACGGCTCCACAGACCACAGCAGCCTCGCCTCGGATGCTTGATTTTGGAGGCGCGCAAGGAGCCAAGGAATACCGTCAGCAGTCGGCACGTCGTCTCGTCGTCCGGTAGGTCGCGCAGTCGCGCAGAGTCAGAGAGGAAAAGGATAAGTCGATGGGAAGCTGAACCAACTCATGGTGCGTGATGTACCGATGTGATCGATCGATCGATTAGTATGATAGTATCTGGCCCATTAGCACTAGGCCTCCCGTACGTCTTGTAGTTGGTAGTTAGTAATTACTAATTAGATGAGCTATCAGGGCTTGATGCAGGTCCTCATGCCTAAAAGACCAAATAGCCCGCACGTGAAAACTGGAAAGTGGAAATATTTGCTGGCCCTAGTGCACCACCGCTCGTATACCCTGGTGCACAGCTACATATCTACTACTAATCGCTAACTAGCAAGATTTTCGACTCTGGTGCACGTGCACCAGGCTGGCTATATGTAGCTCCGCCCATGATTGGGTGAGTGTATCTTTCACTTTCATGAGTCCACTGACCTTTATAAGAATACGAGACAAGTTTTTGAGGGAAAGTGACCGTAGATGTATGGTACACTAGATTCGTGGATATTTTTCGCAAAAGAAGAGAGCATTTTTTTTAGACAATCGTGTTGGTGTTGTGTGAGTGGTGTTGCACATCTTCTGTTTCGAAAAGAAAAACACTGTCCAACTTGTTAATGGGCCTTGGATAATAATGTAACGGACTGGGTTGAATCCGAAAATGCTCGCATGGGCCTGGAACGGATGGTTATAAACACGGCCGTATGAGCTTACCCTAACAGCTGTCTATAAATTGACCAGCGCCACCGCTTATCCGTTCCTCCTCCTTCTGCGCCGCCGTATTCAATCTCTACAGTCTCAAAACACAGGACGATCTTCATGTCTTCTTCTACGTTTCGTTTCAGTAAACTAGATCTCGTTTCTCGTTTTTTTTTTGAAGATTAGCGTATTTTCGCCGCACTCTTCTCGTCAAAACATCTCTGGCTCGGATCGCCATGGAGCGGATCCGGAGCTTGCGCGTTGAAGAGGTGCCATAGCATACGAGGACCTATGGACATGTGGCTTCTCTCTATAGATTCATGCATTTTCTCGTAGGTCCAACATCTGGCGTTTTTTCGAAGACCGAATTTCAATTGTCTCTTCTGATTTGAATCTGATGTTTCGGCGACCGATTCGTGGCTCGATGATGACTACTTTGCTTTAACCACACCGAATCCGAGGCTGGAGGAAGCGTGTTTTGCCCTGCCGCCCTGCTTTGTGCTCCCCTCTCTCGTTGAATCCCCGCGAAGTCTCTTCCTCCTGTTGAAGATCTGTTCTTTGGCAAGAGCTCGAGTCGGAAGGATTCGGCGAGATTGGCGAGCATGGTGTGGGGAGAACGCGCAAGGCTGCTTCCGATGGTTCTTTACTTGTGGAAAAACATGTGCCTTTAACTGAGAGCCTATACGAAATCGGTTTCTTCGATAGTATTAAGAATGCTTTTCAGAGTTTTGGTTTTCCTGCCGATTTGATTTCAGGCTGTAAAATAACACGCCAATTTGGCCAAGAAAGGTGTCTTTCTTTCAGCAGAACGGGTAACATATGCATTCAAGAAATTTTTGGATTCCCATTCATAAAAGTTGCATCTTAAATGACCACTATATTTTTAGGCATAATGCCGACGAAATTTTAGGCATGTCTTTAGACTATTTAATTAATAAAAAATGACAATTACGAATGCAGTTATAAACTGAGCATCGTGAAATCCGACTGCGTCCAGCCATAAATAAGTGAACGTCAGCTTTTGTTATGTAACTAATTTTTTAAATTTATTGAAATTTATAGAAAAAGGCTTATATTCTTTTTTCAAAAGACAAACTATATAAATTGTAAGTTTATAGGGAAACAATTGATTTACAATCTAAAATCGACACTGTTAGATTTTTATATGATAACTACATAATAATATAATTGTTTTTGATAGTTTTCAGAAAATAATTAAATTTTGCATAGCTACCTTTAATAAAAACCTTAATTGCAACGTAAGGAGTAAAACAAATCTTTAATACATATACTTAGTATAACTAGTTGAATGCCCGTGCGTTGCTACGGCTCGTTTATTTTCTCGCAATATGTCAATATGATAGATGTAAAAATATACGTATTCCGCAAGATATTCTAAAAACTCATAAGAGTATATCTCATCTGAAGTAAATTTTGGCAACCGATATAATTGACATCGTTTAAATATGGAATAAGTACTCCACCAATTGTTTTATATTAAAAAATATACTACTTGATGCTCCTTAGATAGTGTTGTATAATGTTACGAATATTTTATTCTGCTTCATTTTTATGGTACCTGAGCAAGCGTATAAAAAAAAAAACCCCCTAAACTTGAAAAACATCATACAGAACAATACTTGTCATTAGCATGAATAATTTGCATGGAAAAACTAAAAGGCATTAGATATTGAGCAATCCATCATTTGAGATCCTTCCATTTTTCACCTATGTCAAAATCTGTCATTTGAGATGCGTTTTTCAGATGTTTCTGGAGTCGCTGCAACTTTTATATGACACGAAAGGCATTAGATATTGATCAATCACATCATCAAGAGGAAATCAAAATCAGTAGATATTTAGCATAATAGTGAGATCATTCGGACTTATTCCAGGCCCATGTGAGTCCAATATGCATCAAACGTTTTTGTTAACTGATCTCTTGCTCCCTTGTTTATAATCTTCACATTTAGAAGCTCCTGCTCTATTATTTCATGGCCAGGATGCTTTTTTCCTTTTCACCAAGCTGGAAATTAATAGTATTCCATCAGTTTCAAGAAACATGTGTTAATTTTATCAAAATTTGGATGTTTGTCTAGATACATCTAAATTTAGAAAAATTTAATGTATAGTACTTTGTCTAACTTTGAGCAAGTAGAGATAAAACTATTATGAACATTCAACACTAATAGTGAATGAATTGCTTCTTTTTTATTCCGGGCAACACCGAGATACTTGTTCCACACAAATTTCATTACACTGCCGTAGTGCTACTAACAATCGCAATGGAGCAATAGCCGCTTCTCAAATTCAAATCTCAAATTATGTTGAGAAAGATGAAGTAGACGTCATCGATCCCACTGGGTGTTGAACAACACTCTATCAAGCCTCGCCAGGATTGGCGGCTCCTCTTGTTCGCTGCTCCATGTAAATTTACGACCTTGCATCGAGTCTTCAGGCTGATCATCGAGGAAATCCAAGCCTCGCAAGCTACAGGTTGTGTGTGGTTGGCTTTTTTTTTTCGAGAACCCGCAGGAGATCTGCGCGCTATTGTATTAAGCTTGAGAAGACGGACGAAAGAAAGTCCCATACAACACCATTACAACTCAGAAGGCTAGCCCTTCTAAGCACCACCAGCTCAGCCGCCACTTTGGGCGAGTGAGAACGGCCATAGGCCGAGAACACACTATGGCACTACTCTCACAAACCCACCTCTACAATCTAACCAAGCCCGCCACTCATCCATGATCAAGCTCAAGGTCGCGGCAGCGGTAGATCGATGCCCCTCAAAAACCCTATTATTGCGTTCTAACCAAAGGTACCGAAGGGTTAGCATGATGATGGAGTTGGCTTTCTTGCGATCGACCCGGAGGAAAAGGCCAGAAGCGTTAGACCACCAGTCATTGAGGGTGGCGCCGTGCCCGGGCAGGATGTCGGGAAGACCCAAAGGTGCGACGAGACCAGACCAGACCTCTTGAGCGAAGCTGCACTGCAAGGAGAGGTGATCTAGGGTCTCGTCCGCGGCACCGCATAAGGGGCAAAGGGTGTGGTTGGCTTTTGATTTGCCGTGCGGTGCGTGTATAGTGTGAATTTCAGCTCAGGGCCTGTGTGCTAGCCCTGTGCTTCTACAACTTTCGCATGAGGCTAGCCTCGACCCTTGAGCCCTTGTACGATCTCTGTACTCTATGTACATATTTCTCCTTCAATCTTAATAAAAGTTTGACCGATGGCCTTACGAGTATTGACAGCAACGAACAACGTACTGTATCACGTACCTGGATGGTAGAGCGGCGCCATGGTTGGTCGCAAGAGGTGAAGATTGAATCAGGGGTTTCCACGGCAAGATCCGTGCCAACCAGGCCCAGTTTGCGCCCTCGACAACAGACACGGTTGCCTCTCCCTCTCCTTAATTTTGAGGCCGCGTCGATCCCTCCATGGTCATCCGCGTAGAGCGAGCTTCAGCCACCTCAAAGCTGCCGCGCCAGGTCAAGCTCGAGGAGGGCTGGCACTCATACGTGCTAGCTACCGAGTCTAGCTTAGGCATGGGCAAGCAGGTCCCCGAGGTCCCCGTTGGAGAGATCATAGTTGAGCGGCGCCATGGTTGGTCACCCACAGACAGGCCCGGCCCTGAGCCGGTGCAACCAGTGCGACCGCACGGGGCCCTCGAGCGCTAGGGGCCCTCACCCACGTATGTTACGTATACAAATACAGGCACAGTAGCTAGCTGTTTGGCTCATTTGGAAAGAAACGATCCGGTCAAAATCAGCCCACGTTTCACGTTTGGAGGCATTGATGTATTTCTGTGCTCACGTATCCATAAAGTAAAAACCAACTGGCCGCGTTGACTCAGTTTAGCTAAGTGTTATGCCTCCTCGTTTTTCTCTTCGACTGTTCCCCGACCCGGCGACCCCAATCACAGCAAAGGCGGCTACCATAGGGCTCTCTTGTCTTGAGATTTCTAGCCGTTTTGGAGGGGTTAACGGAGGAAATCGTGATTTATTAATTTCCAAGAAATCCCTCCAAATTTGCAACGAGTGGTACATCCTTTCCTATATATATTCTTCAAGATTAGCATGTTCTTGTTCATCCGATTCGATCCGTTTCTTCGCTTGTCCTTCTTGGCTTCCTCATTCCTCATTCCTCAATCAGGATTCAAAGACAAATGATTGATGAAATAGGCAACAGGAGTGGAGGAATCAGCAGCCCCGGCACGGCGGCAGCGGCGCCCGACGATCAGCGGCAAGCCGACGGCAGCAAGTCCAGCGGCATCCTGGCTCCAGGTTCATTTGTTTCAACTTCTACTTGCATGCCTAATTCATCTTGTGGGTCAAGATGTTTATAATATTATCAGTGACTTTGAGTCAACAAATTTTAGAAGAAAATGCTTCACATAGTTAGTGCACTTGTCTATTTTGCATGTCAATACAAGATATGAGTACAAGCTAGAGAGCGGACTAGAGACCTGAAATGCAAGATGTGGAGAGCAAGCATAAGTTTGAGCTGAAATGTAATAAGATCATGAGTAGATGTTTTGTGAGTTGAACACCGTCACCGATAAGATCATGAGTATTTTCTTGACAAGTTAGGAAGAATTATGTTAAATGTTCATTTTTTAGTAAATTAAATAAAAATCATCTTTATTGCTTCTGTATGGAGGGCCTTTTATTTTGTCTTGCACTGGGCCCCTAGAGTGCCAGGGCCGGCCCTGCCCACAGAAACGACGACCGTAGCTATGTGCATAGCGAGGGGGCAAGGTGAGAGACGAGCGGAATGGAGGCGCCAGGAAGGCAGGGTAAAACACAGACTTGATTGTTTTTCTGGTCTAATATGGAGGTGATTATTTGATACCGTACGTGATTTTTTTTCTTTATTGTAACGAATTGATTGGTATGTAATAATTGTTTACCTATTTTCCCAAGTGCACTTTTGATATTTCCTTGATTTATGGTGACCTTATTGGTAAGCAATAAATTCTGAAAAATTTTCCATCTCGAGCGACGTGGATTTGACAGTCATTTTGAGGGTGATTTGATGGGTGATTGACGGTCCAGATTGTTCCAATATTTGATGTCAAAGTGGTACACCATCCCCAACTCGAATATAATAGTAAAGATAAGTTTTCCTATGTTTTTTTTATAAAGTTAGTCAAATTTTAAATTCTTTTTTGAACACAAGTTTTAATTTCTTTGATCTACATGTACTTGTAGACCGCTGGAGTATGCAACGGATGAGCACTATCAATCTCTCTGGGATGGCATGCTGGAAGAAAGTGGGAACAACGTGCCATATAGCCGAACAAGACCCAAATAGCAATCCATTCGCGTCATGGAGGGAGCGGTACACCGATGATCACTTTTATTTAAATTCATCGTGCATTTGGATCGAGGAATCCCACCGTAATTTCGTGAAGAACACTCTTGTAAACAATGTAACTATGCATGTCAATAAAGCTGTCCGAATATGACATTCCTCAACAGAAAAAAAAGGGGTGGGTACACGGCGGTGTATGAAGGCCAAGGGCTATGTAGTAAATAAATTAATATATTAGAACATTATGAGATGAAGTAATTGTAAGATTTACTAGAAGTATACTCGAGCGAGGTTGCAGCCAAAATCTCTTTAAGAACTCTATTGTTTAGATAGATGGAGGAATGGTGTTTTGGGACCACGGAGCATATGCTCCTGATTTTTAAATTTCGTTTTAAATACATTTTAAAATGTTGGAAAATTTAACAAAAAAATTGATGTGTACATCTCAGATACTTTTGGTGTCATGTGTAAAAGAAGACGAATTTTAGTGTAAAAAAAATGTTGTCTAGTTGACACATTTTTTGTTTTTTCACACAAGTTACAAGAAATATATTTTTTCGCAAAACTTGATTTGCGCACATAGAATGTCGATACGTAAGCTTGAAATTTTCGTTCATTTTTTTTGACATTTTAAAAATATTGAATTTGTGAGATGGAAGGGTTAAGTTATATGAATACATATGCATGCAGTAAGTCAATTTGATATGCAAGACTCAATCGGCCATAATAGTTGAGAGGCAACATTTAATCGACATGAATTTGTTACATAAACAACTAAAAGTCGTTAATATTTTGTGACCTATTAATTAATGATGTAGGTAAGATGAAATCGACATGCTAAAATGACAAAGCAGTGCATTAGGGGGCTAGGCTAGAACGCATACACCTGGACCGCCGTGGTCATGGTGGATGTGGCCGATCGGGTGCTTGGAAAGATGGGTTGGGGAATAATCGAGGACTAGATGGACCTAGCGCGCTTTGCCGCGCCGTTTTGTTGTTGTTGTCATTTAGTTTTTCACACGAAAAAGACAGAAGGACTTTACACATACTTACGCAACTTTCTGGTCAAAATAGATATCACAGGTTTTCAGTATCAAACAGCCCTATAGAAATAAAACCAACTTATAGCTGATATGCCTAAAATATAGTTCGGAGTGATCCTGGCTCCCTGTCTCATGAAAATATGCATTTTCAATATAAAAATACTTAAAATTGTAGCATTGCATTTCAAAATTTGTTTAAATGAACAAAGATACACCGAAATATATAAGGTAAAGGATTGCCTTGATTCAACCACGTTGACCATATATATAAATGGTAAAAAAATGAGAACACAAAAATATAGAATAACTTGATATCCACCCATAGAATAGTTGGTGTCAATAGGCAAGCTAGATATCTTCAAAGGAAACAATGATGGGTGAAGTTGCCTCATGGCACTCATAGCATCTCATTTTAAGGTCATTGTATGGCAAAAATAATACTCAGCAGATAATACAAATACATAGCACTGCATAAGTGCATATAGGTAAAACAGTTTGGTGTAAACTACAACCCGCCCGTTTTGGAAATGTAGAAAGAACTCAAAAAATTTAGGTAATGTGATTTGTTTCTCTCCTTTAACTTCCAGCAAAAGCTCTGCTTCCTGAAACTGGTCATAGAAAACAGAAATGATCTATAAAATTGTTCTCTTCTCTACAATTCGGAAACAGCTACACCTTAGGAAGGAAACGAAAGGTTGTTAAATTCATCTCTTCTTTACCTTCACTATTTGGTTCACCCCTTTTTTTCTACACCGAATTTCGTATTTGTATACCAATTAGCAATTGCAGTGATGCAGGTAGCTAAACAGAGGGATAAACTAAGAGGCATTGTAAATTAAGGCGCGCATTGTCATTAAGTTTGCAAATGTATCCAACTGGATGTTATTAGGAATTAAAGATCCATACCAAGATGCAAGAGTTACTAAAGTAATACAAATAATTTAACTGCTCTCAACTCAAGTTTCCGTCAACATGTCGGCAATGCTGATGTTTATAAGTTATAATCTAAGCAATAAATGTACATACCAAAATGGGCCTAGCAGGTGGATACTCTGGGAAAAATCCAAATAATTTAAGGCTGCCTAACAAAACTGATGCAGATGCAAAGGAAATGCAAATTGCTATCTGCATTTGAACATGCACTTCCTTGCTGGAAAAACTGAAGTACTCAAATATGAATTGCTAATAAAATTACCGGAATAAAATTACCCGGAATTGCTATCTGGTCGGAAGAGCGAACCAGAGCAGGGAAGAAGGAGCTTCTGGCAGTGCAGACATGAGCCCCAACCACACCCATGAACAAGACGACATAAGAGCACCATTGGTCGAACAGAAGACGCTGCAACACCAGAAGACTGACCTCGCGGTCAGAAGATAGGAGCAAACTGACTTACCGACCCCACATCAGCCGTATGCACCACTGCAGCGCACAGACGAAATAAGCAGGAGACAACACGTGCACCGATGCGGATACATCGCCACACGACTTGGAAAAAAACTGAGACATAGCATGCAGACATGCAGGGAAAGAAACCAGTTATCACGCTAGGAGCAACCTAATCTCCCTATTCCTAGGGAGCTTACATTTATTGGAAGATATGTAGACACACAAAATTCAGTTGAAAGAACAAAGCAGAAGAAATACCACCGATGTTATTTCTCAAATAAAATAGTTCAGAGCCGAGAAGAGATAGAAAGATTAATTTACACAAGATGGTTACAATAGACATGATGTTCAGTGACAATGAAATTCACACATTTGAATTGTCACACACACCATTAAATGCCATTTCGCTTTCAATTCCGCAATTCAAGTTACGGTCAGACATATTAACTTTCATGCACCACAACTTCATCAATTTACAATCAACATGGACAGAGTCTTCTCCAACAATCGTTTTGCGTGAACATATAAAAAGCAATACAAATGAATATCTTTAGCCCATAGATACAGGCAATGTGATACTCTATCACGAAATTACTTGAGGCTCCTGGTCATATTTCTTTTAGTGGTTGTATCTGGTTGAGACATGAAGCACAGGGCGTTCAAATTGACCCTTCGCTTAGTGATACGACACTTAGGACCAAAACCATTCTATTGCGGAATATATCAGCAAAACGAAACAAAATCATGCTCTGTCTAGCTCGGCGAATAATCCACAATTTGAGACGTACCAGAAATGGGTATGAATAAGAAAACATATAAACTGCACTACTTATGTTTAATCAATGAATCAGGAATAAGATCTGCATCACACGTTAGTGCATCCACTAATTATGTTTAATCCAATGAATCGATTCCATAAATTTACTCCCTACTGAATCTTGCTTACCTTTCTAGGGAATTTTCGTTTGGATTGCCTGACTCAATTGTTGAATGCCAAAGACCAAACCGTTCAACTGCGTTCTCATTCGTAATCTCACAGCCACTGAACTTACACATCCTCGTCCTACCAATGTATCAAACAAAGAAGTAAAGAAAACCTCAGAACAACAACAAACTTTTGAAGAACTCAGCAAGGAAAACCATGACACCATGATATTTGCCATCATATTCCTCTTGCTGTGTTTTGTTAACTCTATGATTGAGCAATCATAACATTAGCTGGTTTATCTGTGTGATGATTGAGCAACCATAACATTATCTCGTTTATCTGTGTGATCCTGGGCAATCCAGAGAAGAAGACCATTTCAAGTTTTCAACCATTAGTGGTTTATCTGATGCTGTAACTCGTACCTATATATCAAGTAGAGAGGAGTGTTCTGAAAGTGCAGAATTTACCTTGGACTCTCGCTCTGCCAAGCATAGTTCATATATTTCTATTTATCCTTGTTTCAGAGTGTCATCCAAACAGAATTAAAGCAGACGATGAACATATCTGCTAAGCATGCTCCTAACCACGTCACTTCTGCCATGGATTTTATATATACTCCACAGAACAACATGCTTGCATATATAGAGGCAATTAAGATATTTATTCTAGACATCTAATTATAAGCTTTATACAAAAAGACCTAAAGCAAAGAAAAGGAAATTCAATACGAAAGCAACTAACAAAATATAATCTAAAGTTTTAAATTGTCAGTTTGCTCGTACTGTGTTGATTCAAGATGCTTGAAAAATAAACACACAGAACAGTGGCATACTACCATCAAATCGATTGACCCGAAAATATAAAGTATACTAAGTCTAAGAAACCCAAGGAACAAAGTAGAGATGACGCTGCATTGACCAACTAACATGACATTTTTTTTTGCGGAGAAAGCTCCAGAAGAACAACGGCAATTACAGAAAGGTCCACAAGAACAACAAAAAAACAACCCGACCCTCCTGCAAGTCGATGACGCCAGAGACGACAAGCGCTGCCGGTGGCGCGCCGCTGGTCAAGCTCCTCTCGATGCCTTGGAACAGGAACCTCCCCAGGCCAGTGGGAAGTCGCCGAGCACCGATCCCGTAGGATCTACGCCTGAAGCCGCCGTCATCATCACGCCGATGCAGATCTGCAACCTTCGAGTCTTCAAACACCGGATCCGCCGTCCCGCGGTCACCGGCGAAGGGGAAGCCGAACCGAGCAGCTCCGCAGAACCGCTGGCTCGAAGGAGGTGGCAGGACGGCGCCGGAGCTCCTCGGAGCACCACCGCCGGGAGAAAGGACCGCCACCTGCAAAAACCAAACCGACGGCGCCTCCTCCACCATAACGTCGCCGGTGGAAACCCAACGCACACCTACAGCACACATATGCACAGATCCGTCGATTCCCCGTCCTCCCGCCGCCGAAGCGGCCGCCGGAGGGCGGGGAATCAAGCGGATCGACGGCTTGGTGGTGGTCTGAGCCGGAGGTTCCAAAAGTCGCCCTTCTCTACTGTGGACGGGGAAGGGAGGAGGCCAAGCAACTAACATGACATTGTACATGATCTAAACTAACATAGCTTTCTCATACTTCCATATGAGGAGACACACTACATTTTATATCCTTACTCGAAGGAGAAAAACAGTCATACCTCTGCAACAAACTGAACAACGACATACAAACAAAGTCAAAGCCTCATCGCCTGCAGCTAGGCCAAAGCGCTAACCATCATGTAAAACACAAGATACTCTGAAATGATTTCCATTCACAGTGCAAAGTGCAAACCCTCGAATTCATGAAGATATGAATGGCCAAATAAAATCACCTTTTAGTCAAAGCCTCATCGCCTGCAGCTAGGCCAAAGCGCTAACCATCATGTAAAACACAAGATACTCTGAAATGATTTCCATTCACAGTGCAAAGTGCAAACCCTCGAATTCATGAAGATATGAATGGCCAAATAAAATCACCTTTTAATACCATACTAAGAGGGGGCGTTGGCATGAATTAATGTACGCAATGGTTCTCGACTTAAACAATTTAAGTCTACAAAAAAACACTATGGCATTCAACTTCAGATTGTGGCATGAGCTGCTGGATATTACCATATGTGTTCCTAAATTATTTTGCTTTTTAAGTGTTGTAAACACTGAATAATATTACTCACACTTAAAATGCTGATGTCAATTGCTAGATAATATTTTATCTCCTGGAACCTTATGTATTCCTAATTGCTGCAAACAGCCACTACTGTCCATGTTTGGTTGAGGTTCAAACAAACCAAAGACTGAAAAAAATTGAATACTGCAGAAAGGAACTAATTGTGTTGGTGCCAGATTCGATTTGGCGGGCACTTGTTTTGCCACCCCTTTTCCACTGAAAAACTCAGATGCAATCAGTTGTAAACAGCAATTTTCAACCCCTAATTCTGTAAGTCCATACCAAAAAGTTGATTTAAACAAAATTCCTGACCACGAAGAAAAGCTGAATCAGTTTGTAATGTCAAATTTACCTGCAAAGCGGAGATCGGGTTCACCTTCACGGCATGAGCACCCATGTTGTTGTAGGGGATCGCCCTCGATAATGTAATGAACTTGACCTTCCCTTCTTCCACAAGCCTCACGATCTCACCAATCTATAAATGAAGGAAATAATCAGGAAAGGGTGGGGCTGTGAGAGGAGACTGTTCCCTCGATGGGGATTGGGGTGTACCTGTGTTGATGCGGTGCTGGTGGTGGATATCGATGTGGTCGACGTCGAGACGGGCGCAGGCTGGCCTCACATCTGGCTGGAAGTTACTCCGGCAGGCCGTACAACAGAGTTGGCGTCCCGTTGGATCCCAGACTTGGCCAGCCGCAGCTGCTCCCATGCATGCCTCTCAAACTGCTTGAGTATCTAGAGCGACCAAGATTCGCACACCGGTGAGAGACGGGAGAAGGGGAATGCGAGAGGAGGCGGTGTGGAAGATGCGAGAGACACCGAGACACAATTGTTGGCTTCAGCCGTCCCGAGTGCAAGCTTTGGGCAGGGCGAAGCAAAGGTCTGAACCAACATCGCCGTGCGGAGCAAACGCGATACGCAACAACGGGGAATGACACCGAAGCAGCGATAGCACAACGAGAAGCCGCAAGGACGAACAACCACCGCCGGCCCGCCGCCACCCCAAACACCGTCACCGAGCAGAGAAGACCCTAGGTTACCAAGCCAGGTACGGCTCGGAAGCAGGCACACCAACGCACACAACGCCATCACAGATTGGCTCGATACAACAACCGCCGAGTGAACCGACTAAAGCCGCCTCCCCGCTCAATGACAATCATACACGGATGCGCGTAGGCCCAACGAGAGCGATTGCGGCGGTCAACCAGAAACGATTGGGTAGGGCCCGCGACAATGACATGCCGATCACTCCCAGTCGCTCCCAACCCTGGGAGCTTAGTGCTCTTGGGAGATGAGATGGCGCCTATGTTTTTCCTTTTATTAGGACTAGGACACGATGGGTTAAGTTGATCAAACGGCCATGATACAAGGACTCATCTCCAGTCGTGTTCCTCAAAGCGACCCCTAAACAGCGCCAGATCAAACGTTTGGGAGACGTGTTTTTTTCGTGCCGTGTTTGGGGGACATCGCTTTCTAGCCGCGTCCTCCAAACGTTGCCCCTAAACTTTTTTTTGAAAGAATTTTCGAAACATAACCATTTATTAAACATAGCATACAAATAAATATGTTTACCAATTTTTTTTAAAATTAAAATACAACAAACAATGAAAAAAGTAAACAAATAAAATAAGTGGCGGCAGATTTAGGCGTCGTGGCATTTGCTGATAATCCTTTGACCCTCCACATATGCTCAACGAGATCATTTTGAAGTTGATCGTGAATATTGTGGTCACGAATCTCTACGTGCATGGCGAGAAAATCAGCAAAATCTGTTAGCACCTCATGATCAACCTCCGCAAAAGGGCCCTGACACTCATAGAGACCAATATGTCTCCTGACCTGATTTTTGCGGTCATCCTCGATGATCATGTTGTGCATGATCACACAAGCCTGCACCACCTCCCACATTTGGTCGTGAGATCAGCTTAGAGCAGGGTACTGGACAATTGCAAATTGAGCTTGAAGCACACCAAACGCCCGCTCGACACCCTTTCTTCAAGCCTCCTATCTCGAAGCAAAGTGGCAATCTGACCTGATGGAGCCGGCATTGTTTTGACAAAAGTGACCCATTTTGAATATATACCATCGGCTAGATAATAGCCTTTGGTATATTCATGGCCATTGATCTCATAGTTGCATGGTGGAGCATGACCTTCCACTAGTTTGCTGAACACCGGAGACTGTTGCAACATGTTGATGTCATTGTGTGATCCCGACATTGGAAGAAATAATGCCAAATCCACAAGTCATAATCCGCCACGGCTTCAAGCACCACAATGCAATATCCATGACGCCCTTTGTATATACATTGCCAAGCAAACGGGCAGTTCTTCCATGACCAGTGCATGCAATCGATGCTTCCAAGCATCCCAGAGAATCCTCTCGCAGCATTTTGTGCCATGATCCTTGTAGTCACTTCTTCAGTTGGCCCTCTCAAGTAGTATTTGCCAAACTTTCTCACCACATCTCGGCAAAACTTGTACATGCACTCAATGGAAGTAGACTCACTCATGCGAATTTAGTCGTCATGTGTAGGTGCTCCGTATGCAAGCATCCTCATGGCGGCGGTGCACTTCTGAATCGACGACAACCCGGCAATGCCTATAGCGTCGTGCTTCAGCTTGAAGTAGGGGTTGAAATCTCGAACGCCGTGGAGGATATTCATGAACAAACCCTTGCCCATCCTGTACGGCGCCAAAATTGTCGGCATGTGTTGCGTCATCTGCGAAGTAGTCGTTGTGCAGCATGGTATGCCCCTCCATGCTCTGCCGGGCTTCGACTACTTTCTTCCCGGCCTTGAACCTCCGCGGCGCGGCCTCTTCCGCTTCTACGCCTCGGCCAAGCATGTTCTGGAGGGACGCGATGATCCGCAAATTCTCCCGAATGTCATCATCGAAGGCTTGCTCGTCCTCCAGTAGTCGGACAAGCATCTCGTCGTCGCTATTGTCCATGTCTGAAGCAAAATTAATGGTTAACATTCACCTGCGGCAGACGAGGCAACGAACATCGACCTATCGCGCCTACCCGACAAGGCGTCGAACACCTTCTATGCGTGGATTTGACGCCGCGTTCTAGGACGCGCTGGCGAAGCGGCGGCAGCGAAAAGGCCGGCGAGAGAGCCAGCTGCGACGACGGTGCCCGACTCAAGAGATCTGCCGTCGAAACGGCTGGAAAATCACGCGGTGGCGGAGGGGGGAGGCGCGGGAGGGAAGGCGCGACGAGAAATAAAAGGCGCGAACAAACCGTTATGGAAATGGTCGTCGACATGTGGGAGCCCGCCTGTTGCCTGCCAAAGCCCACCGGCGAGCAGTGGTTAAGCAACACGAAGAGCCGGGAGGCTTCCAAGGCGGCAGCGGGCCCTGGTCCCTCGACGTCGTCCCGCAAATGCTCCGGCACACGACCCGGCGGCCGCAAGGGCGTGCCACCTGACCTATACCTGGCCAGGAAGGTGTGGATTGCTTCGATTAGTTCCCTGCATGGCAGACACGTAACATTAAATACGAGCCCTATCGGCTCTCAGGTTGCCCTGTGGATCGGCTCAAAGAGCCGATCGCCCCATGGTTCATGTTGGATTTTCAATGGCATGGGGATCCTGCTTGATCACGACAAAGCTAAACCAATCTACGACAGTTTGGGGTTTTCACCGTATGATCGGAACATCCTACGCGTAGTTGAGCCTAATAGACACGAAAGATAACGGAAAACTAACCCTAAAAGAGGCCTAAAAACCAACATTACGTTAATTCGGAACATCCCTCTTAGGGCTAACAAACCATACCTAACGTACTACCGGATCGTTCAACCCGTTTGCAGGGCCTAACCATACAGATATTAAACTAATCCTTGAAGAACAAGGAGCAACTATAACAGATCGGATCTACTAAGTAACGAACAAGCAAGATGCGCCCTTACACCGGATAGGTGTAAGGGCAGGACATTGAGGGACAGACAGCTAAGCGGATATGCGCAAGAAAAGCATCTATGCAGGCCCCAAACATCTACGATAAATAGTGCTACTCGCCATCAACAACGCTTCAGTACGAGCAACACAAGGTAAACGAATAAACGTTGTGCTGATGCGATCTAGGCAGCATGATGCTTACCCGGGAGAAACCCTCGAAAGAAGGGGTGGCGATGCGCCTGATTTGTGTTTGTTGTGAACGTGATTGTCCTCCTTTTCTGATAACCCTAGATACATATTTATAGTCCAAGGGACTTTCTAATTTAGACGTGCACCTAACCGTGCACGAGTTAAACTCTATCTTTTAATCTAAACTACAATGCGATCTACTATATTACAGATACATAGGAAGTTAAGCCCAAACTCTTCGCGCAAGGCCGCTTCAAAGATGCTCCGCGTGTATGTCCTTCAAGCCCATCTTCACTTACGGCCCATCTCCTGATTTGGCCAAAATCTGGTGATAACACATGCCCCCCTGGTTTTGGTAATGATAATTTCAAAACCATCTGTTTTTTCTTCGAGGGGTCATGTCGTGGCAGAGCAGAACCGTCGCAGTATTCTTCATCACGACGCCTTACCTTCTCAACCTCCACGATTTGACGGTTTTGGCACCACATCCTCGAAAACTGCTTAAGCATTAAATCTCTGTTATATCCCCTTTTATTTAGCCACTTCTTGCAGTTCCCATCTCCATCCCCTTGCTCCGAACCAGCCGCCAACCAAAAACCCTCTCTGCCACCATGTCTTCTTCTTCTTCCTCCTCATCGGGTCTTTCCACCCAGTCCTCCCCCTTCCGCGAGCCGACACCGGAGTGGGATCCGCAGGAGGCCCACGCAGCCAACATCCGCCGCGCCATAGCCGACGGGGACGAGTCGAGCCACGACTTCTCCGTCTGGTCCGAGGATGACCAATCCTTGACGGACGGGGAGAGCGACCTCCGCTTCCTCGGGAGAATCGGAGGAGGAGAGCGAGACGATCGCCTCTCCTGGGGTGACTTCACCTCCTCCGAGGAGGTGAAGGATGAAGAAGAGGAGGAGGACGACACCGCTCCGACGAGCCGCCCCAGCGCTTCGCCCTTGGCCAGCAACTCGGCCGACGAGCCGACGACGACGCGACGAGGAAGACGAAGATAATGAAGGTCTGCCGCGGTCGCTACAACAATGACGACGAGCCGGCCGGAGAGGGCGCGACGACGGTGGCGACGACGAGGCAAGACTGCCCGTAGATAGGATCTTTAGCATAGGGCTAGTAGTAGCAGATGGGGCAATGTATCCCTAGTAATTCCTTTTGAGAGCAATCAGCTCTTCGTGTAAGAAATCTTGCTACCAATGAAAAATTTCCCTTGTCTTGATTTTGCCGATCCCTTTTATGTCAATTTAGCCGATGTCCCCTCAAACTGATTTTGCCGATTGTTAGTCTGATCAACGCTCAATGAGCCGATGGCAACGCACCGGTCCGTTATGACGAATTTCCAGATAGATCAGTCCAGATCCCCAAATTTCAGTCGAACAGGACCAAATCGCGATCGTGCAACTTTAGATCTTGGAAATCCGAACCTTCTGAGCTTAATGTTAGCTTTAACGGCCAAAATTCCGGAGTCAATGCCTTCAGGAGAACTCCAGGACCATTGCTGAACACCTTGATGCTGAAGCTAGAACTTCTGCATAACAAATACCATTTGCCCACAACTTTTCTTGTGATGCTCTATTTCTTCGCAGCAACAAGCTGGTCTAGCCAAGCCAGCCGATCTTAACCAGAATCGGCTCTCAAGAGCAAAGGATTTTCAGGGCAGCTGCCCCCCGAGCCTCAGTCAGAATAGTAGCAAAGAAGGTGGCTGCCAAGAAAGCTTTGAAGGGCAGACACCCCTTAGGCTTTAGTTATCCTATTAAATCCAGTAATCCTGCTCTTGTAGACTTCCCCAGAAGATGACATCATCAAGGACATGCAATCCAGCTGATGGAGCTCCAACTTGGACACCTCCGGGTACACCATCATGTAGAGCTAGCCAAATATGTCACCATCGGCTTCCACGAAAAGGGTCAGCCCCTCACTCCCATCAAAACAAGATAGGAAAGCTCATGCACCAGGAGTCGATGTACCACGAGGCACAACAGGACCAGCAAATCCCTTCCCTGAACCAAGAAGCTTCTCATGCAATGGCTCTTTAACTCCTCCTGGTTCAATTCTTGTGATTCGCTGCTTATATCAGTTCACCATCCTTGACGATGACTCTGCAGTTGAAGTCCTGGCCAATCGCGAGGCCTGATCAAGTGGCAGCTTACACTCTGTAATTCCACCGGCTGTTTATCCTTGAGTCGATGTCCAAGCATCGGCTGTGCCGAAATTTTTTGTATTTTCGATTTTTTATTGGCCGATCCATAAATCGGCTTCCCCTGGGTACATACTTCGTGGCTTTGTATCTTCTCCATGTGTATGCCCCCCGAGCCGAATCCTTCAAGTGATTGAAGATATCGGCTTTTCAGCCAATCAGCTTGTCTCACAAATCACCATGTTAAAAATATGGCAACTAGCAAATGTGGTGAGACTGATTTTAGCCGTTGCTGGAATCGGCTTCCGTCCAGTTGTTGATCCGACTATCTCCGATAAATGTTGGTCGTGGCTTATCCCCAGACCAATGTCGATCTCTTCTAGCCCGTCAGCTGTAGAAACTCATATCCCAGCTTCCTATCGCTGCCAAATCAATGATGAACACCGGCAGAAGGTATGGGGTGATTTTGGCCGATCGCTAGAATCGGCCTCCTTTCCCATTGCAATGTTTACTGAGAGTTTACAACTTCCTGGTACTCTGATATAGCTACGTGGCTTACTTGAGGTGAAATCCTTGCTTTTTATTTTTTGGGGCCGATCGCAGGATCGGCCTCACCACGTACGTCCGTAGACTCGGATCTTGCTACTCGTCAGGCCGGTGGATAAGACCAGCCTCACCCCATTTTTTGTAGCTTCGATGCGCTCACAGCCCATTGATTCCAGAGAGCGGCTCTTGGTTGTTTGCTTCCCGATGTTCATGGCAGCCAAAGAGATGTCGATCGAATCATCGGCATGAACAACCTCCACTTCATCTCCATCCCATTGTATGATGCACCGATGCATTGTGGATGGAATGCAACAGTTAGCGTGATCCAATGTTGTGGGTATACTTCATGGGTGTACCATCGTGCCTAGATCCGGCAAGCCCGGTGGCCCATAGACGGTGATGGTGGCATGTGGCCCATCGGGCGGCCTAGTTGCTATTGATCATGAAGAATGAAGTCCGGCCTAGGATCGATAGCCGGATCCGCACCTACCTTTGGAGGAACCCGGATCCACGACGATAGGAGGGCGGATCCTTGACGTACACGGCAAGATAATGTAACGTAGATTAGGCAATCTGTAATCCGGCTAGGACTCTCCGTGTAAACCCTAGATCCGTGCGCCTTTATAAGCCGGATCCGGGAGCCCTAGAGGCACAACCACAACCATTGTAACAACGCGCAAGCGCCGATAATTCCGGACAAGCGCGAGGCCCCGTCATCGTGCGTGTTCGGCCGGGTAACTTGCGTACCACCGTCCCGTGTGCACTCCGCCCAATGGCCCCTACTTCTTCTCCCCTCGTGAGGATCCCTCCTCCGAGGTATCGTCGATTAGGCACGACGCTGGCGCCACCGTGGGGCTCGAGCGTGGAGGCCGGAACCGGAGGGCTCGCCATGGGAAGCTACGATGACTCGATCGCCGGGGGCGCGTACTCTACGCCGGGAATTTTCCGATCGTCCGTCCGACGAATTCCGGCTAGGTCAAACCCCGTCAAGCTCTCCATCGTCCCAATCGGCGGCATCCACATCTTCATCGGCGAGATCGTTCCCGACGGAAACGCACGGTAGTAACGCCACGCGTCGCCGCTGGCGAAGATCCGAAAGTCGCCGCAGGAGGAAGGTTCCGCCTTAGATCAGAAAAAAAACCCAAATCCGCCCCAAGCACCCGAGCGAGTGGATCCAGCGCCGGGTCTCCCAGGTGTTAGAGAAGCAAAGGTGTCACTGCACTTCTTGGCCCATACCGCAGGAGACGCCCTCCACCAGGACGAGGCCGATCCTTTGCAGGTTGAGGGCCCCGGAAACAACGTAGCTCCGGATCTGCCAAGCAGTCGGAGACGACGCTCCGGGACAAGAGGAAGCCGGAAACCCTGAGGAATCAATCCTCGGAAACCTAAGCGCAAATTCCGACGATGCCTCTTCAATAGGCACAGAAGAATACAATCGCTTGACGAAGGAGCTCGCGATTGGGGAAGAAGATGACGGCGCTTCATCCATGAATACAGAGGAATTCAACCGCAAGCTCGAGGAACTCGGAGGCGGTGAGCAAGCTGAAGTGGAATCCGCCCAGCCGATGCAAGTTCTAGCAACCGTGGCACCGCTGATCAGCCAAAAGACGAAGCCTCCAACTCCAGCCCAGACCATCCAACGTGAGGCCTCCCTTAGGTCCACAACCACGAAAGGATGTCCTGTCACCAGAAGAGATGGTCGAGCAGCGCGCATGGATTTAGTCGCAAAATCTGATATCCTCAACAAGCCAATAACTCCCGAGGAAGCAGATCCGGAGGCCTTAGAAGCCAAAAGACAGGAAATGCTAGCGACAGCTCAAGTTTGCCAAGACCGCCGCCGCCATGCTGGAAGAAAGAACTCTAGCGGCAAATTTTGTGGACTACTCCCTAAAAAGGATCGCGAAGTCGACGAGATGATGGCGACAGCCAAAGGACTCCGAAAGGAGTGGGAGAAAAGGTTAGCCGCTCAGCGGAGGCTGATAGGGTCGCTCGAGAAGCCATCCCTCCCGCAGGATTACCTTTGCAACACCCACAACAGCAGCCGCGCAACCCCAAAGGATAACATGAAGAAGGCTGCGGAGATCCGAAAAAGAAGGACGAGGAGATTGACATCAACTACGTCCAAGCTCGTTGCCTCACAATGCAAAGAAGAGCAAGGCAGACACTTCGCGCAGGTTAGCATCCAATCCGGAGCAATGCATATCTACCGCGCAGAAGGACGCCACAGCAGGTCAACACCGTGATGCCGAATCACGCACCGGATCCACGGAGCGAAGGAGGAGCCGAAACGAGGAGTACGCACCTGAGCCACGCAGGAGCCGGAACGACGGAGGCGACCACCACCAAGAGGAAAGGAGCCACCGAAGCCGGAGCCAGCCGCGGGAGCCACGCCGAGAATCAAGGCGGAAGAACATCTTACAGCCCCCGCAGATCTCCTCGCCACCACCTGGAGGCGGAGGTGGAGGCGGAGGCGAGGCGAGATCCCGCCCCGCTCAAAATCACCCGGTGGTGCCCCCGTGATGCCCGGGATTGCCTCAACGAGTACAGATCCGACTACATCGGTCCAAGGTGCTTTGGCCAGATGATCCGAGAGGAACCAAAGCCAAGAAGCTTGAACCTTAAGCTACCAGAAACCTGAAGCATTATGATGGCAGCGAGAGGCCGGATACCTGGATTGAGGATTACTACAATGCAACCGCCAGGAACCCCGAATATAGCCTGCCGCATGCTCCAGCTTGTACCTTATTGGTCCATCGTGTTTGGCTCGTGACCTTGAGGAAAACACTATCTTTTGCTGGTTGGACCTGAAGAAGGCTTTCGAAAACCACTTTAGGGGTACCTACAAGAGACCGGCCACCACCAGCGATCTTCAAGCTTGCATCCAGAAGAAGGGCGAGACATCTAGAAGCTTCCTCACCCGATGGTTGGCAACCAGGAACGAGTGCGAGAACGTAGATAACCGCACAGCAATGCACACCTTCATTGGTGGTTTGCAGCGTGGGGGCTGCTGCGCCACAAGCTTACCTGCCTGGTGAACGCGAACAAACTCACTCTTGATGAGATGATAAACATCGCCAGCGATCATACTGCCGCCGATGACGACGCAGGCGGAGATCTCGCAGCTACAGCCATACCTGCACCAACAGAAGAAAAACCGTGATAACGGCGTCAGCAACAGCAACAAGCGGAAGAACCCCCTGAAGACCAGAAAGGCGGAGGATCCGACATGGTAGCCATGACGTTCCAACGCGGAGGTTCAGGGAGGCGGAAGAGGCCGCGGACGTG
The DNA here is from genome assembly GCA_030979885.1 of Lolium multiflorum. Taxonomy (NCBI): domain Eukaryota; kingdom Viridiplantae; phylum Streptophyta; class Magnoliopsida; order Poales; family Poaceae; genus Lolium; species Lolium multiflorum. Next base: position 362,222,242 of record CM061750.1, read on the forward strand.
GAGGCGGAGCAGGCAGGGGCCAGCAGCGCGCTGACGAGGTCACCGCAGCCGGATCCCGCGCCCCCCAAACGTACGAAGAATACAGGGATATGCAGTGGTGGCCTTGTGTAGAGCGGTACCTCCCCTTGGTGAGTTCCTAGAGCAGGACCTGACGGAGAGTACTTGTGCTTTGTGACTTCTTGCACCACATTGAGCGACACGCTCCGAGTATTCACCAAGCTCTCAGATGCCGATGAAGAGAGTGAGCAACGGCATAGTTGACTTCCTGTCGCAGGGCTCGGTACGTTCGTCCGAAGGGAGATAGATCTAGTCCATCTAGCGCGCCTTCGGGTTGGAACCCTTGAACTTGATCCCGTGCGAACGGGTTTTCGAAGCGCCGATGAGCTCGGCTTCCAAGATTGCCTTGAGATCATCATATTTCTTCTTATGCTCAGGAGGCAGATCCTCATATTTGATCGGTTCTCCCGCAATCTGAGGTGCAGATGACGACATGGTTGTTGCGAAGATTGTCCCGATGTCCCACCGGGCGTGCTGAATGTGTTGCCTGCCAAAGCCCATCGGCGAGCAAGTGGTTAAGCAACACGAAGAGCCGGGAGGCTTCCAAGGGCAGCGGGCCCTCCCTCGACGTCGTCCCGCAAATGCTCCGGCACACGACCGGCGGCTGGGCGTGCCACGACCTATACCTGGAAGGTGTGGATTGCTTCGATTAGTTCCCTGCATGGCGACACGTAAACATTAAATACGAGCTCTATCGGCTCTTGCCTGTGGATCGGCTCAAAGAGCCGATCGCCCCATGGTTCATGTTGGATTTTCAATGGCATGGGGATCCTGCTGATCACGACAAAGCTAAACCAATCTACGACAGTTTGGGGTTTTCACCGTATGATCGGAACATCCTACGCGTAGTTGAGCCTAATAGACACGAAAGATAACGGAAAACTAACCCTAAAAGAGGCCTAAAAACCAACATTACGTTAATTCCTGCAACATCCCTCTTAGGACTAACAAACCATACCTAACGTACTACCGGATCGTTCAACCCGTTTGCAGGGCCTAACCATACAGATATTAAACTAATCCTTGAAGAACAAGAAGCAACTATAACAGATCGGATCTACTAAGTAACGAACAAGCAAGATGCTGCCCTTACACCTGGATAGGTGTAAGGGCAGCTAGACATTGAGGGACAGCACAGCTAAGCAGATATGCGCAAGAAAAGCATCTATGCAGGCCCAAAACATCTACGATAAATAGTGCTACTCGCCATCAACAATGCTTCAGTACGAGCAACACAAGGTAAACGAATAAATGTTGCTGCCTAGATCGCAAGATGCGATCTAGGCATGATGCTTACCGGGAGAAACCCTCGAAAGAAGGGGTGGCGATGCGCCTGATTTATGTTTGTTGTGAACGTGATTGTCCTCCTTTTCTGATAACCCTAGATACATATTTATAGTCCAAGGGACTTTCTAATTTGGACGTGCACCTAACCGTGCACGAGTTAAACTCTATCTTTTAATCTAAACTACAATGCGATCTACTATATTACAGATACATAGGTAGTTAAGCCCAAACTCTTCGCGCAAGGCCGCTTCAAAGATGCTCCGCGTGTATGTCCTTCAAGCTCATCTTCACTTACAGCCCATCTCCTGATTTGGCCAAAATCTGGTGATAACACCGCCTCGCTTTTTCGTTGTGTCCGGCATGCCCGGAGCGTCCCCTGTACACTAGAGACTGGCTCTGGGGCCGCGGACGAAAGGAGGCTTTGGGGCGCGCGACTAGGAACGAAAGTCTGTGCGGCGTGTCCCAATTACCTTTGGGGGCCGCTTTGAAGGACGCGGCTGGAGATACTCTTAGACATGTCAACGAGTCTCCGAGACTTGTTAGCCTACAAATTCTGTCAAGTATTGGCAATCAATAACGACCAAAAAGAAATAAAAAGGCCACATACAAAAATATTAACTAGAGAGATTCTACCTTCTACTTGGAATTTACATCCATGTTAATTGGAAAATTGACTTTAATGTAGGGTTTGACTGCTTTGAATTGAAAGAATAACTTAAATTAAGGTTTTAGCTCGTAGCCTTGGATATAGTTTCTTTCCAAATATCGGTTGGGCTCATATGCTCTGGAGTTATCTACAAAAATCTTTCTAGATTTTAGACTAGCTGTGAAGTTCATAAAATACACTATAACACAATTACAGTACACATTAATCCAAGACGCAATACAGTTTAATCATTATTGTTCGTATGGAGTTATAATGGAATAAATGCCCCATTCAACTAAATGTTTTTTGAGCAATGCCTGATTTTCATAATAGAAAGGGAAATTTCAAATTATCATGAGTGCATTTCTAAAGGGAGACGTCGCCTATGTAATATGAAATATTTCTTCTTAATATTTAACGACACATTTGCTTGACCGATTGTTTTAAGTGAATTTTTTTTGTATAAATAAGTGTTCGTTTCTTCCTTATCATATCATTCCTCGTTAACATCCGCGGACCATGCCAAACTGCTAGGAGTAGTTAGCGTCACATCTAGGTTAAGTGAGCAGTTATGATTGTGTTCGCGACAACTGCTAAGAATTGCCTTATCTTAGCGTTGTCCAAACGCAAACTTAGCAATTATGACTGTGTTCGCGACAACCGCTAACAGTTGCCTTGTCTTAGCGTCAGAGACGTCAGGCAATTGAGCGTTCCCTAGAGTTTGGTTCAAAGGCTAAGGACTCCCCGCCGCCTTCATAAGGGCACTAAGGCGGAGCACGAAAAATCAAATTGGGCACCCATGTTTTACCAGTCCCGGATCTCAGGGCCGTTTTGCCAACCGCCGACATGAACGAAATCGAATTTCATTGTGGTAAATTAGGATTTCATGAGGGAGGAAAAGGCGAGGCGGAGGGTGGAGAGTCGTACAATGCATTGGTGGGATGAAGGTGCTAGCTTGGCTGAGATAGGAAGTTTCGATGTGTATGTAGATTTGGTTCTAGTGCCCCGTCCAAACGCAAAACATCCCGAACTGGCACTATGCCTCTTCCAAGGGATGTAAACATGTAACCGACCATGTAAACACGCATGTTCATATACTATAAAAGGCTGAACAGTAACATCAATGTATCACTCATTCACTTGCAATCATTCGAATCTCTCTCTTTCTTCCCACAAGCAATACAGGAAAGAGAAGCAAATATAGAGCATTCCATGGTTTAAAGTCTAAACAATCAATAATGGCTAGCATGCATTTTGTTTAAAAAACACTATTTTGGTTTCAACTACTCCTGGAGTCCTGCCTCCAACTCCAACTGAAGACCAAGATATCGTTTAGATTTAGTCCATGCGCCTTGATTATCCACAATTACAAGAGATAATTGTAGCTTGTTTATGTGGAAATGCGAGATCAAGTTTTAGGATCCAAATAGTATACTTACTACTCTCATAACTAGCACAATGGCCCTCGTAAATGCGACGATGCCATACCGTCTTCTAGATAAATTTGTGGTTATGAATATTATTTAATAACATATTTTTACTTGCCAAATATGTCTTCCTCTAATTTTCTCCGGTTAGTTCCATAATACGCGATGGTTTTGAGATGAGACTCCAAGATATAAATTAGAGCTATTATTTGAATAGGATGTTAGAAATTATCATTTTGGGGATTGGTGGAATGTTTTTCAAGAAAAAAAATAAACTTAGCTTTTTTATATGACCAATCTGTTCATATAGTCATATATTGATTCTCAAAGTTAAAAAATCATCTCTAAAATATTAGTAAGTTTTATTCCTAGCCATCACCTTCTTATATATGTTGAAAATATAAGTATGATACTGGATCTACTTAATCACAACAACTCTAGGAGACACTAAAAAAGGGGCTATCCCCAAAACCAAGGGTCGAGCAGATACCGCGAATGACCCATACTGCAAATTTTCAATACGAGTGACTCTTTTTTGAGTATATGCATAAGCATGCCCAACTTCCACGAACTCCCCGGTCATCTCTCAAATAATGTCTTCCATTGCACACTCCAACCGCCCAAGAACAACATGAGAACTAAACCCACATCGATACACACTTAAAGGCATATTCCTCCAACTTCTTGCTTGTCACACAAACCCCACAAAACCAGCTCGAACATCCTTGACCCTTCCTTTAGAGTTTTTGGCTTTATGAACTCAAGCTAAAACATGATTAAAAACAAGTTACGGCCAATTTCCTTGCACTCAATACCTCCATATTGGACACCAAATGTTCCCCAAGGTGGAACAAATCGTATCTATGTGGGCCAACTTTTAGGAGAGTAGTTTTTAAATGGAATTTGCTAGTTCTCAGCTAGCCGAGAACTAAGTTCGTGCTCAGTTAAGTCCTACACCATTCAATTTGCATCCTGATTCGTGCTAGTTACCTGTTGCAACATGAGTTGCAACTAAGATTTGATGACATTATCTAACTGAGAACGAAGTTAGTTCTCAGTCGACTGATTAATAGTCACACCCTTTTTAAATTGTGTGATGATCAATGTCATTATACGTCTCCTTGTTCACATGACCTTTAATTTGTGTTTTTCTCCCCCGACAACCTCAAGTTCTTCATCATAGCCGCTACCTTCTCCATTTCTTTCGGAGAAGACAAACAATGTGTGCCCTAGATACATGCAATCGTCAAGAGATCAAGGGCCATCACTCGCTAGGCTGCTCACGAATCCTCGACAACGGAGGAGTAACTAAAGAAGACACGATCATCTCCGACTGTGCTAATAATCCGTTTCACCGGTCACTGCCCTGGCGCACCAGCAAAGGTGGTAAGCAGTGGCGATTCTAGGATGAAATGTGGGCTGGGCTCAAATGGCAAGTCACGAAGCTAAATTTTCACGATGATAACAAGTATATTCCCTTAAGCTAAATTTTCATATAAGCTCCTTTTTTTACTTGACTACACAAGCTCCTTCCCCTAAAAAAAAGACTACACAAGCTCCTTCATCAGGGAACTTTTCGGGCAATCAGTTTTTTTAGACCTTAACTAATGTGAACTTTTATCACGGCCTAATCTGCTAGGCCCGGGAGAAAACTCATCACGTGGCAACCTTAATTCAACTTCTTCCTATGTTCTTGCTGGCGGCGTGCCAGTTGGAGAAAACTCAGCTCTGATCAACTATTCCAATATATTGCCGAGAAACACGTACGTGATGATTTTGACGGAGGGTATTGCTTGACCCTTCCTTTAGAGTTTTGATCTGTGTTTCACTTTGGATGCTGCCCTCTGGCACGGCAATATACTATGCGCTGTTGGGGACAAATTACCATGTCCGGGCAAAATATATGTAGTACTACTAGTACTAGTGAAAATAATCAACCAAGTAGATTACGAGCATAAACATCAACGTGGTCTACTGGTGTCTTCTATCGATAGGTGTTCTTTAGTTTAGAATCATCCACCTGCTTTGATCCCACTCCAGGAAAACAAGACGTTCGTACGTGGCGTACTGGGCCGAGTTATCCAAAGCCCGTTTATTCTCCAACAACCACCAGAAACAGGCCCATGACATGACCCACCACCGTCCTACCACGCGGCTGCACCAGGACGCTCTTGTTTAGTACCACCTCGGAAGCTGAAGGAAGATGGAGCGGTAGAGCTAGCTATATAAGAGACGCCCGGTGCTACGTGCAACTCACTTACCTGGACGGGGTCTACGGCCGATCAAGAAGGGCCGTGGCCTAGATCAATGGCTAACATTGCACTTGGTTAGTGCGTTGGTCTACCATCTCCCCAAGTGGGAGAGTGGACGTCATAATTTGTGATAGAGGGGGTACGCGTTCGCGCGGCACCTGCCAATTCTGTAAAATTAAAGTTTCGTCCTTCGCCTTTTGTTTCCTGTTTCGGAAGCTGCTATAATATTTTGCAGATCAGTCCTTGGAGTAGAAGGCTCGGCTACAGGAATCCCGAAGCAGGAAAGCTAAGATACTTTCAGTCCGATAAGATCGTTAGTCCTGGTGGCAAACTGGCAAACGGTCACAGCAGAATTGCGACTGCCAACTAATAACAATAACTAGGGTGGAGGCTCTCTAATTTCCATTGTATCAAGCGACAATTTCAGCTCCTGACGATAGGGCATGGCACGACGTCCAAATCAGCACAACAAACTTCTCTGAATCTTCCTCGCCGCTCTCCCTTGTTCATGCTCATCTCTGTTACAGACCTCATCCTGTGTGTCACGTCACATCCATTTACTAGGCTTGGGTGAGGTCGTTTGATTTGATCGGACTTCACTTTGGATGGTGCCCTCTCGGCAGTTGATCGGTGTGGCTTCAGTGAGTCCGTTCGAGAGCACTGTCGTCGAGCCCATCCGTACTAGGCTTGGTTCTGGGTTTTATGACAAGCCAAAATTGAGATGTGCAAAATCACACCCTCTATTACAAAATATACTTGATCATCGATCACCCCCCTGATTGTACTTTGCAAGTGCCACCACACGTGCTGCTATTTTCTTGCTCATACTGTCGCACACCACCTGTGCTATCAGTACGCTTCCATCATCTCAAGTGCTCCATTAATTTTTCATCGGCAAATAAATGTGATTGGTATTTTCCATCACCACATATTCTATGTTCGGACACAAATTGAATGACATGTTTATTAAAAAGAGAGTGCTCAGGTCTAGAAAAAAACCGGGCGAAACCTACAACAATAACAGCCGCCGCCTCTCCTCCAAAACCCTAGCCGCCTCCACTTCAGCCTCCTCCATAGATCGGTTCCCCCTCCTCCGGTCGGCTTCGCCGGCGTCGGGAGGAGTGAACCCGATCTATGCGTGGAGTTTTCAATAAAAGTACTGTTTTTATTAGATTATGTTAGGATTTTGGTAACCGTCTTCTTGTTCCCCTCAGTGGAGATGGCATCGTCTGCAATAAGTGATCTTCGGCCTTTTGTTCGACGACGAGATCTTGTTTCCGGCGTCAGTGGTGGCGTTGAACGATCACAATTTTCTAGGTATGGGCCTTCAGATCTTGCTTCGCCAGATCGATTTTGGATCTTTTGTCGTTGTTGCCGCGAGGAGGATTACCCTCGCAGTTTTTGTCCCGACTGCTACGCCCGACAATGGTGATTCTCTCCATCATTACAAAGCTAGTCGGTTATTATTCCCTGATATACTGGTGTTGGTACTCTTGCCGATGTTGTATGACTGCTTAATGGTTGCGTGCGTGCACGCAGCCTTGGCATTATTCAAAAAATTATGGGAGTACTTTCGTCGGTATCTACAGGTCTATGGTTCGTTATCTATCTTTGGCTGCCTTCAGAAGAGTACAAGATTGTGTTCTGGAAGAAGAAAGAAATTGAAGACCTCGAAGATTTATTACTATCTTTTAGACTTTATTTTGTAATCGTTGGAGTCAGTTCATGTATCTCTACCATGTACTATTTGTTACTATGAATATATGTGGTATTGATTGTCAAAAAAAAAATAGGGCCAATCCCCCACAAACAACACACATACAACCAAGCATAATAGAGACCCGAACGACATGGTTGCACCCACGGTAACCTACACAACACTAACAAGCACTCCAACACAACATTCCAACACCACGTCGAAAAAGACATGCCACGATATTGAGGGCACCCGTCAACCAACCACAGATCTAGAGAAGGCAACCGCTAAGGTGGCGAGAAAATCACAAACCTCTACGATGACAACAGTTCTAGGCACCTTAGCGAATCCATGGTTGGCAATTGATACGTCTCCAACGTATCGATAATTTCTTATGTTCCATGCTACTTTATTGATGATACCTACATGTTTTATGCACATTATATGTCATATTTATGCATTTTCTGGAACTAACCTATTAACAAGATGCCGAAGAGCCGTTGCTGCTGTTTTTGGTTTCGAAATCCTAGTAAGGAAATATTCTCGAATTGGACGAAATTCCGCCCAGGGTCCTATTTTTGCACGAAGCTTCCAGAAGACCGAAGAGATAACGAAGTGGGGCCACGAGGCAGCCAGGGAAGGCGGCCAAGCCCCGGCCGCGCCGGCCTGCCCCGGGCCCTCGTGTGGCCCCGCGTTGACCTTCCGCCTACTTAAAGTCTCCGTCGCGAAACCCCCACCGAGAGCCACGATACGGAAAACCTTACCGAGACGCCGCCGCCGCGAATCCCATCTCTGGGATTCAGGAGATCGCCTCCGGCACCCGCCGGAGAGGGGATTCATCTCCGGAGGACTCTACACCGCCATGGTCGCCTCCGGAGTGATGAGGAGTAGTCCACCCCTGGACCATGGGTCCATAGTAGCTAGATGGTCGTCTTCTCCTTGTTGTGCTTCATTGTTGGATCTTGTGAGCTGCCTAACATGATCAAGATCATCTATATGTAATTCTATGTTGTGTTTGTCGGGATCCGATGGATAGAGAGTACTATGATTATGGTGATTATCAATCTATTGTTCATGTGTTGTTTATGATCTTGCATGCTCTCCGTTATTAGTAGAGGCTCTGGCCAAGTTTTTACCTTAACTCCAAGAGGGAGTATTTATGCTCGATAGTGGGTTCATGCCTCCATTGAATCGGGGACAGTGATAGAAAGTTCTAAGGTTGTGGATGTGTGCCACTAGGGATAAAACATTGATGCTATGTCTAAGGATGTAGTTGTTGATTACATTACGCACCATACTTAATGTAATTGTCTCGTTGCTTTGCAACTTAATACTGGAGGGGGTTCGGATGATAACCTCAAGGTGGACTTTTTAGGCATAGATGCAGTTGGATGGCGGTCTATGTACTTTGTCGTAATGCCCAATTAAATCTCACTATATTTATCATATCATGTATATGCATTGTTATGCCTTTCTATTTGTCAATTGCCCGACTGTAATTTGTTCACCCAACATGCTTTTATCTTATGGGAGAGACACCTCTAGTGAACTGTGGACCCCGTCCTATTCTTTACATAGCATACAATCTACTGCAATTGTGTTTTACTGTTTTATTTGCAAACATCTTCCACTCGATACGTTTAATCCTTTGTTACAGCAAGCCGGTGAGATTGACAACCTCATCGCCGTTGGCAAAGTACTGGTTGTGTTGTGCAGGTTCGCGTTGGCGGAATCCTCGGTGTTGCGCCGCATCACATTTCGCGACCATCAACCTTCAACGTGCTTCTTGGCTCCTACTGGTTCGATTAAACCTTGGTTTCATACTGAGGGAAACTTGCCGTGCGCATCATACCTTCCTCTTGGGGTTCCCAACGGACGTGTACATCTACGCGCATCAAGCACTTTTTCCGGCCTTGCCGGGGACCGAAGAAAAGTTACACCACAGAATTGCCTCCCACGGCAACAGCACTTTTCTGGCGCGCTGTTGTAGATCAAGACACGCTGCAAGGAGTCTCCACTTCTCAATCTCTTTACTTTGTTTTTGTCTTGCTTTACTTTATTTACTACTTTGTTTGCTGCACTAAATCAAAATACAAAAAAATTAGTTGCTAGTTTTACTTTATTTACTGTCTTGCTCTCTATATCAAAAACACAAAAAAATTAGTTACTCGTCTTTACTTTGTTTGCCTAGTTTACTTTTTGCTTATTGCATCATGTTTCCTTTTAATTTTACCACAAAAGACATACCGGTAGGACGTGGGTCCATAGTTGGGAGAAATAATATAGAAGAATTTTTCAATCATGTTAGTATAACTGAAGATTTTGAAGATAGACACTTGGTAGAACTTGCACCTACCTATGAAATTGCTGCTGCTGCTTTAGTTCGCATGTTGGAAACTAAATTTGTTAATCCCAATCCTATAATCCAACACATGTTTCTTACACTTGGTGATATGGAAGAAGGGGAAAGAAAGATTTTGTTTTAGAAACCCTTCTTAGAGAATTTGGTGGTCTAGCAAGAGAGGCTAGAAAGGTTTTTGCTAAATTTAATATGCTAGGTTCTCATACCAATTTTATTGGTCTCCTTGAAAAAATGGACATGGATAGAATAATGTACACTAATAACATTAATGATGGGGGGATCAAAGCACCAATACCATGTAAACTCCTAGCTATGAATGATGCACTAGAAAATAACTATGCTTGGCTTGTTCCTGAAAATTTGTTCGATGAGAGTAGCAAGCCCAAGACTAATGAAAAGGGAGACGCTAAAACTTATATATCAAACATACTATGCTTGGTTGAAAAACTCCCAACACCCCTGGTAATAATGTTGATTCTTCTACTCTCGATAATACTTGATTTGCACTTTCTGCGCCTAGCTGAAAGGCGTTAAAGAAAAGCGCTTATGGGAAACAACCCATGTTTTTACCTACAGCAATTTTTTGTTTTATTGAGTCTTGGAAGTTGTTTACTACTGTAGCAACCTCTCCTTATCATGTTTTTGTGCCAAGTAAAGTTTCTATGTCAAAGTTGATGTTATATTTGGGATTGCTGCGCAGAAACAGCATTGCTGTCTGTCACGAATCTGGGCACAGTTCCCTGAAGAAAATTCGAAAAAATCTGCCAATTTACGAGCGTGATCCTCAGATATGTACGCAACTTTAATTAGTTTTGAGTTTTTCCATTTGAGCAAGTCTGGTGCCAGCTTTAAATTCGTCTTTACGGACTGTTCTGTTTTGACAGATTCTGCCTTTTATTTCGCATTGCCTCTTTTGCTATGTTGGATTCATTTCTTTGATCCATTAATGTCCAGTAGCATTATGCAATGTCCAGAAGTGAAAATAATGATTGTGTCACCTCTGAATGTGTGAATTGTGCACTAACCCTCTAATGAGTTTGCTTGAAGTTTGGTGTGAAGGAAGTTTTCAAGGGTCAAGAGAGGAGAATGATATACTATGATCAAGAGGAGTGAAAGCTCTAAGCTTGGGGATGCCCCGTGGTTCACCCTGCATATTCTAAGAAGACTCAAGCGTCTAAGCTTGGGGATGCCCAAGGCATCCCCTTCTTCATCGACAACATCATCAGTTCCTCCCCGAAACTATATTTTTATTCATCACATCTTGTGTTCTTTACTTGGAGCGTCGGTTTGTTTTTGTTTTTGTTTTTGTTTGAATAAAATGGATCCTAGCATTCACTTTGTGGGAGAGAGACACGCTCCGCTGTTGCATATGGACACATGTGTCCTTAGGCTTTACTCATAATGTTCAAGGCGAAGTTTCTTCTTCGTTAAATTGTTATATGGTTGGAATTGGAAAATGCTACATGTAGTAATTCTAAAATGTCTTGGATAATGTGATACTTGGCAATTGTTGTGCTCATGTTTAAGCTCTTGCATCATATGCTTTGCACCCATTAATGAAGAAATACATAGAGCTTGCTAAAATTTGATTTGCATATTTGGTTTCTCTAAGGTCTAGATAATATCTAGTATTGAGTTTTGAACAACAAGGAAGACGGTGTAGAGTCTTATAATGTTTACAATATGTCTTTTATGTGAGTTTTGCTGCACCGGTTTATCCTTGAGTTTGCTTCAAATAACCTTGCTAGCCTAAACCTTGTATCGAGAGGGAATACTTCTCATGCATCCAAAATCTTTGAGCCAACTACTATGCCATTTGTGTCCACCATACCTACCTACTACATGGTATTTCTCCGCCATTCCAAAGTAAATTGCTTGAGTGCTACCTTTAAAATTCCATCATTCACCTTTGCAATATATAGCTCATGGGACAAAATAGCCTTAAAAACTATCGTAGTATTGAATATGTACTTATGCACTTTATCTTTTATTAAGTTGCTTGTTGTGCGATAACCATGTTCCTGGGGAACGCCATCAACTATTGTTGAATATCATGTGAGTTGCTATGCATGTCCGTCTTGTCTGAAGGATCTATCATTTTAGTGGTTGGAGCATGCAAAATTGTTAGAGAAGAACATTGGGCCGCTAACTAAAGCCATGAATCATGGTTGAAGTTTCAGTTTTGGACATATATCCTCAATCTCATATGAGAATAATAATTGTTGCTACATGCTTATGCATTTAAGAGGAGTCCATTATATGTTGTCCATGTTGTCCCGTATGGATGTCTAAGTTGAGAATAATCAAAAGCGAGAAATCCAAAATGCGAGCTTTCTCCTTAGACCTTTGTACAGGCGGCATGGAGGTACCCCTTTGTGACACTTGGTTGAAACATGGCATGCAAAGACCCGGTAGTCCAAGCTAAGTAGGACGAGGTGCGGACACTATTAGTATACTATGCATGAGGCTTGCAACTTGTAAGATATAATTTACATAACTCATATGCTTTATTACTACCGTTGACAAAATTGTTTCATGTTTTCAAAATAAAAGCTCTAGCACAAATACAGCAATCGATGCTTTCCTCTTTGAAGGACCATTCTTTTTCTTTTATTGTTGAGTCAGTTTACCTATCTCCTTCCACCTTAAGAAGCAAACACTTGTGTGAACTGTGCATTGATTCCTACATACTTGCATATTGCACTTGTTCTACTACTTTATGTTGACAATATCCATGAGATATACATGTTATAAGTTGAAAGCAACCGCTGAAACTTAATCTTCCTATGTGTTGCTTCAACACCTTTACTTTGATTTATTGCTTTATGAGTTAACTCTTATGCAAGACTTATTGATGCTTGTCTTGAAGTACTATTCATGAAAAGTCTTTGCTTTATGATTCACTTGTTTACTCATGTCACTACCTTTGTTTTGATCGCTGCATTCATTACATATGTTTACAAATAGTATGATCAAGATTATGATGGCATGTCACTTCGAAATTATCTTTGTTATCGTTTTACCTGCGGACGAAGAACTAAGCGGGATGCTGATACGTCTCCAACGTATCGATAATTTCTTATGTTCCATGCTACTTTATTGATGATACCTACATGTTTTATGCACATTATATGTCATATTTATGCATTTTCTGGAACTAACCTATTAACAAGATGCCGAAGAGCCATTGCTGTCTGTTGTTTTTGGTTTCAGAAATCCTAGTAAGGAAAAATTTCGAATTGGACGAAACTTTCGCCCAGGTCCTATTTTTGCACGAAGCTTCCAAGACCGAAGAGATAACGGGGGCCACGAGGCAGCCAGGGCTAGGCGGCGCAAGCCCCGGCCGCCGGCTGCCCCCGGCCCCCGTGTGGCCCCTCGCGTTGACCTTCCGCCTACTTAAAGTCTCCGTCGCGAAACCCCGCATCGAGAGCCACGATACGGAAAACCTTACCGAGACGCCGCCGCCAATCCCATCTCGGGGATTAGATCGCCGACCCGGAGAGGGGATTCATCTCCGGAGGACTCTACACCGCCATGGTCGCCTCCGGAGTGATGAGTGAGTAGTCCACCCCTGGACCATGGGTCCATAGCGTAGCTAGATGGTCGTCTTCTCCTTGTTGTGCTTCATTGTTGGATCTTGTGAGCTGCCTAACATGATCAAGATCATCTATATGTAATTCTATATGTTGTGTTTGTCGGGATCCGATGGATAGAGAGTACTATGATTATGGTGATTATCAATCTATTGTTCATGTGTTGTTTATGATCTTGCATGCTCTCCGTTATTAGTAGAGGCTCTGCCAAGTTTTTACTCTTAACTCCAAGAGGGAGTATTTATGCTCGATAGTGGGTTCATGCCTCCATTGAATCTGGGACAGTGACAGAAAGTTCTAAGGTTGTGGATGTGTTGTTGCCACTAGGGATAAAACATTGATGCTATGTCTAAGGATGTAGTTGTTGATTACATTACGCACCATACTTAATGCAATTGTCTGTTGCTTTGCAACTTAATAATGGAGGGGGTTCGGATGATAACTCGAAGGTGGACTTTTTAGGCATAGACGCAGCTTGGATGGCGGTCTATGTACTTTGTCGTAATGCCCAATTAAATCTCACTATATTTATCATATCATGTATATGCATTGTTATGCCTTTCTCTATTTGTCAATTGCCCGACTGTAATTTGTTCACCCAACATGCTTTTATCTTATGGGAGAGACACCTCTAGTGAACTGTGGACCCGGTCCTATTCTTTACATAGCATACAATCTACTGCAATTGTGTTTTTTTTGCAAACATCTTCCACTCGATACGTTTAATCCTTTGTTACAAAAGCGTGAGATTGACAACCTCACTGTTCGTTGGGGCAAAGTACTTGGGTTGTGTTGTGGTTCCGCGTTGGCGGGAATCCCTGGTGTTGCGCCGCATCACATTTCGCGACCATCAACCTTCAACGTGCTTCTTGGCTCCTACTGGTTCGATTAAACCTTGGTTTCATACTGAGGGAAAACTTGCCACTGTGCGCATCATACCTTCCTCTTGGGGTTCCCAACGGACGTGTACATCTACGCGCATCAGCAATAGCCCCGCATCACAAACATGAATCACAAAGACTGCAGCGCCAACACCAGCACACTTCTCAAAGCCAAGTGCCTGGCACGACAGAGAATCCACATCCGAGAACTCGTGTGAGCCGGGCATCACTTTCTCGACGGAAGGAGGCATAGGCACACCACCACATAACTCCAAGAGCTCAGGCATGATCTACGTGACCGGAGTCGTGATCGCCGAGCTGGCGCTAGCACGAGGAGAGAAACAACCATGAAGGCCCGCTCCCACTTTGCCAACATTAGAGTGAACCAAAGGATTGGTAGACGTCCGGGATAGCCTACCCAACACAGCTTCCGCTCGCCCCAAAAATCCCCCAATCGCTAGCAACCAGCCATGCAAGGAGTCAACAACCTCGTGAAGAGGATGGACAACCTCGTGAAGTAACTCGGCTTGCTTCTCCAAAGAAGATTGCATATTTGATGAGGCCAAAGAGCCAATAGGAGCAGAAACAAACGACACCCAAGACCGATGACAAGGCTCATTAGACGGGAGCGAGACCTCAACCTGGGCCCGGCGAGGAGCATTCGCTTGGCTAGGTGATGACGCGACAAGGCCTGCCAACAAGCTGAGAGCACGCCAAGTGTTACGGAAGTCACGTGCCCGACGACCGTTCTCAAGGAATCGAGAGCACCTGAAGGGGTCAGAGCAAACCGCATCTCGGTGACCAGGAGCTAGGCACCTGCGATCATCTACCCTTGAGCCAAGAAGGAACATGACGATGAGAAATTGGCGGGGTTGTCAGATCCGGGTGGCACAGGACACGCCGTTGCATCACCCCTGCCAACCACCGCGCTCGCCTGCCACACACTCCACCTCCTTGCCAACAACCTTGTCAACAACAGTAGCAGGAACATTGAAGGACTTGGTGGTCGACAACGTTTGGGGGACCAGTTCCTCTTTGACATCCTCATCCTCATTATCCGCAGGCAGCAAGGGGCACCACCCCATATCCCGCCTCACCGCCATCAGCAGACCGCGATGTCTAGGTGGCAAGCTCCTCCTTCGCCTCCTCGATGCCGGCTGCATCGGAGGCCCCGAACCAGGACACGGCGTGCGCTGCAGGCGCAGATGGAACGGGGCGGGATGCAGTCCCAGCCTCCAAAGGCCCGCTACCAACCGGGAGGAAGCGGACCAGCGCCTCGCACCCCTCGGAGCTGGAGAGGTTCCCCTACAAGCCATCGCCCACAATGCCGCAACATCCGAACATAGGTGTGACCTCGGGAAAGACCTCGTTGACGTCAATGAAGCCTAGGTAGGGAGGCGGCGGAGTGTCTTCTGCTGGCGGGGCGAAGGCCGAGGCAGATTGGGAGCTTGTACCCTCGAAGAGCAGCTCTAGGGCCAGCGAAAGCTGGCCGGAGGGGCCACCGATGAGTGGAGTGGGGCTGGCGGGCGGTGAGGCTTTGATGGCCACCATCTTGGCCTCGGGAAGGAGCGGTCGCTTCGTGACCTGCATGCGGATGGTCGGGTCGGACCAGCGGGAGGCAAGG
The DNA here is from genome assembly GCA_030979885.1 of Lolium multiflorum. Taxonomy (NCBI): domain Eukaryota; kingdom Viridiplantae; phylum Streptophyta; class Magnoliopsida; order Poales; family Poaceae; genus Lolium; species Lolium multiflorum. The sequence goes on from CM061750.1 coordinate 362,238,067, forward strand.
GTAGCTGAAGCGAGCCCGACGACGAAAGCATCAGTGGGAAGCGTGCCCTGGGTGCCCGCAGCCGCGGGCACGGGCATGGGAGTGCAGGACATTGCCAATGAGGAAGGAAGGGGATGCCGCGCCCCAAGAAGCAGCGCGAAACCTCAGGGTGGACAAGATGATGCCACAAAGGGTATGCCAGATCTCGAGCCGGCAGATGAAGAGGACGGTGGTAGGGAGAGATCAGGTCGGTCATGGCGCTAGCCTAGATCGCGTTGCCATGTTCGCGAGAATGCCCTCATCCATTTACACATAATCCATATTTTCTTTTTAAATGACATGTTTTGTGACTTGTACAAAAATAGGTTCTCACTAGATATTTATTTATCATATTTACATAGCTCAAAATGGCTTCTCACGAGATATTTATTTATCCCTATACATAAGTTGCTGGTATAACCATGTGTCGTCAATGGCTAAGGGCGAGTGGGCACTACACGCTACACGTCTAATGTGTGTGTGTGGGGGGGGGGGGGGGGGTGCGTATATCGGGAACAGTCAGCCAACAACCGTGCATGAGATTGAGTGAGGCGGGGTCACGGGGGGAGGTGGGGATCTCCGACAACATGGGAGATAGGGTGGTAGTGCTACAGCTAGGAGGAGGAACCTTTGAAACTAGGGAAAGTTGGAGCATTGGGTCTACTTGCACGGCGTGGAAAAAGGGCCGTGCGAGTGGAGTTCGCGGCAGCGCACATTCCTCGAGCTCGGGCCTCATGTGAAGATGGACGGTGGGACAAACGGGGATCGGGTGTGGCCTCTCTTCTTTTTGGGTCGGAATTGGTTGTCCTTTTTTTAGCTGACCTCACGTGTATATAATTTCTTTTGACCACAAGTTGATAAGGCCACTGGTAGTTAAATGACAATATTAGGAACACAATATTTTTTTAGAGCTAAATAAGGAACCACATATAAGCTAGTGTCAAATAAACAATTTCTTCATAGCAGTAGACACTACTTTCACCTACTTAACTAAGAACCCAGTCGTGAGGCATTCATTTTTACAGTTGTAAAACGTGGTGCCATCTCTAAAAATAGGTTTTGGAAATATCATTATAATAAGATATATATAGTTTCTTAAAAATGCATAATATAGTTGGTGAGTTCATCTTCCTCATCCATTCCAGAACCTTCGTCGGATCCTATTAATATGGTTTCCTTCAGCCCACACATATGAAAACATTTGGATTTCTATCCGATCACCACCCTTGAGCCACAAAGCGTGTGCCTTTTTTTTTTTGGCTAGCACTAGTCCTTTGCCGGATGGGATGATTCCAAGCTCGCCCCGCTCCGGGTCCATCTAATGGGGGACGATTCCTAGATTGGCCCTCTGCGAAGCCGTGAGATTGGGGTGCGTGGGTACGTTGGGTTGAGGGTAGAGAGACGCAACAATGAGCCCTCACTTCTAGCAACATCGACCCGTTCCCATAGCATCGTCGTCATGCTCGATACACCTCGCAACACCGCCTCGCAACATCTTCACACCATAATTTTGGCTTGAAGCATTGATGGCCGCAACAACGGTACCCAACACTCGCATAGCTTGCCAACTCGCTTCGTAGATTCCCCGCAACCTTGCGCCTCATCAATTTTGGCTTGTAGCGCTGCCGGTTGAGGGTGGCCGACTTCCAACCGTATGTCATTCAACTTGCAACAATGGTGACGCCGACTTGCACCTTCACATATCCTATCTTGCATGAGTTTCATCAAGGTTTTTCTGGCATCTCGAACCAGCTTTTGCAGCGGTGCTGACCAACGTTGCAACAATAAGCAACGGCTGGCAATGGTGTCCTTTACGTGTTACAGTGCTCACTATGACTTTGCATCAAGAGTGATGATTTACAAAAGAGCAATGCTTGGCATCGGGCGACCGATTTGGGGGGGAAATCGGTCGCCCCCCGCACCGTCAGATGGTCCCCCGACCAACCTGAGCAACCGTCCGATGACCGCATGAAAAAAAGGTACGACTAGCTTTTCTAACGTCGTTGTCCATCGTGGTGGGACCATGCAAAGCCTCTTTCTTATTTTTTCTCTCACCCAAGACCTAAACCGTGGAGACGGAGGCAACGAAAAAAAGGTGATCATTTTGCACCGCAATTTACAAGCCAAATGTCGTGTATGTAACAGTGACACAAAACAACAAAAATACCCAAGAGGATCGACACAAATCCTTGGGTTATTTACAACATAATTTCTAAAGTTTGACAACAAAAATTGCAATTGTATCGTCCAGTAAAACACAACAAAAAGTACCAAAGACGATTGACACAAAATCATTGGATATTTACAACATAATTTCTGGATTTTTACAATAAAAAAATCACTTATAGCATTACATCAAAATTTAACAGCAATAAATACCTAACATGTTTGACCCCAAATTGTTGGATATTTACAACATAATTCCTAACTTTTACAATAAAAGTAGCACTTGTAACATTGCAACAAAAATTCACAGCCAAAAAGCCGAAGACGATTGACACAATATTATTGGATGTTTACAATATAAATTTTGATCTTTTACAACAAAAATAACAACGACAAATTCCAGAAAAAAGCACCACAAATTGTACAAAATAAAATAGGAAAAATCCAACATATCACCGGTGGTAGACAACCGACACCGACCTCTTGAAGCACCGCACCGCCGATTTGCAGCAGCTCGTCGTCCTCACACAACGCCACTGGCGATGGATCGACATCACAGATCACGGATGGAGATCTCCGCGATGTGGTGGTGCCTCAAATGATGCCCGAGAGGGTCCGTGCGAGTAGCATTGCGCAGGAGGACGAGATAGAGGAGTAGAGAATCTAGGGCGGCGGGGCGGCGGTGGTGCGGCGGGGCGGCGGCTCTTGGTTTGCGGTCGCTGCAGCCTGCGGTTTCACGGGAGGAGTAACAAAAACGAGTGGAAGGTGTGCAGAAATATGCTTGTTGTATTACCAGGGGGCCAAAGGCCACAATATATAGTACATGTACATGTGCACATATGCAGAAAGCCCCCTAACATATGGGGAAACTACGAAATACAGATATATACATCTAACACCCCCCTCAAACTCATGGTGGATCCACAACACCGAGTTTGGAGAGTAAGAAATCATGCTGCGCTCGAGTCTGTGCCTTCGTAAAGAAATCCGCCAACTGCAAATCTGAAGGCACATAATGAACCGCAACAACATCATCATGTACGTGCACGCGTGTAAAAAGCATCAACACCGATATGCTTGGTCAGCTCATGCTTGACCGGATCACGTGCAATACTGATAGCACATGTACTGTCGACAAAAGTGGAGTGGGTGTCGTAACAGACCCCAAAATCTGCAAGCAACCACCGTAACCAAGTCACCTCAGCAATCAAAAAATCCATAGCCCGCAACTCAGCCTCAACACTCGAACGGGAAACTGCGACATGTTTCTTCGTCTTCCAAGCAACAAGCGAACCACCAAGAAACACACAGTAAGCAGAAAATCCGTAGGATCACTCGCCCACGTAGCATCCGAATAGCACTGGAGCTGGAGAGAGCTGGAACAGGAAAGAAAAGGCGACGAGTGATCGTGCCACGAAGATAACGAAGAACACGGAGGAGATGACTATAGTGAACAGTGGTAGGAGATGAGACAAACTGACTCAGAATATGAGCAGGATAAGAAATATCAGGACGAGTGACAGCAAGATAAACAAGACTCCCAACAAGATGGCGATAACGAGTGGGATCAGGAAGAGGATCACCATCGTAGGACGAAGCTTAACATTAAGCTCCATAGGAGTATCAACTGCGCTCATCCCCAAGAGCAGCACGAGCAAGAAGATCCTGAATGTACTTTTCCTGAGAGATATAAAAGCCATCAGAAGTAGAGGAAACCTCAATGCCAAGAAAATAGCGAAGAGGACCAAGATCAGTCATAAGAAACTGATCACGAAGACGAGCCTTGACGAAGGCAACATACTCAGGATCATCACCAGTGATGATCATATCATCAACATAGAGAAGAAGAAGAGTACGTCCACGAGGAGAAGTGTGAACGAAAAGTGCTGGATCATGAAGACTAGGAGAGAAACCAGCAGCATCACCACAGAGGCGAAGCGCTCAAACCAGGCACGAGGGCCTGTTTGAGACCATAGAGAGAACGTCGAAGACGACAAACCATCCCATCGGGAACAGAATACCCAGGAGGAGGCTGCATGTAAACCTCCTCACTCAACTCGCCATTAAGAAAAGCATTCTGAACATCAAGCTGGGAGACAGACCAGCGGTGAACACAAGCAACAGCAAGAAGGGTATGCACAGTAGTCATATGAGCCACAGGGCAAAAGTCTCATCATAGTCACGGCCGTGCTCCTGCTGAAAACCACGAGCCACAAGACGCGCTTTATAGCGCTCAAGAGATCCATCAGAGCGAGTCTTAATTTTATAGACCCACTTACACGTGATGGGACGAACACCAGAAGGGGAGAAACAAGATCCCAAGTGCAGTGCGCTCAAGCGCAGCGATCTCCTCAGCCATGGCAAGCTGCCATTCAGGATGACGCTCGGCATCCCGATAAGAAGTCGGCTCGGAAACGACAGAGAGACCCTACTGACTAGGAGAGTAACGAACTGGAGCACGACGCTGAACAGGCCGGGAAGGGGAAGCTCATCTGCAGAAGACAAGTCATCAAGAAGAGTAAGAAGGGACAACATCGGAAGGAGCCGAAGCCGGAGAACGAGGAGTACTAGGTGGACTAGACGAACGAGAGGATGGCGCCGAAGGGGGCGCATCAGAAGTAGGAGGAAGGGGAGGAGGGACAACAGGGGGTGCATCCGGAAAAAGAAGAAAAGAGATATCATCCACCGGGTAAGTACCCGAGGTGGGGCGAGGATAGAAGGGACGCGTCTCATCAAATATGACGTCACGAGAGATGCGCATCCGACGACCAACGGGGTCCCAACAGCGATAGCCCTTATGCTCATCACGTATCCGAGAAAACACACTCAACAGATGAGCGATCAGTTCAGTGCGTTTGCGAGGAGGCAGAAGGACATAGCAGACGCAACCAAATGAACGGAGAGTCGAGTAGTCTGGAGAAACACCAGAGAGACGCTCGAGAGGAATGCCACCATGTAGAGCAGCGGAAGGCTGAATGTTAATGAGGTGGGCTGACGTAGCGACAGCCTCAGCCCATGTGGCGGAAGAGAAGAGGCAATCATCATAGCATGGGTGGTCTCAAGATGATGACGATGCTTACGCTCGGCGACGCCATTTTGAGCATGCGCGTCGGGACAAGAAAACTGAGCGAGGGTGCCCTCCTTAGCAAGGACACCACGAAGGTGCTGAGAGATATACTCACCAGCAGAATCAGCACGGAACACGCGAATGGGTGAGGAATACTGAGTGCGGACCATGGCCGCAAAACGCTGATAAATAGAGAGCACCTCACTGCGAGAGCGCATGAAAAACACCTGTGTACCATGAAAAATCATCAATGAATAAGATATAGTATCGATGGCCCCCTTTCGAAGCGAAGGGACCCCAAACATCTGAATGGACTAAATCGAACGGTCGCTGAGAGACAGACACACTAGTAGGATAGGGAAGCTGATCTGTTTGCCTAACCTACAACCCGACAGTGTAACGACCCATCTCCAGAGACAGACTAGAAGGCCACGATGAACCAAAGACGATAGGCGAGAGTCACAAAGGTGACCAAGACGATGATGCCACTGCTGAAAAGAGCCGGTGACAGAGGCAACAACCGGAGGAGAACTGGCAGATGAAGTGGCAGCGGAAGGAACACGAAGCCCTAACTCCCAAAGCCCCGAGACGGCTACGAGGACCAGCTCCAACCAGGGCATGTGTGCGACGATCTTGAACCGCACAAGACTCAGCAAGAATGACGCGACAACCAGAATCGGTGAGCTGGCTAGCAGAGAAAAGGTTCATCTGAAGGCGAGGAACATGAGAAACATCGGGGACAGAGAAAGAGGGAGGGGGTGCCTGTACTAGAAACATGAATAGAGGTACCATCAGCCGTGACAACACGGACAGAGAAATAAGAGACCGAAGAGCGACAGAATAGAAGACTCAGAGGTCATATGAAAGGAAGCTCCGAATCCGAGATACCATGGGGACGTACCTAACGTGTAGAAAATGGTGGTCGCGCGGTGCGAAGAGCCACCACGAACCAGCAACGCCCGCGAGGAAGAGTCGGAGTAGCGAGCAGACACGAAGACCCCGAGAATGTCCTGATCGAGAGTGCAACTCAGAAGATCTGAAGAGCCAGCCTCGACGATCCTGGAACTGCTGACGTAAACTGGGATCCCGCGTCCAGCAGGTGGAGAAAATGTGGCCAACTTGGCCACAGTAGGTGCAATGAGGACGAGGGCGGAGACTCGGACCGCGAGGCTGCTGACGTAAACTGGAATCCCAAGCATCAAGCAAAAGAAGCTGCGCTATCTCATGAGAGGCGCGACCGGGAGAGGTCGACGTACAATCAGGTGCCGACGAGGAGCTATCATCCACACGCACAGAGGCCACCAAAGGGGCGACGGAGAGCAACACGCCGATAAAGACAGAGTCGGCAAAGCGCGGTCATAACCACGTGAAGAGGCCGCGAAAGTCGATGTAGAGCGGCAAGCCGACGCAGACGGAGTCGACGAAGCGGCCATAACCGCGGGAAGAGGCCGCAAAAGTCGATGTAGAGCGGCGGGCCGACGTAAACGAAGTCGGCGAAGCACGGACAGTGTCGCGTGAAGAGGCCGCAAAAGTCGATGTACAGCGGCGAGCCGGCGTAGACGGAGTCGGGGAAGCGCGGGCAGAGCCGCATGAAGAGGCTGCAAACGGCGACGAAGAATGGCTAGCCGTCATACACGGAGGCAGCGGACAAATACCAAGTACCGAAGGGAGACCCAAACAGAAGGCGGGATCAGCGGAAGAAGACATAGCTGACGACATTTTTTTTTGCTGTTTTTTTTGCTGTGTTTTTTTTTTCTCAGCTGAAAGTCAACACATACACGCACGGGCCGATCTAGCGGATTGGAAAAAGCAGCGGCCACACGCGATCTCGAAAAGCAGGAAGCCACACGGGAGCAGAGCAGGGAGCGCCACGCGCGAGGAGGCGGACACGCACGGGCGGAGAGCAGAGTGGGCCGAGCTGATCGGCAGGGGGCGGCGTCGGGCGGGGAGCAGAGCGGATTTCTTCCCGATTCCCGGTGGTCCGGTCGCCCGAGTAGGAGCGTGCGGCCTGGAACCGAGGTGGCGGCGCGGCCAATTTGGAGCGGGGCCGGCTCAGATCGGGACTGGCTCGGATCGGATCGGAGCGGCGGCCTGGAACGGAGGTGGCGGCCTGAAACGGAGGTGGCGGCCTGAAACGGAGGTGGCGGCCGGGGAAGATCGGCGTCGGGCGTCGGGCCGAAGTCGGGCCCTGTTGCTTGCGGATCGGGGCGTCGAGGCAGGAGAGATCGGGACTTCGAGGCAGTCCTGGCGATCTGGAGACGAGGCAATATCGAGGGAGGACGGACGGGCGACGACGGAGACGAACAAGCAAGCGTCGACCGGGGAAACTAGAGAATCGATTTTGGCTCTGATACCATGTTAGGGAAATATGCTTGTTGTATTACCAGGGGGCCAAAGGCCACAATATATAGTACATATACAGGTGCACATATGCAGAAAGCCCCCTAACATATGAGGAAACTACAAAATACAGATATATACATCTAACAAAGATAAGGTGGAGGTGGGGACCACAGTGGGACACGTGCTCGTCAGCGAAGCGAGCTAGCGCAGAAGGACGACCGATTTTTTGACGCGATCGGTGGGCTGATGATAAGTGTTTTCCTTTACAAAAGCGGATAAATTACCATGACCAGGCAAGTTATATGTATTACTACACTAGTACTAGTAAAAATAATCAACCAAGTAGATTACGAGCATAAACATCAACGTGGTGTACTGCCGTACTGGTCTGTCCTATCGATAGGCGTTCTTTAGTTCAGAATCATCATCCATTGCTTTGATCCCAGTCCAGGAAAACAAGGCGTTCGTGTCGTACCTGGTGTACTGGGCCGAGTCATCGAAAGCCCACTTCTTATCTAGCTTCCATCAGAAACAGGCCCATGATACGACCCACCACCGTCCCACGGCTGCACCAGCACGCTCTTGTTTAGTACCACCTCGGAAGCCGAAGGAAGATGGGGCGGTAGAGCTAGCTATATAAGAGGCGCCCGGTGCAACGTACAACTCACTTACCTGGACGGGGTCTACGGCCGATCAAGAAGGGTCGTGGCCTAGATCAATGGCTAACATTGCACTTGGTTAGTGCGTTGGTCTACCATCTCCCCAAGTGGGAGAGTGGACGTCATAATTTGTGCTAGAGGGGGTACGCGTCCGCGCGGCCCCTGCCAATTCTGTAAAATTAAAATTTCGTCCTTTGCCTTATGTTTCATGTCTTGGAAGCTGCTATAATAATTTGCAGATCAGTCCTTGGAGTAGAAGGAAAGCTTAGATTCTTTTAGTCCGATAAGATCCTTCGTCCTGGCGGCAAACGGTCACAATAACTAGGGTCGAGGCTCTCTGCTTTCCATTGTATCGAGCGACAATTTCAACTCTTGACGATAGGACAGGGCCCAGCGTCCAAATCAGCAAAACAAACTTCTGTGAATCTTCCTCGCCGCTCTCCTTTGTTCATACTCATCTCTGTTTCAGACCTCATCCGTGTGTCATGTCACATCCATTTACTACGGTTGGGTGAGGTCGTTTGATTTGATCCGACTTCACTTTGGATGCTGCCCTCTCGGCAGTTGATCGCTGTGGCTTCAGAGCATTCGTTCGAGAGCACAGTCGTCGAGCCCGAGACTTTATTGTACTACTAGACTTGGTCCTGGGTTTAGTGGCAAAGCCAAAATTGAGGTGTACGGTTGAGCAAAACTACATCCTCTATTACTCCGTACAAAATATACTTGATCATCGATCATCGCCGTGATTGTATTTTGCAAGTGCCTCCGCACGTGCCACTATTTTCTTGCCCGTACTGTCGCACACCACCTGACGCTTCCATCATCTCAAGTGCTCCATTATTTTTCCATCGGCAAAAAATGTGATTGGTCTTTTCCATCACCAAATATTCTATGTTCGGACACAAATTGAATGACATGTTTATTAAGAAGAGAGTGATCAGGTTTAGAAAAAACCTAGGCCAAACCTACAACAATAGAGCCAATCCCCCACAAACAAAACACCTACAACCAAGCCTAATAGAGACCCGAACGACATGGTCGCACCCAGTGTAACCAACACAACACTAACAAGCACTTCAAAACAACATTCCAACACCACGTCGAAAAAGACATGCCACGATATTGAGGGCACCCGTCAACCAATCGCAGATCTAGGGAAGGCAACCGCTAAGGTGGCGAGAAAATCATAAACAGTTATGTGCACCGTTGGCAATAGTTCCGACTTAGAAATCCCATCACAAACAGGAATCACGCGCCAACACTAGCACACTACTCAAAGCCACGTGCCTGGCACGACAGACAAGCCACATCCGAGAACTCGTGTGTACCGGGCATCACTTTCTCGACGGGAGGAGGCATAGACACACCACCACATAACTCCAAGAGCTCAGGCATGATCTACATGACCGGAGTCGTGGTCGCCGAGATCGCGCTAGCGCGAGGAGAAAAACAACCATGAAGGCCCGCTCCCACTTTGCCAACATTAGAGAGAACCAAAGGATTGGCAGACGTCCGAGATAGCCTACCCAACACAGCTTCCGCTCGCTCCAAAAAGCCCCCAATCGCTAGCAAGCAACCATGCATGGAGTCAACAACCTCGTGAAGAGGACGGACAACCTCGTGAAGTAAGGCTTACTTCTCCAAAGCAGATTGCATATACGATGAGGCCAAAGAGCCAATAGGAGCAGAAACAAACGATGCCCAAGGCCGACGACACGGCTCATAGACATGAGCGAGACCTCAACCTAGGTCCGGGGAGGAGCATTCGCTTGGCCGGGTGGCGACGCGATAGGGCCCACACATAAGCTGAGAGGACGCCAAGTGTTACGGCATTCACGTGCCCGATGACCGTTCTCAAGGCATCGAGAGCACCTGAAGGGGTTAGAGCAAACCACATCTCGGTGACCAGGAGCTAGGCACCTGCAATCATCTACCCTTGAGCCAAGCAGGAACATGACGATGAGCAATTGGCTGAGCAGACAGAGCCGGGCGGCACAGGATATGCCGTTGCATCACCTCCTGCTAACCATCACGCTCGCCCGCCACACACTCCACCTCCTTGCCAATCACCTTGTCAACAACAACATCATGAACATTGAAGGATTGTGTGGTCGGTAACGTTCAAGGGACCAGTTTCTCTTCGACATCCTCATCCTCATTGTCCGCAGCGGACTCCCAAGATGTAGGACACTACGCAGCAGCAAGGGGCACCACACCATATCCCGCCTCACCGCCATCAGCAGACCACGACGTCTGGGCGACAAGCTCCTCCTTCGCCTCCTCAATGATGGCTGCATCGGAGGCCCGAACCAGGACACACCGTACGCCGCAGGCACAGATGGCACGGGGTGGGATGCAGTCCTAGCCTCCAAAGTCCCGCTACCGACCTGAACAAAGCAGACCAGCGCCTCGCACCCCTCGGAGCTGGAGAGGTTCCCCTGCAAGCCATCACCCACAATGCCGCAGCATCCGAACATAGGTGAGACCTCGGGGAAGAGCTTGTTGACGTCAATGAAGCCCATGTAGGGAGCGGAGTGTCTTCTGCTGGCGAGGTGAACTGCCGAGGCAGGCTGGGAGCTTATACCCCCGGAGATCAGCTCTAGGGCCAGTGGAAGCTGGCTGGAGGGGCCACCGACGAGTGGAGTGGGGCCAACGGGTGGTAAGGCTTTGATGGCCACCATCTTGGCCTCGGGAAGGAGCGGTCGCTTTGTGACCTGCCTACGGATGGCCGGGTCGGACCAGCGCGAGGCAAGGGTAGCTGAGGAAAGCCCGACGACGGAAGCAACGGTGGTCAGCGTGGCATGGGTGACCGCTGCCGCGGGCACGAGTATAGCAGTGCAGGACATTGCCGATGAGGAAGGAAGGGGATGCCGCGCCCCAAGAAGCAACGCGGAACCTCGGGGGATGGACAAGATGATGCCACGAAGAGTATGCCGGATCTGGAGCCGACGGATGTAGAGGACGGTGGTAGGGAGAGATCGGGTCGGTGATGGCGCTAGCCTAGACCGCGTTGCCATGTTCGCGAGAACACCCTCATCCATTTACACATAATTCATATTTTCTTTTTAAATGACATGTTTTGTGACTTGTACAAAAAAGATAATTTTTGATGCTCCAAAATAGATTCTCAGTAGATATTTATTTCTCATATTTACATATCCTAAATAGACTTCTCACGAGATATTTATTTATCCCTATACATAAGTTGCTGGTATAACCATGTGTCGTCAATGGCTAAGGGCGCGTGGGCACTGCACGTCCAGGGCCACATTGTACCACAACACCGGCGCGTTGCGGCTGGAGTTTCTAATGTGGGGGTGGGACAACGAGTGGCATGTGCAGATATAGGGAACAGTCAACCAACAACCGTGCATGAGATTGAGTGAGGCGGGCAGTACTAGGAAACGCTTTGTTGTTGGCGCACTAAAAAAGGCTACTGTCGGCGCACCAGAGTCCGCCAGTGTGCCCGCCGGTGGAAACAGGCTGGTGGTAATGGGTTACCGCCGGCGTACCAGTTGGTGCGCCTGCAGTAACACGAGTTATCCCCGGCGCGCCAGGCTTGGTGGCTGGCCGATTTTTTTTTAAAATACGATCTAGATCTAGATCTAGCTCGGGTTCGTCCTCGAAAACCGTGGTTGTGGGCCGCCTTGTTGTCATTTCCGTGCCGATGTAGGAGTAGGAGTAGGAGGAGGAAGAGGAGCAGGAGGAGTAGGAGGAGAGGAGGCCGGAGGTGGAGGTGGTGGAGGAGGAGGAGGTGGAGGAGGAGGCCCGAGGTGGACTAGGAGGAGGTCATTAGAGGAGGAGGAGGCTCGAGGTGGAGGAGGAGTTCACCGAGGAGGAGTAGGAGGAGGCCGTCGGGGAGGAGAAAAGGAGAAGAGGAGGAGGAGGGAAAGAGGAGAAGGAGGAGAATTAAGGAAGGAGAAGAAGCAGAGGCTGATTTTGCATATATAGCGTAGGTTACCACCGGTGCACCTAATATGGTGGTGCGTCAGGGGATTTTTTTTTATCAAAATCTAAAGATGAAGAAAGTTCTGTTTCTGTTTTGAATTTGCCGAATCCAATTTTTGTCCAAACGACCGTAGGTGGTTGAAATCGGATAGGAAATTTCGCGTAGATACATTTTGTTATAAAAAAAGTTTTTTATCGGAGGTCGTATGCAACCAGAAATTGAGTTTTACTGAAACATGATGTCATTTTGCATAATATATCGAAATTCATGTTTTTAAATTTTCATTAAAACTAGTTGACATAATACATGGGCATCTCGAAGGATTCAATTTCATGAAATTTCTATCATTTTCTTTTATTTTTTTCAAAACTGAAAAATGTGTTCCCGGGGAAGGAGGGTAAGGAGAGAAAATTTGTGCTCCCCTTACCCCCGGCGTGCATCTATGATGGTGCTCCGGTGGTAAATTGTTTACCACCGGCGCACCACCAGAAATTGAGTTTTACTGAAACATGATGTCATTTTGCATAATATATCGAAATTCATGTTTTTAAATTTTCATTAAAACTAGTTGACATAATACATGGGCATCTCGAAGGATTTAATTTCATGAAATTTCTATCATTTTCTTTTATTTTTTTCAAAACTGAAAAATGTGTTCCCGGGGAAGGAGGGTAAGGAGAGAAAATTTGTGCTCCCCTTACCCCCGGCGTGCATCTATGATGGTGCTCCGGTGGTAAATTGTTTACCACCGGCGCACCACCATAGAGGCACGCCGGGGGTAAGGGGGCTCAATTTTTTGATATGCCCGGACATGTTCAAGCTTTATCCCCGACGCACTAAATTTTTGTTGCGCCGACGATATTGGGCCATCACCGGCACGCTCAAAACATGGTGCGGCGGTAGTATTTACCAGCGGCGAGCACCTTTTGTGGTGCACCGACAATAGCGCTGACACCTATAGGCTATTTCCTAGTAGTGGGGGTCGCGCGGTGGAGGTGGGGATCTTCGACAACATGGAAGATAGGGCGGTAGTGCTAGAGCTAGAAGGAGGAATCTTTGAAACTAGAAAAAGTTGAAGCGGTGGGTCTGCCTGCATGGCGTGGAAAATGGGCCGTGCGAGTGTAGTTCGCGGCGGCGCACATTCCTCGAGCTGGGCCTCATGGGAAGATGGACGGTGGGACAAACCTCGTGGATCGGGTGTGGCCTCTCTTCTTTTTGGGTCAGGATTGGTTTTCCTTCTTTTAGCTGACCTCAAGTGTATACAATTTCTTCAACGTTGACGCGGCTGTTGGGAAAAACCTGAGGATGGGTGTTGTAGCGGCGATCACAAGGAGCAGCGATGGTGTTTTTCTGGGAGTCTCGGCGCTCATATACACTGGAGTTACCGAAGCTGAAATCTTGGAGGCACTTGCATGCAGGGAGGCGTGCGATCTCGCAAGGGACATCTACGCATCCAGGGTGCGGGTTGCATCGGACTGCAAGATGGTGATGCAAAACCTAGAGCACGGTACTAGAGGGGTTTATTTCCATATTGTCACCGAGATCACTCAAGCTCGGCAGTTTTTTTATTTCCTTGAGTTCAAGTTTAAGAGTAGAAGGTCGAATAATGAGGCTCATAAATTAGCTAGGAGTGCTTTGTGTGATGTTTCGGGCCGCCTCTGGCTGAATGCCCCGCCTGAGGGCATGTGTATTCCACTTGTTATTGATTAATGGACGGCCTGTTTCCCCCTCAAAAAAAAAAGTGTATACAATTTCTTTTGACCACAAGTTGTATAAGAAGCAAAAGCGTCTTTCACCTAACACTGCTGGTAGTTAAATGACAATATTATGAACAAAATATTTGTTTAGAGCTAAATAAGGAACCACATTTAAGCTAGTGTCAAATAAACAATTTCTTCATAGCAGTAGACACTACTTTCACCTACTTAATTAAGAACCTAGTCGTGAGGCATTCATTTTTACTGTTGTAAAACGTGGTGCCATCTCTAAAAATAGGTTTTGGAAATATCATTATAATAAGATATATATAGTTTCTTAAAAATGCATAGTATAGTTTGTGAGTTCATCTTCCTCATCCATTCCCGAACCATCCTCGGATCCTATTAGTATGGTTTCCTTCAGACCATCTCCAGTCGCATCCTCCAGACTGTTCCCCAAACGGCGCCGGATTGAGCGTTTGGGGGACGTGTTTTGTTTGTGCCGCGTTTGGGGGACGTCGCTACCCAGTCGTGTCCCCTAAACAAAATTTCGGAAATTTAAAACTTGAGCGAGATTCGATTAAATTCATCCATATATTACATAGATTCGAACGAGATTCGACTAAATTTAAACTAGACCTAATCTAGAAGTACTTGCGGCGACCGAAGGCGTCGTAGTACTGGTGGAAGTTGTACATGTCATCGGTGACGACCTCCTGCTTGACGCGCTCGTCGGGCTCGTCGATGGGCTCGTCCTTCACCAGGCCGCTTGGTCTTGCCTCGCCGTTGTCGGTGAGGTCCACGAGCGGCTTGCCGGAGTCGCGGATGGACATGTAGATCGCCGTGTCGAGGTCGCCCCTCCAGGCGTCCTTGTCGTTCATCGACGCCAAGTACGCCGCTCGCAGCCCTGGGGTCGTCGGCTGGCGATGAGCCGCTGCTGCCGCTCGTACTACGCCGCGCCGCCGACGCTTCCTTCGGCTCCTCCTTCACCTCCGGCTTCGGGATGAGGAGGGTGCCGCCGCGCCTCTCTTGCTGCCGCCCCGCTCCCGCTGCCGCCGCGTCTCAGATAGACGGGCGCCGCCGACTCCTCCTTCACCATGCGATTGGGGACGGTGGGGCGCGGAGCGGTACGACGAGGACGATGTCGATCGGGCCGGCCGGAAGAGTTGGAGGAGGACGAGACGTCCTCCTCGGCTGCCATTGCACTGCGGGTGGTGGTGGAGGGACGCTTCCAACCTTGGAGCGCCGTTGTGGATGCCGTGGATGACGTTCTGCAGGGTGCGCCCCGGAACGCCCCAGAACAGGGCGCGCCCGTCCCTGTTCCAACTGTTCGGCCCGCCGACAAGGCCGGTGTTGTTGCGCATCTCCATGTCGTGCTGCGCCTGGAAGTAGGTGCCCCATCAGGAGTCATTGTTTTTTGCCGCTCAGGTTGGATCGGCCCGCTCCTCGGCGTCGAGTGCAGCCCGCCGGGCCCTGATGGCGTCCTTCCAGCGCTCCGTACTCGGCGTCGGCGGCGGCGGGACGCCTATGCCGTTCACGGCCATCTTCCAGGCGCCGCTACTTGGCAGGCGCATGCCCGGCGGGACGGGATATCCCGCGCGGTATAGCGCCCACGCCTCCTTCACGGTGAGGCTGCCGCGGCCGAAGCCGTTCGTTGCGGAGATCTTGGGGAGAACAACGACATTGCTTCGAACGGTGAGGAGAAGATCTGGGGGCGGCGAGGAGAAGATTTGGGAGCGGCGAGAGATTGGGATGAACCGTAGGGCCTCTTAATGTACATCGGCGGCATGCGAAGCGGCAGCGGGTGGTTGCACGCAATAACGCCGACGCGGACGGCCACGCGGCCATGCACGACGAGGCGCGTCCCTGCGTCGCCTGGGAAAACTGGGACGCCATTAAAGTCGCTTGACCAAAGGTAGGCGACGGGGTTTTAGGCTTCCGAGCCGCTGACGCGTCGGTCCCGCCACGTCTCGCCTCGCTTTTCGTTGTGTCTGGCGTGCCCGGAGCGTCCCCTGTGGGCGGGGATAGGCTCGGGGCGCGGGACGCCGTATCGGGCCGCGCCGGACAAAAAGCGGCTTTGGGGACGCGGCTGTGAACGTTTTTTGTCCGGCGCGCCCCAAATCGCTTTGGGAAACGGTTTGAGAGACGCGACTGAAGATGCTCTCAACCCACACACATGAAAACATTTGGATTTCTATCCGATCAACACCCTCGAGCCACAAAGTGTGTGCCTTTTTTTGGCTAACGCTAGTCCTTTGCCGGATGGGATGATTCCCAGCTCGCCCCCTTCCGGGGCCATCTAATGGGGGACGATTTCTAGATTGGCCCTTTCCGAAGCTGTGTGATAGGGGCGCGTGGGTATGTTGGGTTGAGGGTAGAGAGACACAACAATGGGCCCTCACTTCTACCAACATCGACCCGTTCCCCTAGCATCGTCGTCGTGCTCGATACACCTCGCAACATCTTCACACCATAATTTGGCTTAAAGCATTGATGGCCGCAACAACGTCACCCAACACTCGCATAGCTTGCCAATTCGCTTTTGTAGATACCCCTTGACCTTGCGCCTCATCAATTTTGGCTTGTAGCACTGCCGGTCGAGGGCAGCCAGACTTCCAGCCCTATGTCATTCAACTTGCAACAATGGTGACGCTGACTTGCACCTCCACATATCCTATCTTGCATGAGTTTCATCAAGGTTTTTGTGGCATGCCAAGCCAGCTTTAGCATCGGTGCTGACCGACGTTGCAACAATAAGCAACGGCTGGAAATGGTGTCCTTTGCGTATTACAGTGCTCACTATGACTTTACATCAAGAGTGATGATTTACAACGGCGGACAAATTACCAGTGGTGGAGCCGCTGCTGTGACGGTCCGTGCCTCCCCGCCGCGGCCTCCCTCGCGCTTCTCCGGCTCTGGCGGCCCCGGCGCTGCTCTCCCGCCACCTCCGCCGCGTCAACCCTCCTCTGCGGCTGACGGTCGGATCTGGAGGGACGTGGTCATCTCCTCCTCCAGCGCCGGCCCTGGCAGCTCCGGCCCTGTTAGCTTCTCCGCGCCGTTCGCCCCACCATCCCCTTCGTCGTCCCCAGCCACGGCCACCACCGAGGCTCTACCGGGCCATCCTCCTCCAGATCGTCTTGATCTGTGCTACATGCTGCCGTCCCAAGGGATGCTGCAGATGGAGGGTGACCTTGACAGGGCTGTCATTGTCACCGTGGTGGGTGCGCGGATGGCGGTCTCCCCCGACGTGGCCGCGGCGGAGCTCCATGCGTGCCTCAATCTCACGCCTCTGGACTTCTCCATTCGGAGTTTTGAACCGGCGGATTTCCTCCTCCTTTGTGCGTCCCTTGAGGTTCGAGATTTGCTCGTCCATGCCGAGTCTGTCGCCAATCCCCAGTTCTCCCTCCACCTTGAGCCGTGGTCGCGCCAGGTTGGGGCCACGCTGCGTGAGGCACCGTTCTTGGCTGATCTCGAGATCCGGGGCATCCCGGCTCATGCGTGGGCTGAGCGGACGGCGACAAAGCTCCTCGAGGGCGCCGGTGTCATCGATGAGGTTGCGCCGGAGACGGCGTCTCGCTCCGATATGTCTTGCTTCCGTTTATCCTTGTGTACCCATGATGTGGCCGCCATTCCTGCGGTCAGATGGCTCCTTGTGCCGGAACCAGGTTCAGGCCTGCGGCTCCAGGTTGCTGACGGGCGTCGCCGGCCGCGCTCTGAATCGCCGCGGATGCTCTGGTACCGCGTGCGGTTCTGGGTCGTCCGTTGGCTGATCGGCGGGCCGCCGGGGTCGGGCTCTGACTCTGCGCACGATACTACACGCGGTGGTGGCTCTGGTGCTCCTGGTGCCCCTGGCCCTCGCGACGGCCATGATCGGGATGGTGGTGCCCCTCCGCCGCGGCGACGCCGTCGCCGCCGTGCGCCCCGGAGACGCCGTGGTCGCTCTGACCCTGCTGATGCTGTAGTGCAGCCTGGGCAGCGGGCTGCGGTCCTGCCTCCACCCGTTGACGCTCCGGCGGACGGCCGCTGGGTGCCGGCGGCCAGCTCCAGGGCTACCCCTGCGCCTAGCCCGGCTCACGTAGCCCTAGCCACGTGCATGGTGGTCGACCCGCTGCATGGCAGTCACGAACCTGTGCGCGCGGCTGCCAATGCGCGCGTGCCTGACGGACAGCTCGCGGACCAGTGTGCGGGTGACGCGTGGTCTGCCACGGACCGAGGCATGCAAAGCCCATCCCCTGCCCTTCGTGGGACGCGCCTGGTCAGCGGCGGGTCTGCGGAGAGGAGCACGGGTCAACTGGCCTTTTCCGCTGCTTCTGTGTCTCGTGACGAGGTTGGCGGCAGCGATGTCGGAGATACAGCTGACGCGTCTGCTTCCTTCCTCGCAGGGAATAGCTTTGCTCTCCAGGCAGCTGAGAGCTTTCTCGTGTCCCGACGAGAGGCTGCTCGGTCCCAGCGCGGATCTCCGGAGGGACCCGCCTCCTGTGCCCGGCCAGCCTCGTCTGTGTCGGGCTCTTTTGGTTGCGTCCTATCTGTCGCTGCTGGCTCACAGGGCGGGGCCGTCCCTCATGCTGGGCTGGATTCTCCCCATGCTGGGCTGGATTCCCCCCATGTTGGGCTGCTGCCCCAAAGCTCGCCATCTGCCCAGCTGATCGACGGAGGCGCCGACGGTTCGTCGGCTGCTGGGGCTAGCTCCAGCGATGCTGCTGCTTTGGTCGGTCTCCTCCAACAGTTCCGCCGCCACCTTGATGACCCTCTCTTGCCTCTACCGGACCCCAAGGTGGTCCGTCGACGCCTCTTCCGCAGTGGGAAGGGCTCCGTGCGCCGAAGCCGCCGCCTTGCTGCCAAGAGTAAGGGTGTCTCTACCCCTGCCATCAAGAAGGCTCAGAAGTTGCTTATGCAGAAGCTTGGTGTCTGCCATGAAGGGGAGCGGCTGTCGGCCGAACATCTTGATGACTACGCGGCCATTTTGCCCCCCCCCCTCTTGGTCCGGAGCAGGTCGGTGCGCTCGCGTCGCTGTTCGGCATCCACTGCCCGGCGGTTGACGAGACTGCCCTCGGCGACGCTGGTGCGCCTCTGGCCTAGGCTGAGGCTGGTAGTTTGGTAGTCCTTCCCCTATGGATGTCTCCAACATTAGTATAGGTGTGTGGAACGCGCGCGGCCTCAATAACCCCGCGCGGCGTGGTGTGGTTCGGACTGTCATGGATGACGCCATGGCATCCGTTGTGTGTTTGTCCGAGTCCAAACTCGAGTCTGTATCCCCGTTCATTATTGCTGAAACATTAGGCCCCCGCTTCGACGGGTTCGCTTATTTGCCGGCTGTTGGTACTGCGGGTGGTCTGATTGTGGCTTGGGACTCGACGGTGGTCGAGGTTGGCGCCTCCCGCGTTGATATTTTCTCTGTCTCTATCCAGCTCTCCGCACATGGGGCTGATCCTTGGTGGTTGACGGCGGTCTATGGGCCCACGGCTGACAACCTCAAACCAGCCTTCCTCGATGAGCTCCGTGCTATTAGGAATGTCACGCCGGGGCCCTGGGCCGTGGTTGGCAACTTCAACCTCATCCTGGAGGCTCGCGACAAAAGCAATGGCATCGTTAATCGCCGCTCCCTTGGTAGATTCCGTCGTCTGGTCAATGATTTGGAGCTTAAAGAGGCCCCCCTTTTCGGACGCCGCTTCACTTGGAGCAACGAACGGCAGGCCCCCACGATGGCCAAGCTCGATCGGTGGTTCGCTTCTGTTGAGTGGGATGCCTTGTTCCCCGAGGCTTCCCTGCGAGCCCTTTCCTCCTCCCTTTCGAACCATTGTCCAATCCATATGTCCACCTCGGTCCAGTTCTTCTCCCGCCGACGCTTTCGGTTCGAGAGGGTTTGGATCCGCATGGATGGCTTCATGGATGAGGTGAAAAGGTTGTGGGACGGCGCCGCCGTCGAGGGCGTTGCCGCCAACCCCTTCCGTGCCCTTGACCTAAAGCTCCAAGCTTTGGCCAAAGGTCTACAGAGGTGGGGCCATAGAACGGTGGGCTCCATTCGCGACCAACTGCTCATGGCGAATGAGCTTATCCTCCAACTTGACCGTGCCTAGGAGAGTAGGGCCCTCTCGACGGCGGAAGCCCAGCTTCGTCGCGGGCTAAAAGGCCGGGTGCTGGGCCTTGCTTCCCTTGACCGCACCATCGCCAGGCAGCGAGCGCGCGTGCTTGGTATACGGGAGGGGCAGGCTGACGCGCAATTCTTTAGGTCATACGCTTCCTCGCGACGACGTCGGAATTATATTCCAGTCCTTCGGTCTGGTGACCGGGTCGTATCATCTCAGGAGGAGAAGGAGGACTTGGCGACCAAGTTCTACGCCGATCTTCTTGGTCAGGCTCAACCGCGGCAGCATGATCTTGACCTCAACGCCATTGGTGTTCCCCCGTCTGATCTGGCCGGTCTGGACTGCGAGTTCTCCGAGGCGGAGGTTTGGGCGGCTATCAAAGGGATGTCGTCCAACCGTGCACCTGGCCCCGATGGTTTCTCTTGGGACTTCTGCAAGAGCTGCTGGGCGGTGATCAGGCCCGATATCATGGCGGCTATGCGGGCTATTTTCCGGCGTCAAGGGCAGGGCTTTGAGGACTTGAACGGGGCCCTCATCTCCTTGGTTCCGAAGAAGGACGGTGCGGTCGACTTGAAGGACTTCAGGCCTATCAGCTTGGTTCACAGCTTCGCCAAGCTCCTAGCCAAAGTCCACGCCCTTCGCCTTGCGCCACGGTTGCCGGAACTCATTGACGTGAACCAGAGTGCTTTCATTCGTGGGAGGTGCATTCATGATAACTTCGTCCTTGTCCAGCAGTCCGGAAGGACCCTCCACCGTGCATGGATCCCATCTTTGCTCCTCAAGATGGACGTCGCGCGTGCGTTTGACAGCCTATCTTGGCCGTTCCTTATCAGCGTACTGCGGCAGAGGGGCTTTGGT
Organism: Lolium multiflorum; assembly: GCA_030979885.1. NCBI lineage: Eukaryota > Viridiplantae > Streptophyta > Magnoliopsida > Poales > Poaceae > Lolium > Lolium multiflorum. Next base: position 362,258,910 of record CM061750.1, read on the forward strand.
CCTCGGTTTATCTCCTGGGTCATCCTGATGCTCAGCTCTGCATCCACCCGTGTCCTCGTGAACGGCAGCCCGGGGGCGGCGTTCCGCCATGGCCGGGGTTTGCGGCAGGGGGATCCGATCTCCCCCATGCTCTTCATCATCGCCATGGATGTACTGTCCGCCCTCTTCCGTGCGGTGGAGATGCATGGGATCCTCGCGAACCTCCGTCAGTTCGGCATTCGACACATGGTCTCGCTTTATGCTGACGATGTGGTTGTCTTCGCCAGACCAGGGGTCGCAGAACTCTCCGCGGTTAAGTTGGTATTGGCTTGTTTTGGAGGAGCCTCTGGGCTCGTGGTCAACTACGCCAAAAGTGTGGCCCTGCCTATTGGATGCTCCGACGAGGACCGTCAGGTGGCCGCGACAGTGCTTGACTGCCCGATCGGCTCCTTCCCGTCCAAGTATCTTGGCCTGCCGCTCTCCCTTAAGAAGCTGCGGAAAGACGAGGTCCAGCTGATTCTTGACAAACTCACCAAGAAGCTCTCCTTCTGGAAGGCCAGGTTGATGACACGTGAGGGCAGAGTGGCCTATGTACATTTCGTCATGACAGCCTCCCTAATCTACCACCTCATGGCACTGGACGTGGAGCCGTGGCTGCTGCGTGCCATCGACAAGGTGCGCCGCGGTTTCCTTTGGGTGGGAAGGGGCGATGCACGTGGCGGCCATTGCATTGTCTCCTGGCAGGCTGTGTGCAAGCCTAAGCACCTAGGTGGTTTGGGGCTACACAACCTTCGGTGGCTCAACGCTGCACTTCGGGCCCGGTGGATTTGGTTCCAGAAAACGTCCCTGGATAGGCCGTGGTCGGGTTTGGAGTTCTCCGTGCGTTCGGAGGCTCACAGCCTTGTCACCGCTTCGACCACCGTCGATGTGCGAGATGGCTCTCGCGTCCTTTTCTGGGAGGACCCGTGGATCAATGGCCTGCCGGTCGCCGCTCTTGCACCGGAGCTTCTCCGTTTGGTGCGGCCTGGCCTGCGGCGGTCTCGTGTGCTGCGTGATGGCCTCCCGAATAGCGCTTGGGTACGCGACATCGCAGGTACCCTAACGGTGGATGCCGTCGTCCAGTTCCTCCGCCTATGGGGCACCATCGCTGCGGCTAACAACCAGGTCATACCAGGCGCCGCTGATGGGTTCAGGTGGAAGTGGTCGTCCAATGGTGCTTTCTCCTCGCGCTCTGCGTACCATACGTTCTTCGCAGGTCAGGTGGCGCTTCCTGGCGCTGCACAACTCTGGCACTCCTTTGCACCCATGAAGTTTCGGTTTCACAGATGGCTGGCTCTTTGGCAAAGATGCTGGACCGCGGACCGCTTGCAGCGACATGGCCTGCCTAACCATGCCACCTGCCCGTTGTGCAATATGGCGGCGGAGACATACGATCACCTTGTGCTCCAATGCCCCCTATCCACCTCGGTTTGGGAGGAGGCTTTCAGGCTCATCGGTTGGAACCCCCCCCCCCCAACCGCTACATCTACTATCTGTGAGTGGTGGCCTCGGGCGGAGCTGGCAACCACGGGCTGTAACAGGAGGACCCTCAACTCCCTTGTCCTCCTTGTCATCCGTTCCCTTTGGCTGGAGAGGAATGCCCGGGTGTTTGATGCACGGTCTACTTCTACTGCGGCACTCGAGATTTCCCGGCGTATCTCCGAGGAGTGGGCCACCTGGGTTGCCTGCCGACGTAGGATGGCGCGAGAGTAGTTGTTTTGGGTTTAGGGGTGGGAGTGTGCGTCCCGCATGTACCCTGGATGTAGTAATCACCTGTGACTACTACATCCTTGTACAAGCGCCTCTTGTATATGTTGATCTCTTCTGATGCTTAATGGAATGACGCGCAGAGCTTCTGCGGGTTCTAAAAAAAAAATTACCATGACCAGGCAAGTTATATGTATTATTACTACACTAGTACTAGTAAAAATAAGCAACCAAGTAGATTACGAGCATAAAGATCAACTGGGTGTACTGGTCTCTCCTATCGATAGGCGTTCTTCAGTTCAGAATCATCATCCATTGCTTTGATCCTAGTCCAGGAAAACAAGACGTTCGTACCTGGTGTACTGGGCCGAGTCATCGAAAGCCCACTTCTTATCTAGCTTCCACCAGAAACAGGCCCATGGTACGACCCAGCACCGTCCTCCCACAGCTGCACCGGGACGCTTATGTTTAGTACCACCTCGGAAGCCGAAGGAGGATGGCGCTGGGAAGCTGGCTACATAAGAGACCACCGGTGCTACGTTCAACTCACTTACCTGGACGGGGTCTACGGCCGATCAAGAAGGGCCGTGGCCTAGATTAATGGCTAACATTGCACTTGGTTAGTGCGTTGGTCTACCATCTCCCCAAGTGGGAGAGTGGACGTCATAATTTGTGGTAGAGGGGGTACGCGTCCGCGCGGCCCCTGCCAATCCTTAAAATTAAATTTTCGTCCTTGGCCATCTGTTTCTTCCATGCGAAGGTGATGTAATATACAGTTTGGTCCTTGTTGTCTACCAGGCACGGCGTCAGGCCGATATTTTCAGTCTGATAACGGACGGCGTCCTGTCAGCATGCATGACAGCGGTCAGCAGAATTGCGACTGCCAAGTAACAACAATAACTAGGGCTTTCCATTGTATCGATCAACAATTTCAACTCTTGACGATAGGACAGGGCACAGCGTCCAAATCAGCGCAACAAATTTCTCTGGATCTTCCTCGCCGCTCTGCCCCTTGCTCATGCTCATCTCTGTTTCAGACCTTATCCATGGTATGTCATGTCACATCCATTTACTACGGTTGGGTGAGGTCGTTTGATTTGATCCGACTTCACTTTGGATGCTGCCTTCTCCGCAGTTGATTGCTGTGGCTTCAGTGCGTTCATTCCAGAGTACTGTCGTCAAGCCCATCTGTAGTCTGTACTAAGACATGGTTCTGGGTTTTGTGACAAGCCAGAATTGAGGTGTACGGTTGAGCAAAATCACACCCTCTATTACAAAATAGACTTAATCATCGATCATGGCCTATTTGTACTACAGTACATTGCAAGTGCTCCAGTGTGTGCTATTTTCATGCTCGTACTGTCGCACACCACCTGTGCATCAGCACGCTTCCATCATCTCAAGTGCTCCATTAATTTTCCATCTGCACACACTGTGATTGGTCTTTTTGGTTGAATAATCGGGACAGGATTTAATGCGGGCGGGTGAAATGCCCGTGTCAAAAGGATGACGGCCTGATGCGTGTGGAAGACAATACCAGCACGTACGTGCTCCTAACTCCCGATGAATCTGAGTTGCATGATTGCATCTCCTGCCGCTGGCTTGATGCTGAACAAAATCTTCATAGCGACACCAAACCTATTGATAGTAAACATACATTTATGGTGAAGTAGGCTAGCTTCCAACTGACAAGGAAAAACGTGAGACAGAACATACAAAAAATCATACAGAAAGGACTCGAAATGACTGCAACAAAAGCATAGTAGCTACTCCGATCTTTGCTGCTGTTTTCGGCGCTATTATTTTAGAATATGACATGACTTGTTGACTTAATCTCATCCGAAAAGCTGTCACGTTTCTCAAAATATGAAAAGGTTTGAGGTGTTAAATTTTCGAAGTACTCTGATTTAGTACAAAATTGTCCTACTAAATCATCGGTATTTATTATGAATCTAAGGGAGTGACTTTTTTTTGTTATTTTTCTCCTGTTTTATTTTCTTTCCAAAGCCAAGATAAGACAAAACAGATTTGGACAGAATTCCTTATGACCTTACTGAAATATCATCGACATGCACAAGTCCATATTTATTCGGATCATTCTACTGGGGGCATCTTCTTAATTAGTTGTTTGCGTTATATTTACGCATGTTGTCATCTTGATATAGTTACTACTCTCTCCATCCATAAATATATCTCAAAATCTGGATGTACCTAGACACTAAAAGAACATCAAAAGCATATTTTATCATCACACTCAGCGAGCAACGGAGCAAATCAATCTCTTACTCATACATGACATCTTTAGACCAAGATAGGTGGTAAAGCTCGGTTTCTTCGCGGCAAGAAGCTAAGCTCGACGCCCAAGAACCTTCAACAAAAAAATGGTTTAATCAGTTTTTTTTTTGAAAGATCCAGCAATTGCTGGCTTCCGATGTATTAGCAGAGAGGAATCATACAACAATTTATACAATAGATGCCACCCCGAACGAAATTGCACCCGGAAACAACATAAAAGATAGAGAAAAGGAAAAAAAAAACTCATGGTGGTGAACCAGCCACCCTCATAGCACTGGTTCATCACTCCTGCGATGCGGCACGACAACCCTGCCATGTAGGGCCATCACCACAACCCTACCAGAACCGCCGTCCCGGCTTACTCCATGCTCACCGCTCAAGTAGTTGTCACTGGTAATCTTGAAGTTATGACCATCAATCTCGTTAGAACAAGAGCAAGAGCAATGTGAGTTGGTGATAAGAAAAATACTCGGAAACCGATGGTTGCAGAGACTCAGAGAGGATCAACAAGGATCCGAGAGAAAGAGGAATAACCTATGTTTGTTTTGTTACTGCTGACGTCTTAAAATTCTTGTAGTAACATAAATCTTCTCCATGCTTCTTAATATGAATGATGTGCAAGCTTTTTTTTTGCGAATAGGACAGTACTGGCATTAAAAGAAACATCGAACAATACAAATCAGTCCAAAAAAAAAAACGAAAATTACAAAGAGATCCTTGAGAAGCCCTTCATCTTCAACGTCCAGACCATATCGACGACGCGCCGCCGCTGCCGCTCCTCTCTGAGTTGGCCTAACGTTGTTGGCTGCGAACGGGATCTCGCTGAACGGGTCTAAAAGACCATAGCTGTCCCGGAGACGAAGAAGTAGGATGAACTGCCGATGAAGCTTCTTGACAATCCGAAGATCCCCACAGCCAAATGAAATCCTCGAAGACCACACCACACCCACAAGCTTCTCGCCGTCACCGTCGAGATGGGGTTGAAGCCGGGGAACGTTATTGCACGAGGCGCCGCCACCACCACCTGAGCGTCGCTCCTACAAACAAAAACTCTAAAGACGGGAAACGAAGCCTCCAAGATTGGGAAATAGAGCCCTCCCGCCAACGAGAGTCGTGATTCACCGTACCTCTATGGTCTGAAGGCCACGGAGACAGCCAGATCGGAGGCGGCCGCCGATGGGAGGCAGAGAAAACCCTAATCACCCAAGGATCCCCTCACGAGCGAAGGGGTTCCGTGCGTTGCATGTGCAAGCCTTTTTAAGTATTCTGAAGAAGAAAAAAAGTATTCTGTCAATCTCATTGTCTCCATCAGCTATAGGTGTATGATGGACTCGCAGGTGCGTCCCTTATTTTGCTATATGCTCGTGCATGAGTCTTATTTGTAACCCCAATTTTCATACGCAGACACTTTTTTTTTGCTAGAAAATGGAATGATGGCCAAATTATTTCAGCTTGCCATAGGTCAGCTATTTATCTGAATCAGCTGTGAGTAGAGACAAAGCAATCATACGCAGATAGATGGTTTACTGAATTTGCGTGCCACAATGCTCCTCCTTGTGTTCCTGCTCTTCTCCAGCCTACAGCTCTCCACGACGAAGGCCATCGACACCCTCGCTCTAGGCCAGTCTCTCCCATGGAACGAGACGCTGGTGTCCGAGGGCGGCAACTTCGAGCTCGGCTTCTTCTCCCCAGGCAATTCCGGCAAGCACTACGTCGGCATCTGGTACAAGAAGATCTCCAAGCAAACGGTGGTGTGGGTGGCGAACCGGGAGCACCCGATCGTCAAGCCGTGGACGTCCCGCTTCATGCTCAGCATCCACGGCGAGCTGCTACTCCTCACGACGCCGTCGGACACTTTGCTGTGGTCGTCTAACGCATCCTCCCGTTCGCCCCCAAGCACCACCGTCGCCACGCTCCAGGACGACGGCAACCTCGTGGTGCGGCGGAGCAACGCGACGTCGAGTTCCGGCAACGTGGCGTGGCAGAGCTTCGACCACCCCACCGACACCTGGCTCCCCGGGGCCAGGCTCGGCTATGACAAGGGCGCCGGCGTCCACAGCTTCCTCACGTCGTGGACGGACACCGAAAACCCAGCGCCCGGCGCGTTCACCATGGAGATCGACACGCGCGGGCAGCCCAGGTTCGATCTGTTCGCGGCCGCCGCCGGCGCGGACCGCCAGCAGTACTGGACAACTGGCCTGTGGGACGGCGAGATCTTCGCGAACGTGCCGGAGATGCGGTCCGGCTACTTCGCCGGGTTCCCCTACGCGCCGAACGGCAGCGTCAACTTCTTCACCTACCGCGACCGGACCACGATGATGGGCGTCGGCAACTTCATGCTGGACGTGAACGGGCAGATGCGGCGGCGCCAGTGGGGCGAGACGGCCGGGAAATGGATCATGTTCTGCTCCGAGCCGCACGACACCTGCGACGTGTACGGCTCGTGCGGCCCCTTTGGGTTATGCAGCAACACCACCAGCCCCGCGTGCCAGTGTCCCGCCGGCTTCGCGCCGCGGTCGGAGCAAGAGTGGAAACTGGGCAACACCGCCTCCGGTTGCGAGAGGCGGAGCCTACTCGAGTGTCCCAAAGACGGCTTCCTGGAGCTTCCGCACGCCGTGCAGCTGCCCACTGGCTCGTCGGAGGCGGCCTGGGTTAGGAACGGCAGGGACTGCGAGCGGTCTTGCTTGAAAGATTGCTCCTGCACCGCGTACGTTTACGACGGAACCAAGTGCTCGATGTGGAAGAGCGAGCTCGTTAACTTGAGGGCGCTCTCGACTGACGACCAAGGCGGTAATCCTGGCATTGCCGGAGCTGTTCTTCACCTCCGCGTCGCGCGCTCGGAGGTGCCGGCGTCGTCGCATACGCATTCGTGGAAGAAATCGATGGCGATCCTCGGGGTCGTAGTTGCGGCCGTGGTGGTGCTGCTGGCAAGCCTCGTGATCGGGGTGTCCATGGCGGTGTTGCTGCGGAAGCGTCGGGGGAAGGGGAAGGTGACGGCGGTGCAGGGCTCGCTGCTGCTGTTCGACTACAACGCCGTGAGGACCGCGACGAGGAACTTCTCGGAGAAGCTCGGGAGCGGGAGCTTCGGCACGGTGTACAGGGGCACGCTGCCGGACGCGACGCCGGTGGCCGTGAAGAAGCTGGACGGGTTCCGGCAGGGCGAGAAGCAGTTCCGGGCCGAGGTGGTCACCCTCGGCGTGATCCAGCACGTCAACCTCGTCCGCCTCCGGGGCTTCTGCTCCGAGGGGAACAAGAGGGCGCTCGTGTACGACTACATGGCCAACGGATCACTGGACTCCTACCTGTTCAAGACCGGCAAGTCCGCGGCCTCGGACGCCAAGGTGTTGAGCTGGGGGCAGAGGTACACCGTCGCGCTGGGCGTGGCCAGGGGCCTGGCGTACCTGCACGAGAAGTGCCGCGAGTGCATCATACACTGCGACATCAAGCCGGAGAACATCCTCCTGGACGACGAAATGGGCGCCAAGCTCGCTGACTTCGGCATGGCCAAGCTCGTCGGCCACGACTTCAGCCGCGTCCTCACCACCATGCGCGGCACGCTCGGGTACCTCGCGCCTGAGTGGCTCGCCGGCGCGCCGGTCACCGCCAAGGCCGACGTCTACAGCTTTGGCCTCCTGCTGTTCGAGATCGTCTCTGGCCGGCGCAACAACGCGCCGACGGAGAAGGGAGGCTACGGGACGTACTTCCCGGTGCACGCCGCCGTCTGCTTGCACGGCGGCGACACGGTCAGGCTGCTCGACGAGAGGGTGGCCAAGGATGCAGACATGAAGGAACTCGAGAGGGTCTGTCGTGTTGCCTGCTGGTGCATCCAGGACGAGGAAGGCGACCGGCCGACAATGGGACTCGTCGTGCAGCAGCTTGAAGGAGTCGCCGATGTCGCCTTGCCGCCGATCCCCTCACGGCTCTACATGCTGGCAACGGCGAACGCAGGCGCCGGTGGAGGTGCACAGGATGAATTTTATTCAGAGAATAGTACTAGTAGCATATTAGCAGAAGGAGAAGAGTAAAGACTAAAGAGTGAAAATTAGCCAACTGGAGTGAATATTACGCAAATATTGATTGCGTAGATCCCATAATACTCCCTGTGTGTGCGTCATATCATGGAAGTTTGAAGGAGCAGTGCTCTGTTAGGATAAGCCAGTATCTTTGTCAAAGTTGATAGTGCACTATTGCAACTGAAAGTTCTGTAAATTCCTGAATCCGAATCAATACAGTACCGTATTACACCTGTTCCTATCCATCCTTTCGACAGTCACGCCTATGGATGAGCAATCCAGTAAACTACTTTACCACCCACAACACTGAACCAATCTTCAAAACAGCTTATTGCCAAAATTGCATTTACACTCATCACTCCATTTACTACAGTTTTGTACAAACTATAAGATGGGAACCAAAATCTGATCACTCAGAAGAATAAAGGAAACACCCACCTAGAGAGCTAATGAACAAACTGTACAGATTAACAGCTACATACACCCGCCAAAAAGAATGAATGAAATCACTAAATACTTACAAGAACAAACACATCAGGATGTACACTTTACAGGTAACGTTGAAGCTGCTGCTGCTGCAGAGTAAAGAGCCTTAAGCACAGAAATGAACTTCAAAAGTGTGTCTTCTGCGAACCACTTTAGTTTCCATGTATGTATTGCGCAAATATCATCTACCTGCTTGCTCTGTGAATTTATAGTGCTACTGTGAGATCTTCCTTCATGTACATGTTTGTCCAAAATCAGTGTCAAGCATTTCTTGTCACGCTGATCCACAACCTAAACACAGGAAATGCAGTCAACAATTAGAAATGTTAACTAAATAATATCAACTCTTCTAACACAATGAAGCAATATATTTAGCTGGTACTGCATTACGGCTCTAAAGAAAAGTGAGGATTGCCTGTTAGAAGTTAGCATGATAAGGACAATAACAATACAAGTTCGGAGACCAGCGGTACACATGTGCTTAACAGCTTAAGAATACAAAGTTCAATCTCGAAAAAAACAAAAGAAAAGAATACACAAAGCCACACTAATGCGTAATAGACAAGAAAAAATACCCCAATACCCCATTTTTGGTAAGGGAACCATCTTTTGAGGGAACTGCTTTGTGAAAAGAATACCTTTACATTGATAATGCAAAACAACCTAGATACATTGGAAATTTCGTAAGTCAAGCACAACTCACCACTTCTTTAATACTGTTGATTGAACAGCATTCATCAATAGAAAAATATGGAGGATGAGAATCATCAGGAAAGCAACCAAACTGATGTAGGTTCTCAATGCACACAAATATTGACCCTTCAGTAACAACAAGGGATCTAATAGCTAGGGATTCCTCTGCAAAACAGAAATGAACATTAATTCAGCAATTTCTAACTAAATGAATTTAAAAAAGAAAATATCAAATGCACATTACAGAAAGGACTTGGGTAAAATGCTTTAATACATTCAAATGATACAACCAATAGCCCTTGTGTCTACCATTTCAAACCTTCTGATTGAATTACTATTACAACATAGAGAGATGCAAATAAAATGATAGGCCATCAGCAATAGATGGATGGCACAGGCTCACCGTATGCCACCAAGTGCCTCATTATAGCAGATGCGGCATCATCAATATTTGGTCACGTGACACATGCCACTATTAAATCGGTTACAGAATTAAACAAAATGGACCCAGTTAAAGCCAAAATAAACATTTATGGATCCCAGTTAGAAAGATTGGCCGCACATCTGAAGTTTCAAGTAAAGACCCGGGGATAAAAATACAAAAATACCCTGTAAACTACTCCCTCCATTCCAAAATAATTGAAGTTCTAGTTTTTTCCCAAGTCAAGCTACTTCATGTTTGACCAAGTTTATAGAATATATATTACCATCTACAATACCAATTTAGTTTTATTACATTCGTTATACAATATATTTAATTACTATATATATTTCACGTTGTAAACATTGACAAATTTTTCTTTAAATCTGGTCAAACTTAGACAAGTTTGACTTAGGTCAAACCTAGAACTTCAACTATTTTGGAACAGAGAAAGTATTTAATAACAAATATTTAAATAATTTAGCCTTCGGTTTAGTAAAAATCAATTAACATAACAACCCAGGAAATGGTATCTACTTTGCAAACTAACATGACATTTATGTAGAAGTCCCTTCAGCTCAATGGGTGCACGTTGTGTTTCATGATGGGGTTGAGTCCATAATGAATCAATTCCTAACTACCACGATCGGACTGACTTCACTGAACTCCACTAGAGATGATGCTACAGAATAAAGTTTAAGACTTCGCTTTTGCATTTTTTTTGACACTGGGCACGAAAATGGATGCATCCTGGACAGTATATCACAATGATTGTATAAGATGGAGTTTGGGTGTGCGGCTCACTGGCCTAATTGTCAATGTCTCAACGCGACTTTGAACAGTAAGCATTAACAATATTCACTTAGAAGCTTAAAAAGACAATATTCATTTAAAAAAGACAATATTCACTTAGAAGCATTAACAATATTCATTGGGTGTTACTTATTAAGATTCATGCCCCAACCAGTAGAACCGAAAGTTCAAACTGATGGAGAGAAGATGGACAATCCACATATGCTTCCATATGTCACTCGATAGGGCCTACATGTGATAGAAAGAGGGCAAGAGCATTCTTTATTAAAATTGCAAAAGCCAAGACTTACCCAAGACCTCTGCTCTCATACCATATTAAGTTTCATGCACCAACCAATAGGACCGAAAGTCCAAACTAATGTAGACAAGGTGGGCAATCCACATACTCTTAGCATTACTAAACTTACGATCATACAAATGACGAAGAAAGAATATGTATTATTTTGCAACGGTTGATGTGTATTAATCATGGCTTTGATGGAAAAAAAAACCATGACTCAATCCAGATTCCATAGACAAATAGAGTAATACTCCAGCACCCAAACAACAGTACCTTCGGTGTCGTTCTTACAGAACATCAACATGGAGTAGAGAAATATTCCCATCTTCAAACTTTCAGATATACATTTCTCGAGCAATTTAACTTGGATCTTCTCCCAACTGCCATTTTAATTACAGAACAAGGCATACTCAGAAAATTAAATAAAAAGGGACAATAACCACAGGCAAAATGCTTTCTTTGTTTACCTAAAAGGGAAGGTATTTGCTCATGGTACAATAGAAAGCTAACAAGACACACCTTTGCAAAGATACCCCGCTAGTTAATTGTGGAAAGCTGAACAGATTTAAGAGCCAAAGCACATCCTGTGCTTCTTTCGAAGTACGTGTCAAGAAAAGATGAGCTGTATCATCTGCCAAGTGTACCCTACGATATGAAAAAAATAAGTAAAGCCTAAGATCAGCAAAATATTAATCAGTAATTATTGATATGATAATTAACCTTAGTGCTTGTAGACCCAGCCCAATCATTACTTTCTCCAGATCTTCAAGCCTATAGCAGCCCAAAACTCTTGGTAGGGTTTCTGTAAATTACTAGGTATGTAAGAATTACTAGTGCAGTAGTAGAATAGAGACATGAGAAGGGAATCTTCTGTTAAAAAATAAAAGATGTAATATTCCAGTTGCATGGCCAATGGTCTAACATAGACAAAAGCAAACAAGAGAAAAAACTGCTGATAAAAAAATGCGTAGAAAACCAACCTTGTTCATCTTGAGCCATATCAACCAGCAGAACATATAATTTATTTTGGGAACTTCTCAACAAGGCTACTTCTCTACACAAAGCAACAATACACTAGTCAGGTACGGTGCCCTGAAAAAAGATCATGCACGCAGACAGGCTTTCAGAACAGCTGCTCAAGTTTAACAAAACTTAAGCCAGCATGTACTGAACATATTTGAGGATTAAATGCTACAAGAAGATACTGAAAATGAAACAAATCCAACATGTTCAACAAGGTGCTATCGCTATGTGCTAACTGCACATTGTGCATTGAAGTACTTTGAACTTTGAATCATGAGAAATATAACTGGACATTTATGCAATCATCTTCTATGTAAATATGCAATCAACGTTGGTGATGCATACAAATGGTAAAGACAGTGGAGTCAAGTACTTTGAACTTTGAATCATGAGAAATATAACTGGACATTTATGCAATCATCATCTATGTAAATATGCAATCAACGTTGGTGATGCATACAAATGGTAAAGACAGTGGAGTCAGGATTCAAGTTCCCATATATTGGATCTATTTGCTTCTGAGTTAAAAAGGACTTATTCATGAACAATACAAACTTCTTTTTTGCAAATAAAAGAATGTTGGTTTGCAGACCTCCTCCCTCAGTGTCCAAGGTTCCAACGATATTACATCACTCACCTCTGGGGGTATAAATAGCTTCTTCATTAAGACAAGTTTTATGGATCAAATTGAACACTCCTAAATATCATCCCAGGTGGGTGTCTGACATGACATGTCATATTGTTATTTAATTGAAGTAATAAAATATACAAAGGCCCACATGCATGGCGTACAGCCATGTCAGGGTGTTTGCATGAGCAGTGTTCTGATACTTTGTATAAGATTATTCATCATCATTTAGATAAATTGTGAGCATAAATTTCTCTTAAGTGAGCACATGAGCACAAAAATGCACTATATATGGTTACGATATGGATATGATTGCATTCACTACTCCAAAGCACTAATGACCAGCTATAAGCCTACAAGATGGGTCGTTTTCCTGGGATGCTGAGCCACCTGCTTTTCTAGTTCACAGCCTTGGGGCTGATTGTAACTTGGTGTGAGTTGTGGGCTGCAAGTTTCTGACGCACTCTTTTCCTTACCAGGGTACCTAAGGGGGCTGGAAGGTTTTTAATGAGGCGGCTTGCTAGCTTTTTAATATATTATCTTTCAAAAAAAAAGCACTAATGACCAGCTCTCCCCTAAATAACAGGTTAAGGTAAAGACCGTTCACACTGCAGATAAAGAATGCTTAGTACTTTTTATGCGTCATGGATGTTTAGTTTCCAAAACACATTATAACAGGGAAAATAAGTACAACCACATTAATCTGATATTCTGCAGTTATTCCTAAATTCGCAAAAACTACAAGAAAGAAGAAATCCATAATTGGACTGACAAGTTTTATATAGGTTCGACAAAATATATACTCCCTCCATCTAAAAATAGTTGTCTGACTTTTGTCTAGATACGGATGTATCTACATGCATTTTAGTTACATCCGTATCTAGATAAAGTTGAGACACTTATTTTTAGAAAGAGGAAGTACTTACACTCCGTGAGTCGTTTGATCAAAATGGACCAAAACATCAGTCTCACAAATGTAATTTATGTAATGCAGATACTTAATCAATGTTACATAACATAGGTAAAACGACTCTAACCTTTGAACTAAAACGCTTCCATCTTGAAACATGTATCCACAACAAGCTCCTTGTTCACATATTTCAGACTCTTCATTGTTAGCGACTTCCATATTAAAGAAATCCTCCATAAGCTTGTACTTGTTCCTATCAGTATTACATGAAACTGTATCCGCATCAATAGACAAGTTGTTCTTGTGCAAGATATTTGAATTATGTTTTTCTGAGATTTGATCCTTGCAACTAGTACTTCTGCTCATGTCGTTGCTCAAATGACCATTTGCACCCACTGAAACCCCCTCATCCACCTCACCTCCATTAGCCTTCAGAAATCCTAGTTTAGTGCCATTATGATTCTTAAAAGTAGAAAGTATCCTCTTCATAAACTTCTGCTTACCATTTTGTCTAACCAAATGGCCTGAATCTTGACCTAGATGTCCATTCCTCTGGCTCCTGTAATCTGGCTCCTTAATACCAAACTCTGTGGCATCTTTAAAAGTCAGGTCATCTTCTGCTGTACAGTCGGACATAATATCCTCGCGTGAAGAAAATTCCATCCCATCCATTTCCTCATTATCACTGTCTGCATAAGGAAATGAAGCCATTTGACCATTGAGGGCAAGCCCCATTTTTGTCTGGACTGCTACGCAATCATCTTCCGAATTGCATGAACATAAATCACCTGAAGAGTCGTCACTGCAGCTGCTACCACTACCAAGAGAACCAACACACTGGAAATCTCCCGAACTCTGCAAAAATTCTTCCTCCAGAAAAAGTCTACGACGTAGAATGTCTTCCTTAAATTGTGGGGGTGAATGTGGACTAGGATATGCCAAGGATGGACTGGGTTCTATCAACTCGCTTATTGCACTAGAGTGTGTTCCATTTGTATGCAAATTTCTACCACTACTTTCCACCTCCGAAAAAGAATCTGAATGTGGGGTGCCCACAAATTCTAGTGGAGGAAGCGGTAGGACAGAATTCAAGTGCACCTTTGAATCAATTTGCTCAGCACTCGCCTCATTCAAGGATTCAGTAGTGATACCATTAGCACCATTACATGCATCCTCTGTGAAAGACAATTCAGACTCCAAAAGGTTTGAGCTGCTACCACCTTGTGATGTCTTTGCCAGGTCTGTGACACTCTTTGAGCTCTCCATGTGCATTTTTTCTCTTTTGATTTGTTTATTCTGCCTTCCATTTCTGTTGCTAAAATCACCATAAAGGCCGTCACCTTCTGTGTCCTCCATATGTTCATCCATCCACTCCTTAAATTCACGCAGCCAATCAGTGGATCTTTCTTTCTTCATCAATTCTGCTGTACTTATCAAAGAAGTAATTTTTATGTCATTATCAGCAGCGGCAGCTTCATCCTTCTTAGAACTAGCACTATCACGGGGGCTAGACTGCTGGTCCACACCTTCATCGCTAAGACTTCTCTCTTCCTCTACAATACATGCAAGTCGGGAAATCTTTTTCTACAGTAAATACAGGTGCAAGCAGAATATCATTAAAGTTGCAAGTAAAAAAAATCATTGAAGTTATCATACAATCATGCAATGTCACATTTAGTTGCGTTCAGGATACAAATGCAGGATGCCAAACTATTTCAACACTTTCAAGATCCAATAGATGGTTTTGTAGTGCATTTATAGAAATTAACATATCGTACAGCACCATCTAGGCTGAACCAAGCGAAAAAGGAATCCTGGTAATATATGGAAATAATGATTCCCCATTGCACATGAATATAATGTATATTCAAGGGGAATGAAGCATAATGCCAATTTACTAAACAACAAATATTGACTTGTCTATCCTCCAGAGAATAATAATATCAAAAGCCTTGACCGAGCAAGCTTGATATTTGGTCTGAGATGCTGATTGTGATATACTCCCACCATCCCATGAAACTTTCTTAACTTTGTCCAAATTTAGATGTATCTAGACATTAAATTTCATGGGACGGAGGGAGTATAATAGATCAACCTGTGGCACTCAGTAAAAGAGATACATACCATCATAGAATTTGAAGTCTCTTCGTCCTCATGATCATCTTTTGCAGGAAAATAAAATCCGTAACCAGCAGGTAGTTTTTGTCTGCTTGCAAACAATACTTGCTTTTCCCAGTATTCTTGTGTGTTCATACCTTTATCATCTAACTTCAACTGAGACAGAAAATAGTATAGAACAGGGCGTTCATGTTACTAATATTGTGGAAGAGGCTGAATTATTTTTTACATGATTGAACTAAAGCACTTACATTTTCTGAATTATGGAAGAGACTAAAAACACGTGCTCGATACCACCGAGCACAGCAGATTGGGTTGCCTTCCAGCCATAGGTTCTGTAGCAAAGACAAGCTGCCAAGAATTTCCAACTCTGAGAAATTTGATATGATGTTGTAAGACAGATCAAGGCCTACAAGTGACTTGAGATTTTCAATCCCATGTATTGTAGTTAAAGCATTGTTTCTCAGCACAAGTTTGCCAACTCGACTGCAAACCTGCAAAAAAGTAGCATGTACTCAGACAGCACAAATAACGACAAGAAGCCTGATCGTGTTGTACACTTGTACTATTTTAAATTTGAACTGAATTAGAAAGGAAATTTACCTCATTCAAGGATGAAACAGAACGCAAATGATTAAATCCAAGGTCCAGATTTCGCAACTTTGTACATTTCCGCAGATTATCCACCTTTGCAAACTGGTTGCGACTAAGATCAAGAGTTTCAACCGCAGGTAACAATTGCAACGACTCATCCATGAGTACCAGACCATTAGAAGCACATGAGACATGTGAAAGCCGACTCCATACAGGAGAGTCCTTGACATCCATCACTCTACTCACGAATACATGCCTAAGAGCATCCTGCAGTAGTGCAAAAATTAACTGTTATGAATCTCGTAACATTCAGTAGAAGTGCTTAATAAGGAGCATAAATTACAATAATCACTCGATTAATTTCCATGAGTTGCCCTTTCAAAAACGAAGTACATAAGATGCGTAAATAAATATTTTTCAGCTGCATACAAGTACATGCATGAAAAATCCATCAAGAAACCAGATGGCTGCACATCTTTCTAATCTCGTGGCTTAACTAATTAATGCAGCATGTGCTAGAGGAATACCTATTACAATAGCATTATGGTGATCTCAGTCATGTGCTACAACAATTGCATTGCAGCAAATACTGCGAGGTACCAGAGCTGCTCTACCTCAACAAGTAAATGGCGCGGACTAAATTGGTAAATCCGCATAAAACTTGGAAGAGAAATACTCAACGACGAACAAAATACACGAAGAAAACCCCGCCAGAGGGAGTGTAAACATCATTAAGCATAGAAGTACTACACTACCAAGGCATGTTAGCACCAGGGGCACGGCAGATCACCAATAAAGTTGTCAGGAATCTGCTGTCTAAATATAACATGGTATTTTAATGCATGCACTGGAGCCGGCCAGATCCTAGGAGCATAGTATTAACTACGGGCCATAGACAGTACTTACTGTAGCTAGCGGGTTAAATAGCTGTAGATGAATCAAACAGCAAACGTACACGCATAATTCACAGCTCAGGGTAGTTCGTAGACTCTTAGTTTAGTAGGCTACGTAATTATTGGGTGGCACCACGCGAAAACTGTCACAAACAACAAATTACGTAGCAGTACCGTCAGAATTACTCAACTTTTTTTTGAAGTTTCGCCGCCCAGCTTTTATTCAAATGACGACAAAATATCTGATTGAACAGGCTCAATCAGAAAATCAGGGATAGGTTCAAAACTGATAACAGAAGACTACTCGACTGGGAAACATGATATAACGGTAGCTCTACTTCAGATGATAAATGGACCGGACTAAAATGGTAAATTCGCACCAACATTGGAAGAGGGATACTCAGTGACTACCCAAATACACCAATAGTATTCCAACAAACCCCACCAGGAAGGCAGGAAACATCAGTAAGCATAGATAGAAGTTTCATACTCTACGAAGGTATCTTAGCACTAGGAGGACGGCAGATCACCAACAAAATTGTCAGGAATCTTGTGAATAAATATAGTGGCAGAATATTTAATACATCCACTGGAGCGAACCAGATCCTAGGAGCACACACAGTATTAAGTATGGACCATAGTACTGCAGCTCGTGGGCTGAATAGCTGTAGGTAGATGAACCAAACAGCAAACGTAATACGTAATTCACAGCTCAGCGTAGTTCATACTAGGCTCTTAGTTTAGCAAGCTGGTGATCATAATTAATACAGTAGGTGTCACCAGGGCGAAGATTGTCAGAAACAACGAACGAAATTACTGGAGTGGGAGACGTGGGATAACCGCACCGTGGAATTGTGGCAGACGAGGCTCTCGAGGGTGTGCCGGAGGTCGAGCAGTCCCCTGGCGGCGGAGGTGGAGAGGTCGCATCCCCTGAGCTCGAGCACGCGGAGTCGCGCGAAGGGCAGGAGGGATAGCGGGGCCGGGTCGCGGGCGGGCCCGGCGGCGAGGACCTTGAGGGAGGTGAGGAGGCGGAGGATCCGGCGGAGCTGCTCGAGCGCGCGGTGGTCGCCGAGGTCGGCGACGTAGGCGCGGAGGTAGTCGACGGGCGCGCCGGCGCCGACGGCCTCGAGCTCGCGCAGCGCGTCGAGGCGGGAGGCGACGTAGTGGAGGCCGACGGGGTGGAGGCGCAGCGTGAGGGAGCCGTCGAGCAGCTCGCCCGCGCGGGTGGCGACGAAGCGGACGAGAAGGTTGAGGTAGCGGTCGCCGGTGACCGGCGGGGCCGCCCCGGCGCGGGGCGTCGCCATTGGGATCGCGGGGGCGGCTAGGGTTTGGGGGCGGGGCGCCGCATCGGCGGTGGGATGGGGAGGAACGGCGGGTGGGCGGGCGGGGAGGAAGGAGGATGGAGGAAACGGACACGGCCGCGCTGCCTGCTATGATTGAGGTCACGCGGGGTGGGGAAGGCGACGGGGTGAGGGAGGGGGTTGCAAATGTGTAATCGCAAAATCTATTCCGTAACTGGTCTCTCCCGTGTCTTACAGCGTGCTCCACCTTCCGCGTCGTCCGATTGGTTTTGTGCGGTGCGGATCAAGCGGCGCTACAGTCCAAAGCAACGTCCATTGTGCTTTTCCTTTTTCTTTTTTCTTCCTGTTCGAAATCGAAGGTCGTGTCCATCCCCATTCTCCCCCATTCTCCGCCTTCCTCCGCTCTCCGCTGTCTCGCTGCGATCCGCGCCGCGGCGACGACCTCCACTAGATCTCCACGTACCGGCGGCGAGCTCTGCGGGCGGAAGCCCCGGCGGGGGTTTCCGGCTATGCTCGCCTAGGCTGAATCGTAGATTCCTCGTCTAGGCCTGCGCATCGAAGCGGCAGGTCCCGGAGTTGTTCGAGGGTTGTATCGGCGGCGCCGGCCAGCGATTTGAGTGGTCTGAGGCTGGCGGACGTCGCGTTTTCGAACCTATCCTGCGTCGCCCCCTTGCGAATCGACCGTTTTGAGCCGTGGCGGGGACTGATTTGATCTTCTCGTTCGAGTCCTGCAATTGGTGAGCGACTCTGTTCTTCTACCTAGTTCCTCCCATGGCCGTAGTTCTGTTGTTTTATCTGTAGGCGCTCCTAATTTTGCTCCCAATTTCACCCAATTTCGCTCCTATTTTTCGCTCCCAATGTTAGGACCATTTTTTGTGTGTTATTCTGGTGAAATTGTGGTGGCGTTCCTGTTGTATATGGGTGTAGCTTTGTGGCTTTGTGGGTTTTCAGTAGCTTTGTGGCTTTGTGGGTTCAGTATTCATGGGCTATTATGCACCTAGATGTAGTAGGTTTGTGGTTTTTGCAGTAGACAGTATGTTTAGTTGATGCAGTAATTTCGTGGGTTGCAGTAGACAACATGGTTTTTGTGGTTTGTAGTTATGTTTTGCACCAGTACTGTTACTTGTAGGTTTTGTTATGTTTTGTTAGATGCATTTTGTTTTTCGACAAGTTGCACACTATATCAATTTAGCTCAGTTATTCATGTAGTACATTTAATAATCCGAAGCGGGAAACCTAGGTTGGTTATTTTACCGGATTGCGCTTCCTATTCGCTTCGCCCCTTGTTTGTGTCTAGGCCATTCTTTTGTCTACTTATTTGCTTTTCGAAGCCGTGATGCATCGAGAGATCTAGGCATTTAGGTAGTGTGGGTATGCTCAGGCGGGGTAGTTTTTGCAATTTGTACTCGTTGGTATGTATATTTTTGCATTATTAAATACATCCTAGGGTGAATACCTCCAGCATTATATACATCCCAGGATTATATCTTTTGAATTAATTCAATATTGGATGTTTATTTTTTGTGTGAGTTAATACATCCTAGACACACGAGTGTACTATGTTGGATGTATATTTCCAGTATTTAATACATCCCAGCATGATATCTTTTTGAATTAAGTATATCAAATTGGATGTTTATTTGTGGGAGTTAATACATCCCAGACACATCAGTGTACTACATTGGATGTATTTTTCCAGGAGTTAATACATGCTGGGATGTATTTTTCCATTAGTTAATACATACTGGATGTACTTCTATAACCATACATGCTTTTCTTCTGATTCCATTGTTTTCTGTTACAGGGGGGTGATTATACTGTGTCCACCAAAATATCTTGTCCACAAATGGTATGGACCAACTTGTTAATCCTTTTTGACACCTTTTTTTGTGTCTTATGTGTTTGCATCTTACTCCTTTTTTTCTACTTTGTGTTTCTGTTTTGTAGAAGTCCTCTCGCACACCAAAAAATCCTGTGAAGGAAGCACACTCAAAACTCAGCGCGATGAGGAGGAGGCTCAAGTTGAAAGGAATGGCGGATGAAACAGGGGTGCACAAAGAAGTAGCTGAGGAGGAGCAGATGAAACAGGCACCAACAGTAGAAGAAAATGTTCAAGTTCCAACTGCAAATGTGGAAGAAGCTGAGCCAGGAAAAGAGGTGCTCAAAGTTAAGAACCAGGTACTTTAACTTCATGTTTTTCTTTTTTTCTGCATTTCTGTAATATATTAATGCTTTTTTTCTGAACTACTGACTCATATGGTTGATGTTTTAATGGCAGAGCAATCTTTTCAATCGGTCATCTCCCATGAAGCTTGCCAGAGTTTTCAAGGATATGACTGAAGACCAGAAGAAGTTGCTAATACAGTCAGATTTTGGAGGAATGATTCAGATGAAGTGCTCCAAGCTTATTCCTGAGTTGTGCAGGTTTCTGATGGGTTGCTTTGATCAAGACAACTGTGTGCTGGACTTTGGTGAAAGGGGCAAGATACCTGTAACTTCTGAGTCTGTTGTGAATGTTTTGGGAGTACCTAATGGAAGTTCTGTCGTTCCTTATCGGCTAGATGTTGATGCTACTAGTCTCATTCTGAACATGCTTGGGATCACAGATGGCGTGCAGCCAAATGTTTCAGATATTGAAAAGGAACTAGGCCCATCTTACCCTGCAGATGATTCATATCTTAGGAAGTTCATCATATACATGATTAGCTCAGTTTTTGCTCCAACCACCGGCATAAAAGTCAGTCCAAAATGTTACCCTCCTGTGATTAATGTAGAAGCCATCAAAACCTTGAATTGGCCCAGGTTCATAATTGATACTCTTATCCAGACTGCAAAAGCAAAGGGCAAGAAAAATTGGTTCAAGGCTTGCATGCCATATCTTATGGTACGTGTTCCAAACTAAACTACATATCATCTTCACCTTTTTAAACATTTAGTTGTTTTTGTAAGCGTTAGTAGCACGTAAATTATTGGGGTATTAATAATTTATGGTTTTTTACAGATTATTTATGTTGATTCGCTGGAGACAAATGCAGTAAATCTTCCAGATGATTTACCTCGCTGTGCAATCTGGACAAACAGTCTAATCTCACTTGTATCTGATTTGGATAGGAAAACTGATGGATCTTTTGGTGCATTGCCGGTATGTACCTGTTGACTCTACCCCGTCATTACATTATGTTTGTTTCAGCTTTTCTTTTTCTTTTTTTTACATGCTATCATCTCTGAATTTTTATGAATTGTTGTATACATGTGCAGCTGAAGGCTCATTTCAGGCGTATTCCTTCTATGTTTACTACTGAACCATCTGTGGTTGATATGTTCATCCGGCGTCATCTTCGTGGCAGTCATACAGATGAGGTAAGCCGGTTTTTACTTCTGTTTGAAAATGTTATTATTCTACCTTTTTGTTTTTTCAATTAGGCATTTTATTTGTTTTGATCATTGTGTTTCATTTTTTTCTTAGGACTTGGTGAGGTACAGGCTAGCCGTGATCAACATGTGTACCTTATTTGAAGATGGTGTCGCAACCTTCATCAAAACATTAGAAGTGCAAGGACCATCTTCCAAACAAATTGAAGAACAAGTTGTTGAGCATGTTGAAAAAGCCAAACCTAAGAGAACAAGGAAGGCTCGTGTTCCCATCGAGAAGACTTGTCAAGCAGAAGATCTTCCAGTCCCAAATGTCAAGGAGGACACATTAAGGAAGAGGAAATCTGTGCATACTGTGCCTGATGTTCTTGAAGAAACTGTTATTGAAGAAGCTGTGCCTCACAAGAAGATTTGCCATTCTGACAACAATATATCACATGGTCCTGCTGAAGAAACATGTGCATGGAGAAACGAAGAAGCTAATGGGACAACAGTGATTGCTGCTACTGCAACTAATGCATCTGCTTGTTCTGATTCAACTCCAGATGCTCTGACAAAGCTTCAGTTGTATGCATCAGGATCCCATTCAAACCTCAATAATGACATCTTGCCTGATGATACTGCAGCACACTTGCTTCTGGATTTCAATGCCCAAGCACCTGAGGGAACCATCACTGGAAATGGAAAGAAGGGAGTTTCCTTTGTGATCCAGGGAGAACAGAACAAGGATTGCAATCGCATATCTGCTGGGCCTGTTGCTATGGACTGTAACAATGTGAAGAGTGCTACACTGGACAGACCAATAACAAGGTCTAAATCTCCTTTGAAGGCATCTGTCAATACAGAAGAAAGTCCAAAGCCTAGCAGACAACGTAACATAATTGCGAAGTTAGTTGCAGACAGTCCTAGGAGGCTTACAAGATTTGCTACAGCTGAAGCCAAAGCAAAAGCTCTTAATGCGGAAATTCCCAGTGGACCGGCTGCAAATCTTCAGGACAGCATGAATAGAAATTTACAGCTTCAGTTCAGCAGATCTGTCAGTGTACCAGAAACACTTGCTAAGAGAAACAAAACTCTTATGGAGGCATCCAAAAGTCTTGATCTTGGGTTGGATGATCCTAGCACTCTGGAAACTGAAGTTGTTTGCAACAAAACTGACGTACCAGACACTGTTCAGGAAGAGTTAGTAGTAATATCCAGTAACGAGGACAGCGGTGACTCCTTAGATAAGATCTATGCACGGATTGAAATGCCAACCAAGACTCCAGCAAAGGGGAAGGAACCTCTTGTTCAAGATGCTCTTCTTACATCTGGTGGCTCACACAGTTTCACCCCTATTCCTGAGCCACATAAGAAAAGGATTGTCAAACCAGCACAAAATCAAAAGTCACCATTCCTCGGATGTAGCAAGAAGGAGACTGCTTCGAAGTTTGCAAATGAAGTCTACGAGAGGCTTTGTTCTTACGGTGGGGAAACTAAAGATGACATCAACAAAAGTAAAATCATTGACGATGGGAAATACTTCATACACGTCCGAGACCTAGCAGATTCAGTTAGGCCTGGAGCTTGGTTGAGCAACTCTACATGCGAAATGGCAATCAGTGTTCTTGCTCCAGAGTTGGCAAAGCAGAAAAAACATGTGATGCCATTAATTCTTGCGGTTAGTACTGAATCTTTTTTGATGTTATCCCTTCTGAATTTTATACATCTATTTGTCAATATTACACTGATTATTACATTTTGTTACCTTTCTTCTTATTTTATGTTGCACATGTAACTATTCTCTTCAAAAGACCAAATTAAGGAAGGCGACGTGCATTAATGACAGAGTGGTTACCAAAGCATTCAAAATGAATTCAGAAAATCGTCTTGACCACAAAGAGCAGGTTAGCATGTAGTTCATATGTTCTTTTACTTTTATGAATACACAACAATTTTTTACGTTATGCCTCTACCTTCTTACATTTGAACTTTTTTCTTTGCAAAATCAACAGGTTATGTTCCCAGTTCTGCAAGACCTCACTCCTGATATCAAACAACACACTTGAAAGGATCGTATGCCGCACCTAGAGGGGGGGGGTGAATAGGTGCTAACCAATTTTTAGTTCTTTTTCAATTTAGGTTTGACACAAAGGTAAATTCTCTAGATATGCAACTAAGTGAATTCACCTATATGACAAGGTTATCAACTAAGCAAGATATAGCTACGCAATATATAGGAGATAGAGTGGGATAGAGGTAACCGAGAGTGTAGCACGCGTTGACACGGAGATGATTCCCGTAGTTCCCTTCCTTTGCAAGAAGGTACTCTACGTTTGGAGGAGTGTGGTTGCTACGCAAGCCAAACCAACAGCCACGAAGGCTTCACTCAGATCTCCTGTGAGCAACGCCACGAAGGCCTAGCCCACTTCCACTAAGGGATTTCCTCGAGGCGGAAACCGGGCCTTTACAAGGTTGTTGGGGCACACATCCACAACTGAATTGGAGGCTCCCAAATCTGTAACAATACAACAATCAACAACAACACATCATCAACAAATCAACTAGGGAACCAAATAGGAACACTAGCATGAGATCCCTCAAACAAGTGAGGGGAAATGAAGAACGCTTCGGTGAGGATGTAGATCGGTGGCTTCTCCTTCGAATCCCCAAAGATCAAGAGCTTTGGTTGGGGGAGGAAGGAGATCTTGCAAATCTTGTGTTTCTTGAGGTGGCTCTAATGGTGGTGAAGCTTGGCAGATTTCTTGTGCAATAATTGAGCAACTTGTCCTGTTGGAGAAGAGAGCTATTTATATGATTGGAGCTCTCAGATCGACCGTTTGGACCATTTCTCGTAGCACCGGAAGTTCCGGCGGAGGGCGGAAGTTCGGACCGAAAGTACCGATGGAGCCGAACTTCCGCCAGAGCGTCTTCGTCGCAACCTGTCGAAACGGTGAGGGCGGAACTAGGGCGAATAGGGCGGAACTTCCGGACCGGAAGTTCCGTTCCGGCCAAGTTCCGAAATAGCGCGAAAACCTTCTGGAACATACAGCCACAATCGCCGACTTTCGGAAGTTGTCGGAAGTTGGGCGGAAGTTCCGCGACCGGAACTTCCGCCATCTTCACCGGAACTTCCGAGAAGGAAAGAATACGAAT
The DNA here is from genome assembly GCA_030979885.1 of Lolium multiflorum. Lineage (NCBI taxonomy): Eukaryota > Viridiplantae > Streptophyta > Magnoliopsida > Poales > Poaceae > Lolium > Lolium multiflorum. Next base: position 362,283,610 of record CM061750.1, read on the forward strand.
GATGCTGACGGCCTTCTGCAGAGCAACAGGCGGAACTTCCTCTGTTGGCGCCGGAACTTCCGCCAGAACTAGAAAACCTTCATAGCTTCAGAATTACCACTCCACTTTACCAATCGACAATGTTTATCGAAAACCTGTACCTGTCTACATCAACACACATACAAAAATACCTAGTGTTGACATCAAACACACAAAACCCAAAAGGGCGGGAAATGTTCTTTCAATCTCCCCCTTTTTGGTGTTTGATGACAACACACGTATTTGCAAGGAATGAATATAGAGGAGCTCCCCCTAGATATGAGCATAGGGGTATAGGAAGCTCCCCCTATATCTAGCATCCGTCTTCCAAGGGTTAGCAATACATTATAGTGATAAGCATATGAATAATAGAATCATGCACATATAGATAACCATGGAAGACACATAAACGGAGATAACCATCCACATAGATAAAGTTTTACAAGCCAAATTAACTAAGGACATAGTTCAACCACATAGATAGACGACATAGTTCGACATAGATAGACACCACAAAGACAAATAGAATCACAAGCGATAAAAATCAAAGCCAAATGCGAGCTTGTGACTCCCCCATGCAAATACCCACCGGAGAGCAACCTAGAAGGTCTCACTCTCCCCCTTTGGCACCAAGGCACCAAAAAGGGAAATGAGAAACTACACGTCCCAAGGGTCGGCGTTAGCCCAGCCGGGAGGAAGATCCGATGGAGCGCCGTGGTAGGGTGGAGTGTGTGGAGGAGACTCGATCTCAAGCCCATCTGGAGGAAGAGGAAGACCATGCTGAGAAATCCACTCAGCCTCCGGAGTGATATTCTCCTCGGATCCGGGAGGAGACACTTCCACCGCAAGAGCCCTCATGATGCTCTTCTGACGAACCCGAGACTTCTTGGCTTCTGCGTGCTGCTGATACTGGCGGTGGTTGACTGCAGCGGTGAGGCAAAAGATCTGTCTCATGCGGCGAGCAAGCTTAGAAGCCCAGCTAGGTGGCTTCTCATCCTTGGGGGGAACATCTTCAATAGGGGAGTTGTGACGCTTGGTCCTCAGAACCTTCACATCATGCATAGTGACGTTGAGAGGGATGGAGTGGATGAGGGAAGTCTGACAAGAACCCACCCAAGTGTCCTCAATGAGCTTCATAATGTACGGAGCAAAGGCGGGAAGCTTCTTCTCCATAACACATGTCCACATCTCATTGTAGATGTAGTCCATCACATCAAGCTTCTCACCGGTGCCCCTCTTTGCAGAGGAGTTTGCCATAAGGTCGACTTCATATAAGTGCAGCTCATCAAGGTTGCCACCCTTTGGTCCAATGGTTTCCCGGTAGACCCTAAGCATGATGTCCCATGTAGGGAGAAGATCCGCACTCTTGCCCGGAATGCCCCAACCTTTGATATAGAGAGGCTCCAACACTTCCTTTGGTTGAGAAAAAGAACTGTCGTGGCACCTCCAACCATTCGCATCAACGCCCGGGAGGCGAGGGTATCCAAGGGCATCCCCGAACTTCGCCAAGTTAGACTCAAGAAGCTTCTCATGAGACATCCACCGGAAAGTTTTAGCTTCATCCGTGTCAAAATGGACGGTGGCATAGAATTGATGGATCATCTCCACATCATACTCCTTGGTGAGCTCCATTATGGGATAGAGCCCAAACTCTCCACACATAGCATATGCTTCGGCAAAGTACTTCGAAGCGGCCATCTTCCCGGTGTCAATAGCATGTTGAGGGGTTACCCCCTTCTTGAATGGCACATACACCTCGTAGAAGATTTCCTCTTGGGTCTTGTTGTGGAAGCGCTTATCCTTAACCCGATTGCTCCGAGGGGTGAGGTACGGGTTCAAGTCACGGATCTCCTTGTACTCAGGATATTGCATGTTCTTCACGGATACATGGATGTTCTTGCCCCGAGCAGCGGGTGTCTTTTGCCTTTGAGATGCTTGCTGACGAGCGGTGAGCTTGGTGGGCCTAGTTTGCTCAAAAACTTCCTCAATCTCGTCCACGGAATCTTTGTTCCTCTTCTTGGAAGAACCTGGGATGGAGACAGCATGATAGGTGTGAAACAAGAGTGCACAAGGACAAGGAGAACAAAGAACTAGAGCCTGCACAGGATATTGAGCAAATGCAGAAAAACTCGCCAGGCCGGAAGTTCCGGTGAGAACCGGCGGAAGTTCCGCCCCGAGGCGGAAGTTCCGGCCCTTGGAGCCGGAACATCCGGCTGTTCGAAAAACAGCACAACTTCTCACCAGATCTGAGGCCATGACTTGATAATCCGCATCACAACAACATCCTAAGCATGTTCTAGTCAGGGAAGGGCATCTAGAGATGTTCTAACATAGCATTGCCTAGAGTATGCCCTATATTTCATCTAGTGAGGTCTACCCACACATAGAGAGGGAGAGGGCACAAACCGGGAGGGGCCATGGGAGAGGAGAGGGAGTGGATGCCGATCCACGGAGCCGATCCGGCGGAGGTCGCCGGAGGAGAGAGATCTGGCCGGAGGAGCAGCAGCCGTCACAGGGGAAGAGCACCACCAAAAAGATCTTGGAAGGAGGGGAACTGAGGAAGATGGAACTGCTCACCCGTTCGGCCCAGTTATATACTGGTCACTTAAGGCCGGAAGTTCCGCTCGTTGGAGCCGGAACTTCCGGTCTCGCAGGAACCAGCCTGTTAGAACACGAGCCGGGTGGGCCAGGAGATAGGATACCAGCCGGAAGCGGTCGAGACGACCGGAACTTCCGGTGGAGCAGGAAACAGTGTCTAAAAACAGGATTTTGACACGGACACGATGATTTTGATAGGAACGTGAGACAATAGAAAGGTGAAGGATATGTCTTAGATGAGATAGGCTTAGGACAGATACGCCAAACTGTGAGATGGTACATGATCACTCATTTTTGCAAAAGATGCAACTAAAGACCAAAAATGAGTGATTTCCCATAAACAAGGAGATGTCAAAAAGATCCAATGAAAATCCAAACAACTCCAACTCTTCACGAAGAAGAGTGTGGTGGCCTAGGCCACCATATATGAGTGTTATGGCATGGCACCGCGAAGATATATCTTGGGCCCAAAACCACTACTCATCATTGAAGCTCACATATCATTATATGATATAAAGAGAATGATTTTATTTAATGTTGGCATTATGGGGGGAGGGATAGCTCAATAGTTTAAACCGCACTCCCCCTATTTCCATGCCCACATCTAAACCAAATAAAGTTTTGAGACAAAGGTGTGTTTGCAAGATGGTCAAGCTATACTCCTTGAATCTATGATATTTAGCTCATTCCTCAAATAAGAGAACCTTGCTTCATCAAGAGGCTTCGTGAATATGTCGGCAAGTTGATCTTTGGTAGGAACATAGATGAGCTCAATATCACCACGGGCAACATGATCCCTAATGAAGTGATTCCGGATCTCAATATGCTTCGTTCTTGAATGTTGCACCGGATTATAGGCAATCTTGATGGCACTTTCATTGTCACATAATAGAGGCACTTTGTCACAAATGACACCGTATTCCTTTAAAGTTTGCCTCATCCATAACAATTGAGTGCATCCACTTGCGGCGGCAACATATTCGGCTTCGGTGGAGAGAGATATACAATTTTGCTTCTTAGAAGACCAACACACCAAGGACCTACCAAGGAATTGGCAAGCCCCGGAAGTTGATTTCCTATCATCCTTGTCACCCGCCCAATCCGCATCGGTATAACCATTGAGAATAAAACTTGAGCCCTTGGGGTACCAAATACCATATCTTGGGGTATCAACCAAATATCGAAAGATTCTTTTGAGAGCCATCATGTGGCTCTCCTTAGGAGAAGCTTGATACCTTGCACACACACCAACACTCAACACTATGTCCGGTCTAGATGCACAAAGGTAAAGCAAGGATCCAATCATGGAGCGGTATACCTTTTGATCCACCTCTTTACCATTGGGATCTAGTGCAAGATGACATTTGGTGACCATAGGAGTGGCCACACCCTTCAACTCGGTCATCTTGAACCTCTTGAGCATGTCTTGGAGATATTTTGCTTGATTGATGAAGGTTCCCTCTCTCAATTGCTTGATCTCAAAACCAAGGAAGAACTTCATCTCTCCCATCATAGACATCTCAAACCTATCGGTCATAAGCTTTGAAAATTCATCATTGAAAGCTTTGTTAGTAGAGCCAAAGATGATATCATCAACATATAATTGGCAAACGAAAAGCTCCCCATTAACCCTCTTAGTAAAAAGAGTGGGATCGATTAGCCCAACATCAAACCCACGGTCTACCAACAATTCTTTAAGGTGCTCGTACCAAGCTCTAGGAGCTTGTTTGAGACCATAAAGTGCTTTATCAAGCTTGTAGACATGGTTAGGAAAGTTGAGATCCTCAAACCCCGGGGGTTGCTTAACATAAACCTCTTCATGCAAAGGACCATTAAGAAATGCACTTTTAACATCCATTTGTTGTAACTTAAAGTTATGATGCGATGCATAAGCAAGAAGGATACGGATGGACTCAAGACGAGCCACGGGAGCATAGGTCTCTCCAAAGTCAATTCCTTCAACTTGAGAGAAACCTTGAGCCACCAATCTTGCCTTGTTCCTCACAATATTTCCAAACTCATCTTGCTTGTTCTTGAATATCCACTTAGTGCCTATAACATTGCGGCACTCCTTTGGCTTCTCTACTAAGGTCCACACTTTGTTGCGCTTGAAGTTGTTGAGTTCCTCATGCATGGCATCCACCCAATCCGAATCTTCAAGGGCTTCAAATACTTTCTTGGGTTCCACAACGGAGATATAAGCATGATGATTGCTAAAGTTAGCCAATTGCCTTCTTGTGGAGACCTTTGCTCGAACATCACCAAGGACCTTGTCATGAGTGTGTCCACGAATTTCAAGGATCCTATCTCTTCTTGCTAGACGACGGGCCTCGATCTCCTCCTTGGTTTTTCTAGGCCTTGGAGGTGTCGCTTGATCAACTTGATCATTTGGGTCCCCGTCTTGACCTTCAATTTGAGCTTCCTCAATTACTTGAGAATGCTCAACCTCATGTGCTTGATCTTGGACAATGTTTGGTGAAGTGCAAATATCAAATGGTTGATCTTGAATGCTTGGTTGATCTTGTCCTTGATCTTGTCCATGAGAGGGAGGATTTTCTTCTTGTTCTTGGGTTGGTGCATCATTAGCTTCAAGAGATGGGGTTTGTTGATGTTGAGAGGATGAGGGCTCCACCGTGGTAGAGCATAGTTCTTCCCGAGACGCCACACCGTGTCCCTCAATGGGGCGGAAAAATCCCACACCCATTCTTACTATGGCATCTTGAGGTATTTCATCACCTGCACATACATCAACTTGCCCCACTTGGGAGCCATCATTTTCTTCGAACTTCACACTACAAGATTCAATGATAATCCCGGAGGATACATCAAAGACTCTATAAGTGTGAGATTCGGCACCGTAACCAACAAATATACCCTCCAAAGCTTTAGGAGCAAATTTAGACAAACGAACTCCTTTGATTTTGTAGAAACACTTACAACCGAACACCTTGAAGTATGAGATATTAGGCTTGTTGCCGGTGAGTATTTCATATGGAGTCTTGTTCAATCCCTTGCGGAGATAGAGCCGGTTAGAAGAGTGACAAGCGGTGGAGATGGCTTCGGCCCAAAAGTTATAGCGGGATTTATACTCCGCCATCATAGACCTTGCCATATCCATAAGAGTCCGGTTCTTCCTCTCCGCAACACCATTTTGTTGAGGGGTGTAAGCAGCGGAATATTGATGACGAATCCCCTCATCACTAAGAAAATCATTGAGTGTGTAGTTCTTGAACTCGGAGCCGTTGTCACTTCTTATTGCCATAATGAGAAGGTTGTGTTGGCGTTGCACCTCGGTGGCAAAGTCAATGAATATTTGTTGAGTCTCATCTTTCGTCTTGAGAAAGTAGACCCAAGTGTATCTTGAGTAATCATCAACAATCACCAAGCAATGTTTCTTCGCACCAAGACTTGCATGAGTAACGGGACCAAAGAGATCCACATGAAGGAGCTCCAAGATCCTCTTGGAAGAGATGATAGTCTTGCTTGGATGCGGAGAGTCATGCATTTTGCCTTCAACACAAGCCCTACAAACACGATCTTTGGCAAAAGAAACATTTTCCATTAGTCCCACAATATGGTTCCCTTTGTGAAGACTTTGCAAAGTTCTCATGTTGACATGGGCTAGGCGGCGATGCCACAACCAACCCACATCCGCCTTTCCGAATAGGCACATCGCACTTGAAGTGGTGGTCCCCGAAAAGTCCACCACATACAAGTTATGTTCGCGATACCCAACGAAAGCGACTTTTAGAGTCTTGCTCCACAAAAGGACCACAATATCTTTATCAATAAAGACGGCGAAACCCATCTTGCCAAGGGCGGAAACGGAAAGCAAATTGTAACCAAGGGTTTTGACAAGCATGACATCCACAAGTGTTATGTTGTGAGCAACCACAACCTTGCCAAAACCCAATACCTCGGATGTAGAATTATCGCCAAAGGAGACGGTGATATTGTTTATGTTGGGCCTCAACTCCTTGACGAGGTTCTTGCCGCCGGTCATATGACTTGTACATCCACTATCAAGTACCCATTTTGAACCTCCGGCGGCATAGTCCTACATGAGATCAATTCTTGGATTTAGGTACCCATTTCACAATGGGTCCTCTTTTGTTAGCAACAAGGGTCTTTGGGACCCAAATAGACCAAGCAACATAACCATCATATGGGCCAACATATTTAGCATAAACATCACCATAATAATCTTTAAATAAAACATAGTGAGGGTTAGCATTTCCCGCATCATCATCATTAATGGTTTTGCCCTTAGGAGCTTCACCATTAGTGATATCTTTCTTCTTTTCTTGTGCGGGCTTGGCCTTTTGCTTGTTTGCCTTCTTTGCCTTGGCTCCATAACCAAGGCCCTCCTTCCCATTGTTTGATCTTTGCTTACTCAAAAGATCATCCAAAGAAAGTTTACTTTGGGGAGAGGAGGCCTTAGCAAGTTCATCCTTCAACCTAGTATTTTCCTCAATAACATTTGCATGATCACAAGAAGGAGTAGAGGAACTAGGCACATCATATGAAGTAAGCCTAATTTGAAGTTGCTCATTTGACTTGGATAGGAGAGAGTATTCACTCTTCAAAGCTTTGTGAGCTTTGTCTAGTTCATCTAGATCCTTCACAAGTTTCTCATGATCAACACCAAGTTGGGCCTTTTCCTTTTTAAGCAATTTGGTCTTAGCCCTAGCATGATCTCTAGCTTTAGTGAGCTTGTTAATTTCATCTTGAGGCTCTTCAAGATTTTCTAGCCTCTCCTCAAGAGAGGCTATAGTTTCTTGACTTTCCTCAAGGGCATTTTTAAGAGCATGGATTTCAAGAGAGTCTTCTCTCTCTATTTGACCCTTTTTCTCAAGCATATCATTTTGTTGAGCTAAACGAGCCATGAGATTTGAAACATGCTTTTTGTTGATACCTTGTAGGTTAAGCAAGAATTCATCAAATTCTAGCATTTCTTGTTTTACTTTTAGACTAGCATCATCAATCCCTAGATCACTTGATATGTTAGGCATAGAGGGGCTAGGAGATGATACCTCGGAGGATTTGGCCATGAGGCAACTTTCTTCCTCCACATGAATGATCTCATTGGGGGATTCACTTGGTGATGAAGAGTTAGTGGAGAGGGAGGCAAGAGCGACCAATCCATTAGAGGTTGCATCTTCTTCATCATCACCTTCATCATCCCCGGAGGAATATTCTTCTTGAGTTGATAGCACAATAGATGTGTCCAAGGAAGATGTTGCCATGAAGCAATGTGCATTCTTGATATGAGGATTCTCATTGGGGGATTCAAAGAGAGATGAAGAGGGAATGTTGGTAGTGACAATGGCGGCCATTTCTTTTGAGCTTCCTTCTTCATCATCACTAGAGCTCGCAACTTCATCGGAAGAATATTCTTCCCTAGTCACTAGCATGACTTTTGGGTGCCTCTTGCCCTTCTTCGTCTTGTTGTTGTAGAACTTCTTGTTGGGGGCTTTTGAGTATTTGCCCTTTGATTCTTTGCTCTTGTCCTTGGGAATGAGCCTTCCATTATGAAGCTCTCTATTTTCATAGGGGCATTCGGCAATGAAGTGGCGCTTGTCATCACAATTGTAGCATGATCTTGTCTTTGGACCAAAGCTAGTGAACCCACTCTTGTGGTTTCTCTTGATGTTGTCTTCCTTGGCCTTGGAGGGATCAACCCAAAAGGACTTTGCATGGAAGGCCATGTGATCATGATAGTGGCATTCCAAATCTTCCGGATAGGACATACTCCAAGATGCCCTATATTGCTCTTGAGGGTGCACTTCATCTAAGGGGTTGACCACCAAGGCAAGATTGTTCCCTTTTGACATACCAATGGCACGATTGAGAGAGTCATGAGAGTTTTGCTCGAGCACCTTGAGGGCTTGCATCTCGTGCACGGCATCTTGAGAAGATAGAGAGGAATAGCATTCTCTCCCAACAAGGGTCTTGACATCAATGGGTACATATGGCATCATGCATTCAATGTACTTCTCCTTGATCCAAGAGTCATTGATGTGGGTGGCACCAATAAGACGGAAGTCATCGGCAACAATGAGGAGTCTTGAATACATGTCTTGATGATCTTCATCCGGTAGCCTCATGAATCCTTCGGCTTTATTCTTAAGAGCATTATACTTGTTCCTTCTCGTGCTCTCACTTCCAATGCAACTAGCGGCCAACCCATCCCAAGCTTCCTTGGCGGTGGTGTAGTTCCGAACACGAGGCAAATCCTTTGTCCCCACACTAGTTTGAATCATGTGCAAGGCGGTGTTGTTGAGTTGACTATCAACCGCTTCTCTTCTAGTCAACTTGTCGGGGTTGTAAGGTTTGAAGCCTTCTTGGATGATTCTCCAAAGTTCATTGGAGGCACTGCAAACATGAGAGCGAAACTCAAATCGCCAAGTATTGTAATTTTCAATGGAAAACTTAGGTGGGTCGCCCCGAATGTTCAAATGAGGATGGGGAACCGGTATATCGGGAGATTGAAAAGGTGGAGCTACTCGATTGTAGCTCTCACCTCCACTAGTATCCCTAGGAGATGCAATGGGAGATTTGCTAGTGTTTAAGTTATCACCTTCCACGGGTTTGGTAGAAGAGGGTGGTGCCGAAGCACCTCCCTCTACTGACACACCCGCGTCCTTTACCTCTATACTAGGAGCCATGGGACGGGCCGGAGCCATAAGCTCGGCAATCATCTTTTTCATGCTTTCCATTTGGGCTTCCATTTTGGTTTCCATGAAGGACTTCAACGAATTGAATTCTTCCATGGAGACCGTATTGGCGGCCCCATCCGAGGGCTCCTCGTTTGGCATACTCTTAGGCGGTTAAGCCCGAAATAAGAGCCGAGGCTCTGATACCAATTGAAAGGATCGTATGCCGCACCTAGAGGGGGTGAATAGGTGCTAACCAATTTTTAGTTCTTTTTCAATTTAGGTTTGACACAAAGGTAAATTCTCTAGATATGCAACTAAGTGAATTCACCTATATGACAAGGTTATCAACTAAGCAAGATATAGCTACGCAATATATAGGAGATAGAGTGGGATAGAGGTAACCGAGAGTGTAGCACGCGTTGACACGGAGATGATTCCCGTAGTTCCCTTCCTTTGCAAGAAGGTACGTTTGGAGGAGTGTGGTTGCTACGCAAGCCAAACCAACAGCCACGAAGGCTTCACTCAGATCTCCTGAGCAACGCCACGAAGGCCTAGCCCACTTCCACTAAGGGATTTCCTCGAGGCGGAAACCCCTTTACAAGGTTCTTGGGGCACACATCCACAACTGAATTGGAGGCTCCCAAATCTGTAACAATACAACAATCAACAACAACACATCATCAACAAATCAACTAGGGAACCAAATAGGAACACTAGCATGAGATCCCTCAAACAAGTGAGGGGGAAATGAAGAACGCTTCGGTGAGGATGTAGATCGGTGGCTTCTCCTTCGAATCCCCAAAGATCAAGAGCTTTGGTTGGGGGAGGAAGGAGATCTTGCAAATCTTGTGTTTCTTGAGGTGGCTCTAATGGTGGTGAAGCTTGGCAGATTTCTTGTGCAATAATTGAGCAACTTGTCCTGTTGGAGAAGAGAGCTATTTATATGATTGGAGCTCTCAGATCTGACCGTTTGGACCATTTCTCGTAGCACCGGAAGTTCCGGCCAGGAGGGCCGGAAGTTCCGGACCAAGTATGGAACCTCCCGAGCGCTTCTCGGCAACCTGTCGGAAACGGTGAGGAACTAGGGCGGAATTAGGCGGAACTTCCGGGACCGGAAGCCAAGTTCCGCCAAGTTCAAATAGCGAAAACCTTACTGGAACATACGAGCCACAATCGCCGACTTTCGGAAGTTGTCCGGAAGTTGGGCGGAAGTTCGACCGAACTTCGGCCATCTTCACCGGAACTTCCGGCCAGAAGGAAAACTGAATACGAATGATGCGACGGCCTTCCAGAGGCAACAGCGGAACTTCCGTTGGCGCCGAACTTCCGCCGAACTAGAAAACCTTCATAGCTTCAGAATTACCACTCCACTTTACCAATCGACAATGTTTATCGAAAACCTGTACCTGTCTACATCAACACACATACAAAAATACCTAGTGTTGACATCAAACACACAAAACCCAAAAGGGCGGGAAATGTTCTTTCAACACTGGTCACTACTATCTGATTGTGTTGAACCTAAAGGCGGAAAGGTTCGAGGTGATGGATTCACTTAGAGCGAAAGGCAATCGCGTACTGGTCAAAGACTACAGGTTAATTATTGGATCAATCAAGTACCTGTGGGCTAAAAACTACAGTGAATCTACCATAAACATTGAAAATTGGGTGACAGAGCACATCGACACCCCAAGGCAGAAAACAACGTAAGTAAAACTACAGTTGTTCAAGCATGTGGTTTAGCATTTTTTGTTCCATAACTGTGTGTCCATCCATATTTTATTGCCTTCATAGCTTCGTGAATTCTAACTACTGGTTTCACATTGTAGGTACAATTGTGGATTCTTCATGCTTAAGGCCATTGAGCTATGGAATGGAAGGAAAATGACTGCAGCGATCAGCCCATCTGACATGCCCGACATTAGGAAGCAGTCCACACTTAAGTGGCTGGAATGTGTTGACAACAAGATAGAGTGGCAGGAACTACTTTTCTAAGCACATTTCGATGTAAGTAGCCGTTACAATTCATGATCAAACCTTTTGTTACAAGTGTATTCTTCTTGCATTTTTACTTTCCAATGTGCATAATTTTTAGAGCATAGAATGTCTGTTTTAGTTTTCAAAAACTCCTTTTATCATTCTGTAACATCATCAAACAATACATTTCAAAATAGCAACCAATTCAGTAACACATTTTAAACTACATTTCAGTATAGCAACCAATGAAGTAACAACACCAAACCAATAATCACTTTAGCCCACAAGTTTGCCAAAACATATTCAGCGGGATGAATTTAACACAAATTTTACAGTACGGTAACTTAAAAACATCACTCCAATCCACTAAATCATCTCACGAAAGAAGTTGATCTCCTGGGGTTCTGGGTCTGGAATAATTTTTGATGGGCATTCAGATGTTTTGTGTTGTGCTGAACCGCAGTTCTTGCATTTCACATTCTTGGACGGCTTCAAATGTAGGCCAGACTTCTTCCTCTTTTCCTCAGGGCGACCTTTAGTTGTAGTAATAATAGGATCTCTAACATGCTGGTACTTTGAACTGCTTCCCTGTCCATCATCACCAACGCTTGCATCACCATATGTATCTTCTTGGTTTTTGGTACATTTCTTCTTCTCTTTTCTTTTTGCTGCTGATGTAATTTTCATTGCAGATAATTCTTTACCTAGCTCGCGCATGTACTTATCAGCCAAGGCTTTACCTTTTTCTGATTCAGCAGCAACCTTAGCATATGCCGTCCAATCATTGCATAGTGTTCCATATCGTATTAGTTTTCTTTCTTTGTTTGACAACTTCCGGTCTAATGGCACTTCTGGTAATTCAACTTTTTCTGGCACAATATCATCTGGGGGCATTGTCCACCTAGGTAAAATGTAATGTTCAGGAATTGATTGTACAGCACCTAACTGTTGCATTACCCTCAACACATGGCAACACAATAAACCATCCCTGGTAATTTTTGAGCACTCACAAATGTACATATCATCCTCCACATTAGCAACCACTCTGTAACTCCTTCTGCCATAGCCGAAAACAGAGCCTGCTATTGGTACAACATCAAACAACTGCCCCTCTAAATGGTTGGCATTATAGGATGTTACTTTACGAATTTCAGCCCGGAAACGCAAGTAGATTGGTCTTGTGTAAACGTTAAAGGCGTGCTCTTCAAGTGGCCACTCGCCCCACAACCTCAGTAGTTTGTCTTCCACTTGGAACTCATTTGAATCCTCTGCAACATCAATTTTCTCCTGGAGCTTAAGGTACTGCTCAAAAAAATGTAATAAACTGTTGCGTGGGCTGATGTATCTTTTTAGCACCGCATTAAAGCCTTCACTGCGTGCAGTAGTTTGAAGAAATGGGAAGAACCTGTCCTTGAAATATGCAGGGACAAAAGAGGCTCTGATGGCATACAGGTCTTGCAAATGCTTATTATCTGCAACATTGTACTTAATAATCATAGCTTCCCACCTAGATTCAAACTCTTCGACAGTCATGCTGTGGTCAATTGTGGCATTGAACTCCAACCTTAGAGGTTCATTTTGTGCCATGTCATTACCCAACACACCCTGAGCATTCTGCATTATGTGCCATCTACAATTTCGGTGACATGAATCTGGAAATGTAGCAAGAATAGCTAGTCTCATAGCACCGTCTTGATCTGTTATTATGTTGTTTGGTTGTACACCATCCATTGCCTCAAGAAATGACTCAAAAAGCCAAACATAATCAGCTTCTTGTTCATTGCATAGGAAACCACAGCCAAGTTGAATTGACTGCCCGTATCTGTTTATACCAATGAATGGGGCAAACGGCATGCTATAGCAATTTGTCATGTACGTGGCGTCAAACGAAATGCAATCACTGTAGTTTTTGTATGCTGCCCTAGCAGGACCATCAACCCAGAAAATCCTTCTAACCCTGTCATCATGGTCAAGATCAAGCTTGTAGAAGAAATCTGGATCATCTTGTTTCATTTTATCAAATTTGGCAAGTAGCAACGTCATATCATTGTTTGTTTGCGCTGCAGTGTCAAGTGTGGCCATGTAGTTACTTACATCCTTCCTCTCATAAGGAACATTTGCAAGTTTGCCATATAGCTCAGCCATGATTGACATTACCCTGCCAGCTGACAGATTTACATTGTGCAATAGCTTAACAAATTCTCTTTCCTCCTTTGGAATCCCTTTATGTGACCTCAAGAACCTCTTCAATGAAAACTTCTTCAAGCACGGATGGTTGTGATCCTCAATAAACATAGTGATGCGCCATTTCTCACCTCTTCTTTTAACCCTAAGACGAGCTCTGCAGTCTGTCTTCTTAGTTATACTACGGTTGCGCTGCCTAACAGGGGGTACTTCCTGCTTGTTGATATCAACATTTTTTCCACTCTTATTGCATACAAAAAGACATTTGTCTCTCTGTTTATCCTTTGTTGAATTCCGAGATGTGCTAGACTTGATTGAAAATCCTACATGCTTAGCGTATCTGTTGTAGTACTGCCTAGCTTCCTCCCAAGTATTGAAAAGTTGTTCTGGGTAGGGTTTTTGCATTGGTGTCAGGTCTGGTGTGGATTGAACTTCCTCTTCCCCACCTGAATCATCTGATGATATTGTATCGGCAGAGTCAACACCAGTGTCAGCTGATGCCCCGGTGTTAATAGCAGAACCATGTTCATTCCCTGTAACTTCTTCAGCCTGACCTGTAGGATCATCAGGTGCCATGTTCTGATCAGGTGCAGCTTCTTCATGAGCTGGTTCATTAAGGTCAATTCCGGCGTTATGCCCTGGGAACCAGAAATCCATCCCTACAAGGAGAACCAAGTTATAAATCACATCTTTTTCCATGTTTTTTATTACATGTGCAGCACTACCGAACAAATTTTGTACATCGAAAGGAGCATAATGGTTTACTTGTATGAAGATAGAGTAAACAAGCATCTGCATGTCATGCTTCTTCCGATTTTTATTCAAACTATGCTGCTAATGTGAAAATGTTAGTTGTACTTTTATAACAGCTTTAGTTCCTACTGAAACAAATAGCTTGCCAATGTACATAACAGTTTTCTAATTTACATTTCCTTTTTTGTGCAGGTTCTAATGGAACTTCATCTCAATTCATCATGTTCAGGCTAGTATTAACTGGTGCCTTCAACATAACCTAATGTTGCAGTCCAAAAAGCTGGCCACTTTGTTTCTTTTTGGATCAGATGTTCATATCCATGTAGTTCTGGTACTTCCATATGAAGTATTTCTCTCTGTTCAGCTGGGTATGTTCTACAAACTACTACCACTACTAGAAACTATTACTACTATGGTTATGGAACTTAATGTAGTTTCCCCTGGATTATACATCAAGGTTGAACTATATTCAACCTACTGATGCATGTTCTGCGTTGGAACTGTTCTACTTTAACAAAAGTGCATCCTACTGCATGAAATCCCTTTTGTTACATGTGCTGGACTGTCTTCTCAAAGTTATTTTGCTAGTTTTTATACAACAGAAGTAACAGTTAGACAGATCTTTGGATATGGAAGTACCTTACCTTACTAAGAAAGACCTCCAGGTAGAAGATCTTGATGCTTCCTCCTGATTAATGTTCTCCTTGCATGTAATTTCCTGTGCAAATTCGTCTTCCACACATGTAATTTCTGTGTGAAATCGAGATCTAGGAGTTCTCAGGACATGGGGGAAGAATGACGGCGGCTACTGGAGGAAGAAGGAGAGCAGCTAGGTTTTGGATCGATCTGGAAGAGTCCACATGTTTTTGTCCTGTAGTTTTTGTCCTTATTGTATTTTTTAACTGGACCAACTGGGCCTCCTTTTCACACGAGCGCGCTACCGCGCGAAGGAAGCCGAGCGGGAAAACAACACGTGGCCAGGCTATCGTTGGTTGTTACAGGTTGCTGTCAAAAGTAGGGCCCACATGCTATTTTAGGAAAGATTCGATTCCGACAGGGGGGGCACTCCGTAAGACAAACTAGTAACCGGGCACTCTGTAGCCACGTCCATGTGCAATTGCGATCAATTGCAGGTACCTGCCTGCCTGCTGGATGGGTGTCGTCAGTTTCCCTTTGGTTTCGCGGATTCTTTTTTTTGACGAAAGTCTTGTTTGTGCTACAGAAGAAAGAAACTGACGGGATCGCCTTGCTGGCTTGGGTCCGGGAGCTGTGCTGCCTCCGCGTGGCTTTGCAGGTTGCGTTGGGACATCTTCAATCAACAGTTTGTCTAAACCACTTCACAAACACACAACAGTTTTTTTTAGCAACCACGAGTATTTCATTAGTCAAGATGCAATCTAGAAGACGGTAGCAACGAGGGGATCGAGACTCACCCTTGAAGAGATTCCAAAGCCTACAAGATGAGGCTCTTGTTGCGGTAGACGATCACTTGCCGCTTGCAAAAGCGCGTAGAAGATCTTGATCACGGCGCCACGAACGGCAGACCTCCGTACTCGGTCACACGTTCGGTTGTTGATGAAGACGACGTCCACCTCCCCGTTCCAGCGGGCAGCGGAAGTAGTAGCTCCTCTTGAATCCGACACACGGCGTGGTGTCTGGCGTGGAGAAATCCGGCGAGCTTCGCTAAGCGTGCGGGATATGGTGGAGGAGCGGGGCGGCTAGGGTTTGGGGAGAGGGGGGCCGGCCACTATAGGGGCGGCCAGGTTGTGGTCTTGGTGTGGCCGGCCCCTCCCCTTGGCCCCTCATTATATAGGTGGAAGCCCCAAGTGTTGGACTACAAGTCTCCGAATAAGACCCGAACCCAAAACCTTCCATATGGTGAAACCTTCCCAGCTAGAACTCCCACTAGAGGTGGGAGTTCCACCTTCCATATGGGGGGGGGGTGGCCCCCTAAAAGTCCACTTGGGACTCCACCCCACCTAGGGTTGGCCGGCATGGAGGTGGAGTCTCATGTGGACTCCACCTTCCTTGGTGGTTTCTTCCACTTTTCTAGAACCTTCTAGAACCTTCCATAGAACCTTCCGAATCATTTTAATTCACATAAAATGACATCCTATATATGAATCTTATTCTCCGGACCATTCCGGAACTCCTCGTGATGTCCGGGATCTCATCCGGGACTCCGAACAAATATTCGAACTCCATTCCATATTCAAGTTCTACCATTTCAACATCCAACTTTAAGTGTGTCACCCTACGGTTCGCGAACTATGCGGACATGGTTGAGTACTTACTCCGACCAATAACCAATAGCGGGATCTGGAGATCCATAATGGCTCCCACAAATTCAACGATGACTTTAGTGATCGAATGAACCATTTACATATGATACCAATTCCCTTTGTCACGCGATATTTTACTTGTCCGAGGTTTGATCATCGGTATCACACTATACCTTGTTCAACCTCGTCTCCTGACAAGTACTCTTTACTCGCACCGTGGTATGTAGTCTCTTATGAACTTATTCATATGCTTGCAAGACATTAGACGACATTCCACCGAGAGGGCCCAGAGTATATCTATCCGTCATCGGGATGGACAAATCCCACTGTTGATCCATATGCCTCAACTCATACTTTCCGGATACTTAATCCCACCTTTATAACCACTCATTTACGCAGTGGCGTTTGATGTAATCAAAGTACCTTTCCGGTATAAGTGATTTACATGATCTCATGGTCATAAGGACTAGGTAACTATGTATCGAAAGCTAATAGCAAATAACTTAATGACGTGATCTTATGCTACGCTTAAATGGGTGTGTCCATTACATCATTCATATAATGATATAATCTTGTTATTAATAACATCCAATGTTCATGATTATGAAACTAATCATCTATTAATCAACAAGCTAGTTAAGAGGCTTACTAGGGACTCATTGTTGTTTACATATCACACATGTATCAATGTTTCGGTTAATACAATTATAGCATGGTATATAAACATTTATCATAAACATAAAGATATATAATAACCACTTTTATTATTGCCTCTTGGGAATATCTCCAACAGTCTCCCACTTGCACTAGAGTCAATAATCTAGATTACATTGTAAGGTACCTAACACCCATGGCATTGGTGTTGGTCATGCTTTGCCCTAGGGAGAGCTTTAGTCAACGGATCTGCTACATTCAGATCAGTGTGTACTTTGCAAATCTTTACTTCTCCATCTTTGATGTACTCGCGAATCGAATGATAACGCAGCTTGATATGCTTCAGCCTCTTGTGTGACCTTGGTTCATGTGCATTGGCGATGGCACCCATGTTGTCACAGTAGATGACTAGTGGGTCCAATGCACTAGGAACCACACCGAGCTCTACAATGAACCTCTTCATCCATACCGCTTCGATGAAGCCTCCGAAGCCGCTATGTATTCCGATTCGGTTGAGGATTTCGCCACCGTGCAGCTTCGAGCTTGCCCAGCTTGCAGCACCATTCAATATAAACACGTACCCGGACTGAGACTTAGAGTCATCGGGATCGGTGTTCCAACTTGCATCGGTGTAACTTGTTACAACGAGCTCTTGGTCACCTCCATAACAAAGAAACATATCCTTAGTTCTTTTCAAGTACTTCAGGATATTCTTGACCGCGTCCAGTGTTCCATTCTGGATCACTTTGATATCTGCTAGTTAAACTAACGGCATGTGCTATATCCGGTCTAGTACATAGCATGGCATACATGATAGAGCCTACTGGCGAGGCATAGGGGATCATCATCCTTTCTCTTTCTTCTGCCTAGTCCTTGAGTCTTACTCAAGACCTTGCACGGTAACATAGGTAAGAATCCTTTCTTACTTTCGTCCATTCTAAACTTCTTTAGAATCTTGTCCAGGTATGTACTCTGTGATAGCCCTATTAGACGTCTTGATCTATCTCTATAAATCTTGATGCCTAATATATACGATGCTTCACCAAGGTCTTTCATTGAAAAACTATTATTCAAATAACCTTTTACACTGCTTAATAGTTCTATATCATTCCCAATCAATAATATGTCATCTACATATAATATCGGACGCTAGCTCCCACTCACTTTCTTGTAAATACAGCCTCTCCATGACACTGTATAAACCCGAAGTCTTTGATCACCTTATCAAAGCGTCGGTTCCAACTTCTTGATGCTTGCTTCAGTCCATAGATTGAACGCTGAAGTTTGCATACTTTGTCAGCATTTTTAGGATCGACAAAACCTTTGGGTTGTACCATATACAACTCTTCCTCAATGTCTCCATTAAGGAACGCCGTTTTGACATCCATCTGCCAAATCTCATAATCGAAAAATGCAGCTATTGCTAACAAAATCCTCACAGATTTTAGCTTCGCTACAGGTGAGAAAGTCTCATCGTAGTCAACACCTTGAATTTGTCGGAAACCCTTTGCGACAAGTCGAGCTTTATAGACAGTAATATTACCATCAACATCTGTTTTTCTCTTGAAGATCCATTTATTCTCGACAGCCTTTCGGCTATCAGGTAAGTCTACCAAAGTTCATACTTTGTTATCATACATGGATCCCATTTCGGATTTCATGGCTTCTTGCCATTTGTTGAAATCTGGGCTCATCATCGTTTTTTCATACGTCGCAGGGTCTTCATCATTGTTATCCACAATCATGACATTTAGACAAGGATCATACCAATCAGGAGTGGCACGTTCCCTTGTCGATCTGCGAGGTTCAGAGCTATCTCATTTGAAGTTTCATGATCATTATCATTAGCTTCCTCTGTTGCAGGCCAGAACATCTTCGCTGCGCTACTCGATCAACGAGTAGAGATTCTTCAATCTCATCGAGTTCTACTTTTCTTCCAGTCACTTCTTTAGTGAGAAATTCTTTCTCAAGAAAGGTTCCGTTCTTAGCAACAAAGATCTTGCCTTCGGATCTGTGATAGAAAGTGTACCCTATAGTTTCCTTAGGGTATCCTATGAAGACGCATTTCTCCGCTTTGGGTTCTAGCTTGTCCGGTTGTAACTTTTTTACATAGGCTTCGCAACCCAAAACTTTAAGGAACGACAACTTAGGTTTCTTATTAAACCATAATTCATACGGTGTCGTTTCAACGGATTTTGATGGTGCTCTATTTAAAGTGAATGCGGCTGTCTCTAATGCATAACTCCAAAATGATAACGGTAAATCAAGAGACATCATAGAACGAACCATATCTAAGAGAGTTCGATTACGACGTTCGGACACACCGTTTCGTTGTGGTGTTCCCGCGGTGTCAATTGTGAAAGTATTCCGCATTTCTTTAAATGCATGCCAAACTCATAACTCAGATATTCACCTCCGCGATCAGATCGTAGAAATTTAATCTTCTTGTTACGTTGATTTTCTACTTCACTTTGGAATTCCTTAAACTTCTCGAAAGTTTCGGATTTATGTTTCATTAAATAGATATACCCATATCTACTTAAATCATCTGTGAAGGTTAGAACATAACGATAACCACCGCGCGATGCTACACTCATTGGTCCGCACACATCGTATGTATGATTTCCAATAAGTCAGCTCGCTCCATCATACCCGAGAATGGAGTCTTAGTCATTTTTCCCATCGGACATGCTTCGCATCTATCAAGTGACTCAAAGTCAAGTGATTCAAGTAATCCATCGGTATGGAGTTTCTTCATGCGTTTCACTCCAATATGACCAAGACGACAGTGCCACATATAAGTAGAATTATCACTTAATTTAATTCGCTTAGCATCAATGTTATGTATATGTGTATCACTACTATCGAGATCTAACAGAAATAAGCCATTCTTTTCGTGCTCGACCATAAAAGATATTATTCATAAAAATAGAACAACCATTATTCTCTTGACTGAATAACCGTCTTGCATTAAACAAGATCCAGATATAATGTTCATGCTCAACGCGGGTACAAAATAGCAATTATTTAGGCTTAAAACTAATCCCGAAGGTAGATGTAGAGGAAGTGTGCCGACGATCACATCGACTTTGGATCCATTTCCAACGCGCATCGTCACTTCATCCTTCGGTAGTCTTCGTTTATTCTTTAGTTCCTGTTTGAGTTACAAATATGAGCAACCGAACCAGTATCAAATACCCGTACTAGTACGAGAACCAGTGAGATAAACATCTATAACATGTATATCGATATACCTTCTTTCTTCTTCTTGACAAGGCCGCTCTTCAGATCCGCCAAATACTTGGAGCAATTACGCTTCCGTGTCCCTTCTCCTTGTGTTAGCATCAGCTTGGCTTAGTTAGGTTTCACGGGAGGCGTGGCAGCTTTCTTGCCACTCTTCTTGTTCTTGCCTTTAGACTTGCCCTGTTTCTTGAAGCTGGTGGTCTTGTTGACCATCAACACTTGGTGCTCTTTCTTAATTTCAATCTCAGCAGATTTTAGCATGGCGAAGAGTTCAGGTAACTCTTTATGTTCTGCATATTGTAATTCATCACAAAGTTCTTATAACTAGGTGGCGGTGATTGAAGGACACGATTAATCCCCATCTGTTAGGAATCACTATTCCCAAGTCATGAGTTTCTTCGCATGCCCGGTCATGGCGAGCATGTGCTCACTAACAGCTGCCTTCTTCCATCATGCGGTGAAGAAGTGTTTCGATGCTTCATAGCATTCCACGGCCGCATGAGTCTCAAAGATAGTTTTCAACTCATTGATTAACTCATGTGGATCGTGGTGCTCAAAACGTTTTTGAAGATCGGCTTCCAGACTGGGATGGCACACCGAACTTGAGAGTACCGAGTTTTCCGAGTCGCGTAAACATTCTTTACTTCATCGGTTTCGTTTCTGCAGAAGGTCACCTAGCGGTGCATCAAGCACATATTGCAGGTTTCCGCCATTGAGGAAGATCCTCACATGACGGAACCAGTCGGTGAAGTTGCTACCGTTGCTCTTAAGCTTTTCTTTCTCTAACTGGTTAAAATTGATTGGGGACGCCATATCTACAACATATTTGCAATAGTTTAGACTAATGTTTATGACAAATTGAGTTCAAATTTTAATTTAACAAAATTAAAAACTAGGTGAACTCCCACTCAAAACAATATCCCTCGCATTGTCTTAGTGATCACACGAACCAAATCCATCACACCTATGCCCGATCATCACGAGACAAGATGTAATTTCAATGGCGAACACTCAAAGTGTTCATCATATCAATCATATGATTCATGCTCTACCTTTCGGTATCACGTGTTCCGAGACCATGTCTGTACATGCTAGGCTCGTCAAGGCCACCTTAGTATCCATGTGCAAAACTGACTTGCACCCGTTGTATGCACTTGTTGATTCTATCACACCCGATCATCACGAGATGCTTGAAACGACAAGTCTTGGCAACGGTGCTACTAAGGATGAACACTTTATTATCTTGAAATTTTAGTGAGAGGGATCATCTTATAATGCTACCGTCGCGATCTAAGCAAAATAAGATGCATAAAAGGATTAACATCACATGCGGTTCATATGTGATATGATATGGCCCTTTTGTCTTTGCGCCTTTGATCTTCATCTTCAAAGCACGGACATGATCTCCATCATCAACGGGCATGATCTCCATCATCGTCGGCGTAGCGTCAAGGTCAATGGCGCCGTCTTCATGATTGTTCTCCATGTAGCAACTATTACAACTACTTTGAAATACTACTCAACATGAAATTTAAAGACAACCATAAGGCTCCTGCCGGTTGCCACAATACAATAATGATCATCTCATACATAGTCATCATCACATTATGGCCATATCACATCACCAAACCCTGCAAAAACAAGTTAGACGTTCTCTAATTTGGTTTGCATATTTTACGTGGTTTAGGGTTTTCGAGTGAGATCTAATCTACCTACGAACATGAACCACAACGGTGATACTAGTGTTGTCAATAGAAGAGTAAACTGAATCTTCACTATAGTAGGAGAGACAGACACCCGCAAAGCCACTTATGCAATACAAGTTGCATGTCAAGCGTGGAGCAAATCTCATGAACGCGGTCATGTAAAGTTAGCCCGAGCCGCTTCATCTCACTATGCCACAAAGATGCAAAGTACTCAAGCTAAAGATAACATAAACATCAACGCCCACAAAACCATTGTGTTCTACTCGTGCAACCATCTATGCATAGACACGGCTCTGATACCACTGTATAACGTAGCATAGAAAACAAAAATTTTCCTACCGCGAACACGCAATCCAAGCCAAGATGCAATCTAGAAGACGGTAGCAACGAGGGATTATCGAGACTCACCCTTGAAGAGATTCCAAAGCCTACAAGATGAGGCTCTTGTTGCTGCGGTAGACGATCACTTGCCGCTTGCAAAAGCGCGTAGAAGATCTTGATCACGGCGCCACGAACGGGCAGACCTCCGTACTCGGTCACACGTTCGGTTGTTGATGAAGACGACGTCCACCTCCCCGTTCCAGCGGGCAGCGGAAGTAGTAGCTCCTCTTGAATCCGACAGCACGACGGCGTGGTGTCGGTGGCGGTGGAGAAATCCGGCGAGCTTCGCTATTGGGTGGAGGAGGGGCGGCTAGGGTTTGGGGAGAGGGGGTGGCCCCACTATAGGGGCGGCCAGGTTGTGGTCTTGGTGTGGCCGGCCCTCCTTGGCCCCTCATTATATAGGTGGAAGCCCCAAGTGTTGGACTACAAGTCTCAATAAGACCCAAACCCAAAACCTTCCATATGGTGGGAAACCTTCCCAAGCTAGGACTCCCACTAGAGGTGGGAGTTCCACCTTCCATATGGGGGGGTGGCCCCCCGGGGGAGTCCACTTTGGACTCCACCCCACCTAGGGTTGGCCGGCCATGGAGGTGGAGTCCCATGTGGACTCCACCTTCCTTGGTGGTTTCTTCCGGACTTTTCTAGAACCTTTTAGAACCTTCCATAGAACCTTCCGAATCATTTTAATTCACATAAAATGACATCCTATATATGAATCTTATTCTCACCATTCCGGAACTCCTCGTGATGTCCGGGATCTCATCCGGGACTCAACAAATATTCGAACTCCATTCCATATTCAAGTTCTACCATTTCAACATCCAACTTTAAGTGTGTCACCCTACGGTTCGCGAACTATGCGGACATGGTTGAGTACTTACTCCGACCAATAACCAATAGCGGTATCTGGAGATCCATAATGGCTCCCACAAATTCAACGATGACTTTAGTGATCGAATGAACCATTTACATATGATACCAATTCCTTTTGTCACGCGATATTTTACTTGTCCGATGTTTGATCATCGGTATCACACTATACCTTGTTCAACCTCGTCTCGACAAGTACTCTTTACTCGTACCTTGGTATGTAGTCTCTTATGAACTTATTCATATGCTTGCAAGACATTAGACGACATTCCACCGAGAGGGCCCAGTATATCTATCCGTCATCGGGATGGACAAATCCCACTGTTGATCCATATGCCTCAACTCATACTTTCCGGATACTTAATCCCACCTTTATAACCACCCATTTACGCAGTGGCGTTTGATGTAATCAAAGTAGCTTTCCGGTATAAGTGATTTACATGATCTCATGGTCATAAGGACTAGGTAACTATGTATCGAAAGCTAATAGCAAATAACTTAATGACGTGATCTTATGCTACGCTTAAATGGGTGTGTCCATTACATCATTCATATAATGATATAATCTTGTTATTAATAACATCCAATGTTCATGATTATGAAACTAATCATCTATTAATCAACAAGCTAGTTAAGAGGCTTACTAGGGACTCATTGTTGTTTACATATCACACATGTATCAATGTTTCGGTTAATACAATTATAGCATGGTATATAAACATTTATCATAAACATAAAGATATATAATAACCACTTTTATTATTGCCTCTTGGGCATATCTCCAACATAGAAGGCCGTCGCCGGTGTGGGAGTAGAGTTGAGGCAGATTTATTAGCCCGGACGCCGCTCCCACCACCCCAACAGCGCTCCACAAAAGACAAAATCTAACCCTAACTACTAGGCCAGAACGGAGGAACAAGGTCCCCTCCCTCCTGCCGTCGCTGGAGCAGCAAGCGAGGGAGGGGGGACCAAGGCCAGCACCTTGGCCGGTGGAGGAGATGGGGAGAACTTGGAGTCGACGCCTGGGAAGGAGAGCAAGAGGCAAAACTCCGTCACGGTCCTCCCAATTCCCCACCGGTCTCTTGTATATGGTGTGGATGCAACAGCTTCCCCACCTATCTCCCGCACCAGGCTAGCCGCTAGGGCATTGCCCGCGTCTATCCCAGGCCGGCAACGAAGGCGTCCCGCACTAGGACGGCTTCGAGGGCATGGCCAAAGTCCGATGCCCGACCACAAGTTCACCCTGTACAGCATCTCCCATGCGTCGTCGGCCGGAGAAGACACCAGCGAGCTCCTTAGGCTCGCTCCTCATCCAAAATACCACCAGCTCCGACACCGCCGATGATTTGTTGAGCGCCCATGCCATGGATGCCATGGAGGGCGCTCCAATCAGAGAGTTGCCTGCCTGCTACGAGTTCAGGGAAGGCAGGGGTTATCGGATCAGGTGGCGATGATGCTTCGGTGATGTGATGACGATCCGATAACAGATTATCTGCGGATCGTGAAGAGGAGATGGCTAAAACGTGATTTGATAGAAAATGCGCGACGAAACATGTTACGATAAAACGGATCGTGAAGAGGTGGAACATGCCACATGGAGATGCATCTATCTGTTGAACGAAGTTTTTTTCCCTCACGTTAGGGCTTTCTCCTCGCGCCGACCTTGTCGACGTCGAGACCCTCGTACCCTCCGCCACCGTTCCCCGCTTTCGCTCAGGTCGACCAGGGGCAACCTCTGCGTTTGATCCCCGGCCTAGCTGCTGGTGTCCGTGGTGACTTGGGAACCTGCGATCAGAGATTGCTCAAGGGTTTTTGGTGATGAATTCAAACGCATCTAGTTCTGGAGGATCTGGAGGTGTTGCTGAAGATGATCTGGGAAAGATGATGAAGAGACTTGGCCTGAGGGAAGAAGACTTTGATGATGTCATCTTTGAGGATGAATCTCCGCCGCCGGCAGAGGCTACTCGATGGTTGGCGATAGCAAGGGTATACACTGATCGTGAGTACAGCGATTTTTGGTTCTATAAAAATATGCGTACGGCCTGGGATCTTGCTCAAGAGGTAAAGTTTCGATCTTTGACGAATAACTTGTACACTCTGCAATTCTCGTGCCTTGGAGACTGGGACAAGGTGATGGAAGGCGGTCCATGGACGTTCAGAGGTCATCCTGTGATCTTAGCCCCATATGATGGTTTCACTAAACCATCCGAAATTCCTCTAGTCAGATTCAAAATATGGATCCAAATACACGACTTGCCAGATGGGTTCAAGCCAATGATCGAACAGCTCGCTGCCAAAGTTGGAGAGTTTGTTTGTGCAGAGCCTACTGCAGGAGATTTCTCTGGTAATTTTTTCAGAGTTAAAGTTTGGTTGGATGTTCAAAAGCCTCTGAAGAACCATGTGTCAATGATACGAGCAGGAAAACGACAGATTTTCTTGGTTAAGTACGAGCGCCTTCCAGATTGGTGCGCTTTTTGTGGTATGTTAGGGCACTTAAGTACTGAGCACGGTGATGGTATACATCCACCATCATCATTAGTGTTTAAAGATCTGAAAGCTGTTTCGAATTTTCGAGCAACCGGGCGTGGAAGAGGTCGTGGAAGGGGTTCTGGTTTCGGCCGAGGACAGGGAAGAGGCTTTAGGGAATACGATGTGGAAGATGATACTGAGCTTAATGTTGATCTAAATGAAGGGAAAGGTCAAATACCGGCAGATATGGAGACAGACCTAAGTAGGAAACGGTTAATGGGAACTGAAGCTCCTGCATTGGCGGGGACTGAAGTGGCGGCAGCTATTTCAGGATCCCAGAACGTGGGTATTCTTGTGAACCAGTTTCAAGCAGGTGATATTTCCTCGACCGTTTCCCCTAGCCCACCTTTGAAGAGAGACCCCAAAAGGGTGAGGAAATCGGATGGAAGTGAAACGAGTGAGAACTCTGATCTGAATTTGGCGGGCTCCAATGTGGGGCGCCGCCTGGAACAATGAATATCCTAAGTTTGAACTGTCGAGGGGGTGGGAACCCTCGCACAGTTCGAGATATAGCGACTTTGATTCGGTCGCATTCCCCCACTTTGGTTTTCTTGTGTGAAACTAGACAGAAAAAGGATAAGATGAGAAGTTTAAGAGGACGCTTTGGCCTGCGGGGTTTCACGGCTGTTGATAGTGAAGGTATGAGCGGAGGTTTGGCACTCTACTGGCATGATTCTCTACAGGTGGATGTCAAGGATGCAAACACTCGGTATATTGATGTCTTAGTATGAACCTCTGATGATGTACCTCAATGGAGACTGACCTGCGTTTATGGAGAGCCAAGAGTTCAGCAACGACACTTGATGTGGACCTCACTCTGTGAGCTTCAGCCAATGTATGATTTTCCATGGTTAATGGCTGGTGATTTCAATGAATGTATGTGGAGTTTTGAACATTTGTCTGCAACACCCAGGGCCGAGTCTCAAATGGCAGCCTTCAGAGATGCTCTGGAAGTTTGTGGTTTAGCTGATCTGGGTTTTTCTGGTGTACCACATACGTATGACAATAAACGATCAGGTAATGCAAATGTGAAGGTCCGACTCGATCGGGCGGTAGCATCAAATACTTGGAGGAATATCTACCCTTACACATCGGTGCAACACCTAGTTACACCGTGCTCGGATCACGTGGCACTCCTGATTAAGGGAGAAGTAGAGGAGCCTCAAACTGAAAGGAAGAAATGTAGACAGTTTGAAATCATGTGGGAACGTGAACACACTCTACCAGAGGTAATCCAAAATGCGTGGTCTGTGGTGGGTGAGATTAAGGACTTGGGTGATGTGGGAAAGGCTCTTGGCAGTACAATGGCTAAGCTACATGAATGGAGCAAGGATAAATTTGGTAGTGTTAACGAGGAGCTTAGAAAGTCCCGATGCCAATTAGAGGAGCTTATGCATATGAGCGCAGACAGACAAGAGATTAGGAAGATTACTGACAGGATGAATGAACTTCTATATCGTGAGGAGATGATGTGGCTCCAAAGGTCACGCCTGACCTGGTTAAAAGAGGGGGATAGAAACACTAAATACTTCCATAGTAAAGCTGTATGGAGATCTAGGAAAAACAGAATTCGTAAGCTGATAGGTGATGATGGTGTAACGTATGAGGATGTGTCCACTTTGCATCAAATGGCTACTGATTATTTCCAAAAATTGTTTACTGCTGATGATAGCTTGGACCCGTCACCAGTAATTGAGTTACTTGAGCCTTGTATTTCTGAAGGGACTAATGAAAGCTTATGTGCAGAATTCTCTGATAAGGAAATATCGGATGCCCTTTTCCAAATTGGTCCCCTCAAGGCGCCGGGACCGGATGGATTTCCAGCTAGATTCTTTCAGCGCAATTGGGGTACTTTGAAAGGAAAAATCATTGGAGCAGTCATGGAATTTTTCAGAACAGGAGTGATGCCAGAGGGCGCCAATATAACCTCTATTGTTCTAATCCCAAAAGTGTCTAATCCAAGCAAGCTATCTGAATATCGGCCAATCAGTCTGTGCAATGTTGTCTACAAAGTAGTAGCAAAATGTCTAGTAAACAGAATGAGACCTTTACTTGATGATATTATCTCTCCGGCTCAAAGTGCCTTTGTCCCTGGACGAATGATCACTGACAACGCCTTGCTGGCCTTTGAATGTATTCACCATATTAAGCAAGAGAAAGATCCAACAAAAAGCTTTTGTGCTTATAAACTAGACCTGTCAAAGGCGTATGACAGGGTTGACTGGATTTTCTTGAGGCAAGTGATGCAAAAGATGGGTTTCTCTCACCGATTTGTTGATTGGATAATGATGTGTGTAACGTCGGTGAGGTATTCAGTTAAATTTAATGGAACCCTCTTGGATTCATTTGCACCGTCGCGCGGGCTTCGGCAAGGTGATCCATTATCCCCGTTCTTATTCCTTTTTGTTGCTGACGGTCTCTCAGCTCTATTCAATAAAGGAATTAATGATAACCTGATATCTCCGATTAAAATTTGTCGGCGTGCCCCGGGAGTTTCTCACTTATTATTTGCTGATGATACGTTGATATTCTTTAAAGCAACACAAGATCAAGCGTTGTGTGTCAAGCAAACATTGGATACATATGCTGCTTCAACTGGCCAGCTCATTAATCCTGCTAAATGTTCCTTGCTGTTTGGGGAATCTTGTCCTGATGATATTAAAGGTGTTATCCGTTCAACCCTTGGGGTCACCTCCTTGGTTTTTGAGGAGAAATACCTGGGATTGCCAACTCCGGATGGCCGCATGTCAAGAGGGAAGCTTCAAAATATACAAGCTCAATTGACAAAGAGATTGTTGATGTGGGGAGATGGCCACCTGGCTCAAGCTGGAAGAGAAGTCTTCATCAAGTCTGTAGCTCAAGCTTTGCCAACTTACTTAATGGGAGTTTTTAAGCTTCCTTATTCGGTTTGTGATGACCTAACAAGTCTGGCTAGGAATTTTTATTGGGGAGCAAAAGATGGCAAGAGGAAAACCCATTGGCGTGCATGGGAAAAATTACAAAAGCCTAAGAAGCAGGGTGGTCTTGGTTTCAGAGACTTTCGAATTTTCAATCAAGCGCTTCTTGCTCGACAAGCTTGGAGGTTGCTAGCTAAACCTGACAGCCTTTGTGCACGTGTACTGAAAGCTAAATATTATCCAAACGGCAGGCTTGAGGATACAGTGTTCTCTGGTAATCCCTCATCAACATGGCAAGCAATTTCGTATGGGCTGGACCTTCTGAAAAAAGGTCTTATATGGCGGGTTGGTAATGGACAGAGTATAAGAATATGGAGAGATTCATGGATTCCGAAACCTCATACATATAAGCCAATATCTCGGAAGAGGAGATGCAGACTCCGTTTTGTTTCAGAGTTACTCGATCAATTTGGTAATTGGAGAATGGACCTGCTTACCCAATATTTCCTGCCAGCGGATGTTACTGAAATATTGAAGATCAAACCTTCCTCACGTTTACTGACAGACCATCTTGCTTGGGCGCCAGAAAAGCATGGTTTATTTACAGTGAAGAGTTCATATTGGTTTGCAATGAATGAGAAGTGGCGAACTACGACTGAGTCAACAAGTTCAGCTCCTGATGGGAATAGGCATGTTTGGGATTTGATATGGAAGTCTGATGTTCCTCCGAAAGTTCAACACTTTGCTTGGCGCCTCGCTACTGATTCTCTTCCAACCTGGTTGAACAAACACAAGCGCACGCTTGAAACTTCTGGTCAATGCCCTGTGTGTGCAATGGAAACTGAAGATAATTTCCACCCCTTTTTCCGATGTCCATTAGCAAAACAGTTTTGGAACTTCATGGCTGAGAAGTGGCCGCTGCTAGAAATAAAACTGATACAGAACACCGGGAAGGATTGGTTACTTACTTTGCTCGGAAATCTTCCCAAGGAAAGCATCTGCAAAACTCTGATGACATTATGGCGTATTTGGCATATACGTAATGAAATAGTGCATGATAAACGGCCTCCTCCGATGGAAGCATCCCGACAATTCTTGATGTGCTACATGGACTCGCTTTTGCAGATTAAATACCACTCCAGTGAGGATATTATTAAGGGGAAATTTGTCCTGAACAATGAAGTGGTAAATCTACATAGACATGCTGAACATGCTATGCCGATCCTGCATTGGACCGCACCTCCACCTGGATGGTGCAAGCTTAACACTGATGGTTCCCTTGGAGCTGATGGGAATGCAGGTGCAGGTATGCTCGTTCGTGATTATAAGGGAGATATTATTGCTTCGGCTTGCCGTCAATTGTACAATTGCAGAGATGCCCTTGAATCTGAATTATGTGCGGCAAAGGAAGGACTAGCGCTGGCACTAAATTGTTGTACTCAACCCATTATCTTTGAGACTGATTGTTTGGAGATAGTTAAGCTGCTCCAAAATAACCACATGGATCGTTCAGTTAATGCGACCATAGTTGAAGATGTGAAGACCTTGCTGAAGGACCGTCATACCTGCATTACTCATGTAAAGAGAGCTCAGAACATTAGTAGCCATTTTTTGGCAAATTTTGCTAGGATGAATGGCCGAACGGAAGTGTGGTTAGCCTCTGGCCCAGAGGGTTTAGCTGACACTTGCAAAGATATTGTAATACCTGATGTTCTCTGAGTAATGCAGTTTATTCGCAAAAAAAAAAAAAAAAAAAAAAAGAGATGCATCTATCTGCGGACGTGTGCTTTGGCGTTTAGAGAGACGAGCTATTTTGTTGCAGCACTTGCCCGATCGTGTGAGCGCAGGTTGCAAGTGGTGCGGGACGGCCCGCTACGCCGCAACGCCGCAACGCGAAAAAGGCCTGCGCGGCGCCGCAACATGAACCGCGTTGGTACGTGCGGGATAAAGCGGTCAGCCCGCTAGGCCTGCACAGTCCCGCACCGCATACATAACACGCTTCCGTTCGCTCAAAAAAAACATAACAGGCTTCCGACGGCCACACTGAAGAAATTCCAATGCATCCGTTGTTTGCTTTCGCGCAGCGTAGCAGGGCTGGCTGGCTGGCTGACTCGGATCGTTGTCTTTTGACTGCCCCGCCTCCGGCTCCACTTGCGGACTGTTCTACAACAAATAGTGTAAGACATCTTTATTAATTTAAGAGCATTTTCAATAGGCGCGGTAAAATCTGCGCGCGCAAAATAAATCGCCTGTTTGACGCGCGCGGACGCCCGCACGAACCTCCAGCGGACGCGCGAAAAAGGGGCTCGCGCTAAATCTTTTACCGCGCCCGCGCTTTTGCGCTATCCCGCACAGGAAAGTTGGCGCTTCGGCTGGCGCGCGCTATAAAACGCCACGCGGGCGCGAAGCCAACCGCCCGGAAAGTTCAGTTTCTCCTCCACGTGTCGCTTCTCCTCCGCCTCTCGCCGCTCTTCCTGTCACGTCGCGCCCGCGCTGATGCTTCGTCTCCGGCGACAATGCCTCCGCGCCGTCGCTCCTCCTCCGGCTACTTCGGTGTTCGCGCGCGGCCGAGCGGACGCTTCGACGCCGATATCCGCTCCGGCAAGGAGCGCATCCGCCTCGGCACCTACGACACGGCACGAGGCAGCACGTGCGTCGAAATGTGGGTGGTGAATGCGGCGGTACGACGGTACGGCAGGCGAAGCGGCAAAACAGGGTGAGAGTTTCGGCCTGCAACGACCATTCCAAACAGGATAAATTCCAGCCGACGCGGGCTTGAAAGAGGGCCTGACAAAAAAATTACGGGCCAGACGGGGAACGGCCCAATTTTGCCCCCAAAAACCTCAAACCAGCCTACGAACGCCGTTAGGGCTGCGGTTTGAGGCATTTTTTTAATAATGTGAATGTGTCGACTAGGAATTTTTTGAAAACGTATGCTATTTTTAGAAATAAATACTAATAAATTCGTATTATTAAAAAAAATCGCGCAGTTACTCGAGGTCTGTTTAGGTCGTTCAGGATTGAACTTTCAGAGTGCAGTTCCGATATTTTGTTCAGGTTTGGACATTCAGTGCGCAGTTTGCGACGTTTGCGGGTGTATACGGTCAGCAGACGCCCTGCATTTCTGATCGACCAGCTAGCTACTTGTAACGGACCTGCTTGCGATCGGTCAATTACCAAGCTGCTGCTTTAATCGTGCCACGCGGGATAATGCGGGATGACGCTGGTTGCTGCAGTGCCCGCGCTACGTCTAGCAGTTAGTTGCGGCAAGCCGCGCGCTCCCGCAAATCTAGTGTCGTCCCGCTTTGCTCTTTCGCGGTTGGCCGCAACCCGCCCCGCTTGCAACCTGGCACGGGAGTATGCACGAGCAGCTGGCACCGGCAGTTCAGCACTTTGTCTGCGTCCAGCCGCGAGACGCGGGGGCTTTCAGGGGGGTTTGCGTTTGACCGAGCAAGCTCCGTCCTTCCTTCCACGTAATTATAAGACCAGCTGATGATAGATAACTTCGTGCGAAATGAACAACTCTTGCAATTAACTTTTTTTAGATTACTCCTGCACTTAACTGAGTAGTACTCCTGGAAAGCTCAATTCAATCAAGTTGACAGAAGAATAGGCCACCACTTGCGCAGTAAACTCGATTAAGTTGACTACTGTAGCACCCGTGGCACGGCACCGCGTGATCGTCACATGTTCAGTCCACATGTCCCCTTCCAGAAATGTTTTGTCTGTCCCACGCGTCGATGCATGCACCAGCTGACACGCTGAGCTGACCTATCAGGCGCCATAGATTGAGTCAAAATCGTTTTGTCCTTATTTTCCCTCTTTTTGAATGTTGCACGTTCGAGCCAAGGCACGGATCCTAGGCAGGCAAAGGCAAAGCCGACCATTTTCACGTGCAGGGGTTCTCATGTTTTTGGCCTTCCCAGGTTTGATTTGGGCTATTGCGAGGTGAGCCGAGGAGTCAATTGGGGGGCCTCCTATTCGCGCAATCCCTACTCTCCGCCCATTAGCGGGCTTAATACGCCCCGCATGCATGTGGGAGCGAGCGGGCCGCGGCCCATCTAGACGGTTTCCTTTTTCTGTTTATTCCATCGGTTCTCGTTTGGGTTTTGTCGATTTTTTGTTTTTTCTTTGTTCCTTCTTTTTTCCGGTTTGTCTGTTTTTCCTTTTTCTTTTTTTTCTTCTTTCTATTTTAAGTATTTTTCAAATTTGAGTAAATTTTAAATTTAAGCATTTTTCAAATTCGTCTAAATTTTAAAATTGAGTATTTTCATATTCGATTATTTTAAAATTCAAGCAAATTTTAAATTTGAGCAATTTTTAAATTCGAGCAAATTTTAAAATTTGAACATTTTTGCAACTCGATTTTTATTTTAGATATGTTTTTAATTCAATATTTGTGTCAGCTTCGTAAAAAAAGTTTGTACATCTGTCAGCCGTGGGTTCGAACTTGCGTCCTTTTCGCTCGTGAGGTAGATTCTGCTACCACTGAGCTACAGTTCCGCTCGTGTGCAACATGAGAAAATATTTTACTTATTTGGACGGAGAGAACAACATAATTGACCGGCCCAACAGAGGCGAGTGGAGGCGAGCCGCGCGTGTGCGCGTTATTCCCGCACGCACGCGGGCGGGGAATAGGGCAACCCTCCTATTCGGGGCCAATCCTATACACTGATTAGGGGCAATCCCTATTTGACACTCTATGCGTCCATTAGCCAGCAAACGCATACGCCTCCGATCGCTAAAACCTCTAAATGGGCCGGCCCAGCAGGAATATTGTGTCCTGGTTTGTTCCGGTTTTAGGAAAGTTCCAGAACCTTTCGATCGGGTTTTTGTAGTGGTTTTCTATTTTGTTTGTCTGAGCCGGTTTTCTCTAGTTTTTTCGATTTTCCGGTTTTCTATTTGCTTTTTTTTGTTTTGCTCTATTTTTCTTTCACAATATAAACATTATTTAAAATGCAAATTTTTTCGAATTTCAATAACTTTTTTAAAATACGAACATTTAAAAACTGAACACTTTTCAAATCCGAACAATTTTTCAAAATTGTAATTTTTTTTCTTCAAATTTGAACATTTTCAAAATACGAACAATTTACAAAACTGAACAATTTCTCACAACATACACTTTTTAAAACTGAACTTCTTTTAATCCAAACAAATTTTCAATATCTGAATGTTTTTAAAATTTGATCATTTTTCAAAATACAAACAATTTCTAAAAATATGAACTTTTTAAAATTGATTTTTTTTAGTCTGAATAAATTTTCAAACTGAATGTTTATCAAATATGAACATTTTTTAAAATTTGAATGATTTTCAAAATCTGTGTGTTTTTTGAATTCTAAACATTTTTCAAAATTTAAACATTTTGATATCTGAATATTGTATTTTCACAAAATATTTCAAAATTGACCAAAAAGATTGGAAAGAACGCAAAATGAAGTACGTATCGAACAGGGCACTCGGGGGAGCGAGGTAGTGCTAATGGGTCCATGGGGAACTGGGTTTAGCCCATTTTTTTTCCCGTTTCCCGTTTCCCGTTTTCTGTTTCTGTTTCTCTTTTTTTTTGGTTTTTTGTTTTCTTTTTATTATTCATTTTGTTCACAATCGAAAGATTTCAAATTTGAAAATAATTTAAATTCGGAAAGTTCAAATTTGAAAAGTGTTTAAATTTTTGAAAAGTTCAAAATTTAAATTTTTTGTATTTAACAAATGTTTATATTCGGAAAATGTTCAAATTTAAATATGTTTATTTTCGAAAAATGTTCAAATTTTGAAGAAAAATTAATTTTTTTAAATTGTACAATCTAATAAATGTTTAGATTTTGTTTTTTAATCAGAATTAAAAAAAACTTCTGGATTAAAAAAAAGAGCTTACCTGATGGACCGCGGCCCACTTTACAACCGCCAGGTCAGGGGTGTGCCGTGTGCGGCACCCCGTCCGCACCAACCCGATCGTTGTATATGATAGGAGCTCCCCCTATTCAGCGCTTGACACCCGGTAGCGCACCTATACCTCCCATGGGCCGGCCCACCACCCTCATCATCTTTTCCATCCTCAACGTGAGAAATCACGACATCTCATTTTCCCGTCCGCTGTTGTCGGCCAGGCCGCCTTACCTAATCATCCACCCGCCGCCAATCGGTTTGCCACCCCAAACCTCCATCTAACCCCCCAACCCCAATCTTCCGTGTCTAAGGCGACCTACTCACCCTAAAAATCTAAGACCTATTGCCGACAAGCTCCCACGCCGAAACCGTAAGACCCAGGATCCAACCCACTGAAATCATAAGTTTTCTTCCCTCACCTTCATCAGTGATGTTACGGCCAGCCGCCTAGGCGGCGAGGTTCACCAGACACCAGGTCGTCAACGTGTCATCTTCATCGTCTCCGGTGACATTGGTTGTCCTCATTGTCTTGACCATGCTTAACCGGCCTGTTGCGCCAGAAGGGTACGCATCGCCCCGCTATGGTCCAAATCGGGCGTGGCGTAGAAATTAATGGCATAGAAATTAACATATGGGCACACAACCAAAATAGCATAGAAATTAATCATATACTAGCACAAAATAATTGCATAAAAATTAACATATTGTCACTCAACTAGGAAAGTGGATTTTGTACTTACACTCATGGGCGTGGATGTTTCCGTCGCCGTCCATTTATTTCTCGAGATTCGTGCTCACCATTGTATGTGAAAAGATTACTTTCTCTCACCTCTTTTTATCCGAATCTCAAAGCGCAGAGTACAAAAGTATTTCCTCTCAACTAAACATCATACTATTTCGCCCATTCCACATAACAAGGTAGAACTCAAACAACAATGTAAAGATACAATAAAACATGTTCCTCTCCACCACGGCGACAAAAATGCAACATAAGTAGGCACGTAGGGTTTTAGGCATGGAGGAGTCCCTCGGCCGAATAGCATCTAGGGGAGAACTTTGCGGCTCCCATACATATGAGTGGCACGTATGGTCCCAGGTACATGGGGTGGTAGTGCGGGGCCCATAGGGCGTCGCTTGGCGGTTCTCTTCCGCGGTTGTTGGATCCTTTCAGAAACTCATTGATCCAATTCTCCTTCTTTGTTCCCGTTTCACGAAAATACCTGAAATAGACATAAACAGTGTTGACAAAAAAGTTTTTTGGCATTTATTAGCAAGTTAGTCCCCAAAATTATTAAAAATTGACAAGTAGCGTGGAAAATGCGCAACTAAAATTCAAAATAAATAAACATGTCTTTGATGCGTCGGTAGGGTCTTTTTTATCTCGTGCCACAGTGCAATTATAGAAGAAAAAAAAGTAGATTCTTAGTTGGATTCCGACCATGCCAAAACTCAAATTTGAGCAATTATGAAAGTTTCATCTATTGAATTTACGCATCAACCAGTTCATCAAAAAGTATGGAGATGGGAAAGGGGCAATATTTTCAAGACTCTCCTTGTTTCTAGGCTCTTCCAAGCCTTATATATGTGATCGGTAAAGGCCACGATCATTTTCATTAATAACATGTTGGCAAGGTCTTGAATTCAAAATATCTCAGCTCTCATTACCATATTGTATTTATGCAGAAGTTCAAACTGATGAGGAAGTGCGGGTAATACATTTCAAGATCATCAACATTAGGGCACGTGATAAAAATGAGATGACGATGAGCTAAAGCACAATTATCACCGAGGGAAGCAGAAATGGAGGGTAAAGATGACCAATGCTACACCTACGGAATCATCTTACGGGATTATCTTACGGATGGAACGTGGGTTAGCACGATTGGAGAGTTTGCAGTAGTTGCTCCGAATATTACTCATCCAGATTCACGGCAGATTGCCACGTCATCCCGTAAGACTTCTCCATAACAATCTGTCTCGTAAGTCCAGCATTATTAGGGTAAAGATAGAGAGGGACACACACGCATCCGCACGCACACGCCCAAATGCACCCACACGCGCACAAATGCACATACGGGCACACACAAACACACAATAATTTTTGGAGCTATCTTATCAACCAATCACGCACACAGTTGTGAGAGCGAATCAGATATGGCTTCTCCGACAATACTTTGTTCAAGCATGCGCTCGATAAGGATTAGGGTGGTTAAATTGATGTCGAAATGTTGCTGCAAATTGTTGGAATAAAGTTAATTTCGGCCCAGGCTCCAAAAATAAATATGTTCATATTAGCAAGGAGTAACATTGTACAGTATTTTCCTCAACAACCAATTGACAAAACAAAACCACATATGACAGTATAGGAGAAAATGGCAAACAAAAACTCTCCAGTACACAAATCCTCCACGCTAAACGCCACGAAAAACTCCTAATCTAGAAGTTCATACTCCCTATATTATCCTATAACATCATTCTCGTGGGAACATATATACTCCTAATCGACCGCCTTCTCTTGTACCTGAAGATACATACACGTAATATAATGGCGGCGTAAATCTGCAAATCGAACAAACTCCCCTGGAATGTCAGTAGTGTTGCATGTATGTAACCGGCGCTCACGAAGAAGCAGCAATGCCATCTGGGACTGGTGCCTGCCCCGGCCTCGTAATGGAGAAGGAGGCGTCCAGCCATCCTCCCTTCTTGGCGCGCTCGACGTAGCAGCTGAGCTGTTCCCTCGCGTCCGGCACGTCGAGCGCGAGGTCGTCGACGCAGTCGGCAACCCTCTCGAAGCCCTTGGTCATCTGGTTCGGCGTGATGAGGCCGCGGCCGTAGCACTCGTCGAGCAGCCCCCAGAGCCGCTCGTCCTTGCCCCGCTTCTCGATGATCGACACCAGCGCCTTTTTCACGACCTCGTGGTGGAAGAACGGCATGCCGAGCTCCTTGATGCACCGGCATGCCTCCCGTACGCCGCCGCCGCAGTCGTACTCTTGCAGGAGCTTGCTAACCTTTTCCTTCACCTCGCTCAGCTCCCACCCGGCCTTGCCGGTGCCGCCGCCGCCCCAGCACCGCAGGATCCGCTCCGCGGAGAGCTTTGCTCCCAGCAGGGCGTGGGCGTTCCGCAGCGCCAGCATTCCGGGGGAGCCCGCCGCCTTGCGGCGGCTTGCCTCCTCCTCCATCGCCTCCAGGTCCGACGGCGCGATCACCTCGTCGACCACGGACCTGGCAAAGAACATGGCCAGATCCTCGACGATAGCAGGGTTGTCCAGCGCGGCGTCCTCGGCGGCGTCGATCAGGAGGTGGAACCCTGCAACGACGTGTTCCGGTGGCATGCAGAGCGAGCACAGCAGCACGGAAGCCATCTCTTTCTCCCGGTTCTTCCGGTCCATCGCGGCGATGATCAGCTTCTTGACAAAGATGGCATTGACGGAGGGTGAGCACGATCTGTTCTCGGCCTCCAGCCTGCTCACCGACTCGATGATGTCCCCTGTCAAGAAGTACTCCTGTATGATCGACACGGCCTTCGCCTTGAGCTTCTTGACGGCGGCGTCGTCCTCGACGGCCTTCTTCGGCTCCGGGCCCAGCGGTTTCAGGGACGACGCGCACAGCCAGCCCTCCGACGAAGCCTTCAAGATTATGGATTTCAGGAGGCACCTCGCGTTCGGCACGTCGAGCGTCAAATCGTCAACAGAGTCGATCATCCGGTTGAAGCCTTTGATCATCTGGCTCTCGTTGATGACACCTTCGCGCGATGCCGACTTGAGGAAGTCCAGGATGTGGCCCTCGGCTGCCCCGCCACGCTCAATGGCAAGAACGACGGCGCGCTTGACGACGTCGTGGTGGAAGAAGGGGATCTTGAGGTCCCTGATGCACCGGAACGCCTCGGCCGTGTCGCCGGCGGCCAGGTACTCCTCCAGGATGTCGACGATCTTGGCCTTGGCCTCCTCGACGGTGATGTTCTTGATACCGCCCCACCTCTGCAGGATGATCTCCCCGTGGTGCGGCACGGACAGGTAGCTCTTGTCCGCCCTGTGGATGACCTCGGCGCCCTTGCACCCGTCCGGCAGGCACGGCAGCTGCTTCGCCAGGAACGCCGGTGGCAGGATGTCGTCGATGATGGCGCGGGCGACGAAGACGGCGAGGATGTCGACGGCGTCGGGGGTGTCGACGGAGAGGTCGTCGCAGGACTCGGTGAGCTTGCAGAAGCCCTTGTACACCTGCGGGCGGTCGATGACGTCGTTGTAGAGCGAGGACAGCAGTACGGCCGCCATCTCCTTCTCCCTGTCGTGCCGGTCCATGGCCACCGAGACCAGCTTCTTGACGAAGTAGTAGTGGTAGCACGGCACACGCAGCTCCCTCAGCTCGTTCGCCGTCGCGGCCACGTCGTCCGTGGAGAAGTACTCCTCCACGATCGTGGTGGCTTTCCTCTTGAAATCTATGAATTCCTGGGACGACACCGAAGGAGTCCGCAGCTGGTCCACGTCCTGAACCATTTTCCTTTCTGATCCGTAAAATCGCAGAGGAAATCTCAAGTCGATCGCGCCAAGAAATTTTGCAAGGATAAAAACTGTTTTAATTACCTCAGCGGCGCTTGGGCATTTGATCGGCGCGTGAGCGCGAGCAACGGAGCCTTTGGGGCTGCCGGACTCCATTGGGGAACTCTCTGCAATTTTTCGTTAATACCGTCCAATTAGGCGCCTTGAGGTGCAGATGCCTCCTGCATTCACCAGATGCAGGCGCCTTGGACACACAACTCGGGTTACATGTGCAGGTACGATCGATCAGTTAGAAAGGAATCAAAATGGAATGAAATGTTGAGGAGCTCCCGTGTTCAT
Organism: Lolium multiflorum; assembly: GCA_030979885.1. Taxonomy (NCBI): domain Eukaryota; kingdom Viridiplantae; phylum Streptophyta; class Magnoliopsida; order Poales; family Poaceae; genus Lolium; species Lolium multiflorum. The sequence continues at coordinate 362,323,085 of CM061750.1, forward strand.
TATTCTGTCTTCGCAGGGACAGCTCTGCCTCAGGGAGCGATTGAGAGAGAGCTGTGAAGAGCGAGCGCGGAAGATGGAATGGCTTTTATTTGTTCATGCATGCCTCCTCCCTGGGAAACGAATGGAAGGGGTAGCATGGCCGCACCGTGTCATCGCCGGAGTGGCTCACCCTACTGGTGTGTTTCTGGTCCAGGGAACCAGCGGATACGTGTTGGGATGGGCACGAGGCAATTGGACTTATAGATCCGATTTACCAGGATGCATGCCTTGAGATGAACCAATGGACATCCGTTGAGATAGAACCAGAAGAGGGAAGAGTTGGTCTCTTGAGACTTACGAGGGCACTCTGCTACTCTCATCTCTCGATATGGAGTGAAATGAATTGGCAGTCCCAGAAGTTACAGACGATGTCCAAAATGATCCTGAAACTCAGAAAACGCCTCAAAACAGTCCGAGAAGTTGTCCTCAATGTTCACATACGGTCCTGGATACGTATAAGAGGTGACGTGGAAATGAAAGTGGCCGCACAGAGGCGCCTCGGGCAGCCGCGCGCGATTCCACTTCTCTTTCATACTCCTAAAATTAAGGACAACTAATTTTTGTGTAGGCATGTGCATGCACATGTGGATCCTAGAATGAATTTGGGTCTGTTTAGTAGCGTACGGACCTCATTTTTGCATGGGTTTGAAAGAAGAACGGATCGTAGTTGCCTAGAGTCTTCCGCATTTTTTCACGAACCGAATATTAAATCAATGCTGGAACAGGTCTGGAGAAACGCCAAAATTGTCCGTTTCTACCGGACCTGTCCCATTGTTGCCTCTTTTTAACTCCATTGATGTAAACTTTAGCTCCGTGATGCAAAAGCAGAGAACAGACACGAGCCTCTTTAATCTCATTCCCTAATCCACTCCAAGTACTCTCCTTGTCTCTCCGGGAAGAGCTCCTCGACACCGGCCACGGACACGAGCTTCGCCACGGTCACAACGAGGGTCAGCAACGCCATGGACACGGTCTCAGCCACGGCAACGGATGAGCTCCCCCTCGCCTCGACACGAGCTCCGACACGGTCTCAATAGGGATGAGCGCCGCCGAGCTCCACCACAACCTCGACAGGGACGTGCTCCGTCGTGCCGGCGCGTGGCGGCAGCGCCGCCCTGCGGCCTCGCCGGCCTGCGCTCCGCGTCGCGTGCCCGCCGCCCCGCGCCTCGCCGGCCTGCGCCCGTGCCCGCGCAGCTCGGCAGTGCACCCGCCTTCCCGCACTCAGCCGCGTGTCCGCGCAGCTCGGCAGTGCACCCGCCTTCCCGCACTCAGCCGCGTGCCCGCGCTCGGCCTCGCCGCACCGCGCGCTCGCCCACGTCCGTGCGAATTTTTGGCAAAAAAGGACCACCTCCACGAGTGAATTGTCAAAAAGGACCACTTTTGAGTAAAATTGACAAAAAAGACCACCTGTGCCGTGGCGGCAAGCTCCCCCAAGCGACACATGGCACCTGCCACCACAGCCTGTGACGGCACGTACTGTTCATGATAGGTTCGTTGTATGGAACACGAAAGTGATGCAGGTTTGAACGGACCCTCGGTTATGCCTGTGCATGCATGATGCATGGATGCTGAAATAAATGGCAAACTCGTGCAAGTACAGGGAGGCTGTTAATTCAGAGATCTCCTTCTTCCAATGTATGTATGCGCATATATGGAATCTGGAGAGCGGTAACGCGGGCGCTGCTGCAGCTGACCGCCGACGCGATGACAACATGCACCACGCATGGGGGTGAATCATCCGGACGGCGGCCGAGCGCTTCCCACAATCTTTGCTGGGCGGTGTCCGGCCGCACGCGCCGGTGGTGGCGCACGATGAACTGAGATGGCATCGCCGCGCGGCCATCATGGGCCATGCAGGACCGTCTTAGTGGGTTCACTTACATTGCTACATCACCTATGTATGTATTTAGGACCGTGTATGGACATTGAGGACAAGTTCTGAGACTGTTTTGATGCATTTCCTAAGTTTCAGGACCATTTCAGACATTGCCGGCAACTTCTTGGATTGCCAATGCATTTCACTCCTCGATATGGAACAAGGGAAGAGTAAAGGGTGTGCCTATGTCTCAGTCGACTGAGATTTTCTTAAGTCTCAGTCACCTCAGAAAAGTGCAACTGCAGTTCAAAAAAATGTGTAACTCGGATCAGTTGCACTTTTCTAGTAGAAAAGTGCAATTGCACTTTTTTGACAGAAAAGTGCAACTCAAGTGCATTTTTGTGGGTGACTGAGACTTAAGGAATTCTCAGTTGACTGAGACATAGCAAAACCGAAAAGTAAAACTATGGTCCCCTCCTACATTCATTGCATGCACCTCCTTGTTTCAAGGCCAGCCACACACAGCCAACCAACGAGGAATTAAAGCCATGCACAGCCAATAACTGCCCGCAGCATTTCCTTTCTTCTAGCGCGAGTGAGGGGCAAATTTGAGAAGTTGGCCAAGCTTTGATGAAAAAATGAAAAAAAAAACGCCCTAAGCTAAGAGACAAAGTGAGTACGATTTTCTCAAAGGGAATTGGTAGTTCTTAGAACTTAGTTAGTGTTCAGTAGACTTTTCTAACGCTAGATTTGCATCGCGATTCTTGCACTTGAATTGTAAGTTGAGTTCCGACTGAGATTTTTCAATTGCAAGTGAGGTTGCAACTACAAAAGTGTCTTCAAACTATTAGATTTACTTTATCCGTGCTAATGATGAGTTGCGACATGGGTTGCAAGTAAATTGAGAACTAGTATATATAACAATTTAAAGTTGGACCAAATTTATTTAGAAAAAAATCTATATCTACAATATCGGTATACCGAAAATATACATCATGATGAATGTAACAATGTTGATTTGTTAATTGGTATCCCACATGTTTATATATTTTTCCACATACTTCGTCAAACTTCATAGCGACTCTTTTTTGATGTCGTCCAACATATCATGCGCTAGTGATAGGTGTTGTCCCTATCGCGTCACTCCCGTGAGGAGTCCGGGATGGAACCCTAACTCCCACCCGTCACCGCCCCTCCAACTCTCCTCCTCCTCCACCTTGTCGTCGTTCTTCTCCTTTGTCACTGCCGCCACAGGGTGCCGCCGGACGAAGCCTATTCCCCTTCAGAGGCGGTGGGGTTTCCCTATGTTCTCTCGCCCCTAATGGCGGCGCGGGCTGGCGCGTTGGGCTGGGGTGTGGCACGATCACTATACGCCATGGCGACATAGCTTTGGCAGTGACACGACGGACTGTGTCGTGGCACAACACACCTGCACACAGATTGCCATTGAGGGATGCAGTGGTCGAATGGCGGCTGGCGATGGGGCGACCTCATGTGGCAGATCTGGGCGCCCTATGCAGCGTGGCGATGTTTGGTGGTGGTCAACGGATCCACTGCGAAGTGATGTAGACTGGGTGGCCTCCTCCTTCTGCCGTAGGTGGTCGGCTTGGTCGCTCCAATCTACGTGTTGCTAGATGGAGTCTTGGTGATGGTTACGTCTTAACCTCCCAATTAACTCTTTCTGCTTCCCTCTAGGGGAAACCCCATATCCTTGGATCGGACCTCTACACCGTACACTTCTTGGGGGCATCAATCTTGGAGGTCTGCATTGTTGCGAGGGACCAATGGATGGTTTCTTGGAGGAGCGGTGTTGTTTCTAGAGCATCGACGAAGACGAGTCTCGGAGGCGTGTCACAACGTGATCTTGACAGCAACCACGTGATGTTCGACAGCTGCAGGGCGGAGACGCTATCTGGCGTGGTGGTGGCGTCGACGACAAGAATGATGAAGGTTATGAAGATTGCTCGGCGGTTCATTGGCGGTGACAACTCTTCTGTAGCGTATGCATGAGGTACTCGCTAAGTGTCTGACAGATCGGATGAGTGCTCAACTCTAATCACTTCACGATTGCACAAATAGGTGGAGGTGATTGCAAATACAATATATATTATCGTTGTGCAAAATGCATTATTAGATCACAACCAAGTGAATGCTCATACCGGCACATAGTCCTACGAATTTTTGGGCTTGGGCTTGTCATATTCATAATTAGGACATCCAAAACCTCCTTCCATGTTTGTCATTCCAATCATCACAACTCTTAGGGTCACATAAGATCACCGCACCAATAACAAGCTTGTTCCGTCCCTTCGGGAAAATTGCTAGGCCACCGGTCATCGGTGTGGATCCACTTCGTCGGTATGTCCTTCGGATCGGATGGTGCCTCCATACCTACAATAATTGTAAGAAAATTTGACAAAAGCATATTCAAACAACAAAAAAAAGATTGTGCCCAAAACTAGATCTAGGGTTTCTGGCACAAATCTATATCTAGGGTTTCCAAATGACAATAATACATAAAAAGGAGCACGAATCTAGATCTAGGGTTTCCAACACACATAGCAAAATACAAGAATGTAATTGGTTAAAAGCAAAGAGGATGCGGAAGAGTACCTTTTGGCATCAAGGGGAGTCCAAATCCACGATAAAATCGACCCAACAAAGAGAGATTTGAGACGTGGGTGAGGTGTGTGCGTGGGGTGGGGGAGGGAGGGGACGAACACAATGTGAACTGGGTGGGGTGGCTGAGTCACGCATGGTAGGGTTAGGCAGAACTTTAGGGTAGCGCCACTGGCTCCGACGCTACCGTGACCAGGGTAGCGCCGACGCCCCGCGCTGTGGGCTTAGCTTGCCACCGCTTTGACACGCTAGCAGATGGGTAGCGCCATGACGAGCGGCGCTACGACAAAGACGGTAGCGCCAGTGTGGCGGCTGGCGCTACCAAAAAAGGTTAGATTTTGATTTTTTTTGAAACAGAAGGTAGATCGTGCTGATGTTTCAAAAAAGGTTAAATTTGTCGACCTAGGACGGCAGGAAACTTAATTGTCCTATAACAAATCCAACTTGGTCTAAGCCCCTTCTCTCGGTCGCCCTAACCCTAGCACCACGCTCCTCCTTCCACCATTGCTCCTCGATTCCTTGTCTCCGTCGGCCTCGTGCCTTTCCTCTCAGCACGAGCCGACATGACGGCGGGGAAGTCGACCAAATCCACCGCCAAGCCCAAGGGCAGCAAGTAAGAACAATCTGATCGAATCTCTGTCGTATTCGTGCTGCCAATTGACCTCCTCTGCGTACTACTCAGGTTGGCGGTGAAGAAAAGGTTGGCAGTGAAGATCAATGAGGCGGACAAGTGGAAGCCTAGAACTGATTCCATGAAGGAGAGGAAGAAACCCGCGCCACAGCTCGGGAGCACGGCATCCTGGCTCGGCGCCTTGGCCCTCTTCCAGTGAGCTGAAATCCTCCGTCTACTGTTTCCTCAGATTGCCCGTCCTTTTCTTGTGAGGCTCCGTGCACGCTGATTATAATTTGATATGATCTTTTTTTTTTGAATTGTTAGGCGAGACTACCTCAAGGAGTTTAGGGAGAAGAATCCCAAAGATAAGTCCTCTCGTGATGCCGTAAGTTCAATGGCTGCTCAGTTACCTCTATCCGTGGCCAGCCATGATCATTATTGATTAATCTGTTTCTACTGAATCCTGGATGGGAAAAACTTCAGGTCTTTCGGAAAGCCTCCAAAGTGTGGAGTTCCTTGAGCAATTCGGTAAAACCGTGTCTAATTTTCTTTATCCAACTTATTGTTGTGCTGCTGACTGTTTGTTTGTTGATTCATTCCTGGCTGTGAGTTGCAGGACAAGGCTCCCTATGAAGCCAGGTCCCTGGCGGCAGCGTTACAGTACAGGAAGGACGTCGCAAAAACTGTTTTCTACAGAAAGGTAGTGATAGAGACCTAGCTCGTCTTACTTCACCTAAAATACTAGTAGCTTGTCTTTTTTATGACTCTTCAGATCGAGGCTTGTGATTTCTTTTTCCACCATATTTTTGTGTCCAACCAATATATTACTATTTATCTTCACTGGTGTTTAAATTGGTCATCTAAATAGGTAATCGCATCTACCTTACCTTTCACTGAAACAAAACAGTTGGGCCGTTTGCACGTTTGCCTTCTAGTTGATTCCTTGAACCTTGATGTCAGTTGGATATTTTACCCTTTACAGACATGGGACTTAAAACTCAAGCTGGAGGTGGAGATGGAGAAGATGAACCTGTGAACACAAAAGACTTACTAATATGAAATCTTATTTATTCTGCCTATATCATTTTGCTAGGTTACTAAAATGATAAGTAAGAACAAGATGGTGTGTGTGCGCTTGTTTCGTTATTTGAGAATTGTATTGCATGAATCCGATTAATGCATGTTTCGTGAGTTCCTCTCTCCATTTTACTATCAATGTGTGCCACTACAGATCAACTGATCTTTAATTATTATTCATTTTCATTGTCTAATGATTCTGAAATATTTCAGCCTTTTGACAATATTTTTCAAAAAACTTCCACAATGCTTAAGTGAACTTTTACTATTCAAGGCATATATTATGGAAAATGCTTCGAACCAGTCGACCGATTGTGCATTGTGATTGGTTATTCCGTTGCGGGTGCGTCCTGGTCGTAAGGGCCCATACCTTTTGAGGCCCAAATATATCTAACCGACTCGATTTCCTGATGTTTTCACACGGGCTTGCCTAATGTGCATATTCACTACTTTTTATTTTCATATGCGTTTTGTTGTGAAAACAAATGTGAGATGTTTCCATGTTTATCTGGAATTTGACACAACTCACCATGTTTTTCTCGGGTTTTTAGATGTTGCATAAGTGATTTAAAATGTAACAAATTGGTATGATTTTTATAGCGAAAGCACATGCAAATGTTGCAACGTTTTCGAGATTTTTAGTGATGTTTTACATGCTTTTTAAAATGTTGCTAACAAATTATTTTTCTGTTGCCATCGTTTGTTATTTTTGTTGAAACAGTTGGTGACTTTTATTGTGATAAATTTGCAGCGAAAAACTGTTGTTTTTATTGCTGCAAAAACATAAGGTGATGATTTTTGTTATAATACTCTCTTCTATCATATGATTTTTTCCTTCTTTCTTCTTTTTTCCTTTTTCTTTTTCTTTATGTCTCCTTGTTTTGGTTCTCTTTTCTGTTGGGTTTCATATCTAGCCTACCCTAACTTGCTTGGAAAAAAAGACTTTGATGTTGTTGTTGATGTTGTACTCTCTTCTATCCTATGGGTAAATCACCACTGCCATGACCACGGGTTGTTTTCTCAAAAAATGAGGGGGCAAAATGCAGAACTATGTCGTGGCTTCTTCTGGTCATCGGATCACGATCGGGCCATGCTTACTACACCCAATTGTTGGGCACCGATTGCCAATATTTTGGCGTTTAAATCAGCGAGAAATACAAAATTTTGCATAAGGTGATTTACTAAAACGGATTTGCTAATTCTCAGTATAATGAGATTTAGCTTAGGTCTTAATAGATTTTGTAACCGTCATATATTACGTGGATTTTCAAAAAATACCAATCGAGTGTGTGATTCGATCCGTGGACCTCTGGCTCGTTTTCGTAGTAAACTCCGCCTATTTACGATTTTGGCTAGTGTTGCTTTGTTCAAGAAATAGATACTGATAGTCTCTGTACCATATCATAAACGGTAGCTATAAAAATGTATTATTCTTTGTACTTTTAAATACTAGCACTTGAACTGGACGAACCAGTGGTCCGACCCGTAAACCGCGAACCCCGAGGCCTACTGGTTCGGGCGCCGATCCAGTTATTACAGAGAGCACATATCATAGTTTTATCATTATTCATTATAGTTGCAAGTTGAGAGTATGGCTGCAACTGAGATTTTTTTCAGTTGTGTGGGGTTGTGGCCAAGATTTTTTTTGTTGTATTTGAAACTTTTTTAGTTGTAAGTATGGTTGCAATTGAGGGTTTTTTTTGCAGTTGTAAGTGGAGCTGTAACTGAGATTATTTTTTCTAATTACAAGTATGGTTGCAACTTAGACATCGATGACGTTGGGACTCCAAGTGCAAAAAGTTGTGTTATCAGAGTATTTTCCCCACAAGGGTGACTTGAGGATTTATATCGAATTCTCGGGGAATGGGAAAGAGGTATCTATCCATCTCTTCTTGTAGCAATCCTACAAAATAAAATAAAACCTTATGTCTCCAACTCCACCGTATGATTGTCAAGCACAAGATTTCCTGTAAGTACAAGTAAAATAAAGTAGCAACTAAAGTAAAGGAAACTAAAAAAGTAAAGTAAAGTAAAGTAAGTAAAAGCAGTTAAGGTTTGTTTGTTTTGGGGCTTTTGTGTGCAAATAATATAACTAAATATTTTTGTATTTTCGGATTAAAATAGCGTGGCAAATAGAAAGTAAGATAAATGCAATGGAAAGGTGTTTCTTATGATTAAAATTGGACAGGTGCATGGGTTCACTTGACTATTCTCTCTTTTAAGTTGAAGTGGAAATAACAATTCATCAATGAGATATAAATAATATAACTTCAATATGTGTAAGATAAGCATTCATATGGGCATCATGTCCTTACATAGAGATGTGCAACACATATCTCTTATACTCCACAAGATAGGGAAAACTTCATACAATCTTGTATTAAGAATTAACAGAGTATAACCATTAGTATTTTGACATGATGTTTGAAAAGGTTGGAGGCATAACACAAATATTATACTTGGAATAGAAAGTGCTATGTAGGTAGTTATGATAGACATTTGGATTTGAGTTAAAATTGGAAACACTTATATGCTTGTGTGAGAATTCATAATAAAAAAATACTTAATGTTAAACATCTATGTATACTTGTAAGAAGCATCACTAAATAAGGCACATAGAAAATCATCACTCAAGAAAGCATTAGAATCTAGAAATACCATGCACAAAAAATTCAGCTTTTAGTTGGCATTTCTCGTTTTCTTTTCATAATTAACATGCAACTTATTTTTCTTTAAGCATTCAGAGACAGAAAGTTTAGTACATTAGCTCTCTCATAAGAATGATAAGTGTTCAATATGATGGTCCTTTTTATTTTAGAACAAAATTAGACACAAACAAAATAAAGATGCTCCAAGTTTTTAAGAAAATTTTATGTTGCTCAAAAAACAAAGTTTAGAAGTGTGCAAAACGAGAGTTTTAAAATGAGTCCAGTGGGGTGCCTTGGGCATACCCAAGCTTATGGTCTTCACCATTCTTGGATTGCTCTTGGTGTGGTGTTCCTCCATTCTCTGTGAAAAAACTTCAACACAAAACTTTTTCCCATTCTTTTCTATGGGGTGACGTTAGGGGTACACGAATAATATACAAGCTGCAATTTTCTTCAAAGATAATATTCAAGAAAAAACATTTTGGAATCCAAAAGAAAGGTGCAAACAAAAGAAGGCATGATTTGTCAAGAAATTTTGCTGCAGCAAAACTGATTTTTTTATACCACTTAGAAAAGTCAGAAATTTTAGACAATTTTTGTACATATATAGGATAAAAATTTTGAGCTACCATGAATTTATCAAGATTTTAGGAGTTACCAAAAAATTGTAAAAATCATGAACTAAAAAGTGCAACACAGGAATCAACAACTCTTATTTTGTTTTGCAACTTTATAACATTCAAATGGGTAAAAACTTGGTACTTAACTTAAAAACAAAGAGTAAAAAAATAAAACTTCTTGCTATAGCAAGAATGAAAAAAATATCTAGGTTTGCCCCCCGTAAATCACTTTCTTTATAGCCATATATCTAGGCTTACTTACTTGGCTCAAGTTGTATGGAGATCACGTGGTAGGTTGAATCTTGGTGTTAATTACTTCCTTCTTCTTTGAAAGTGCTCCATACACTTCTTATGTGGGAATTGGGATTTAACATTCCCCTCCTTTGAATCAATAATATCTCTTTTGGTTCTCAAAAATGGTCTTCCAAGAATTATAGGACTAGAGGTATTGCTACCCATATCGATAACAATAAAATCCACATGCAAATATGTCGCATGAAATTAAACCATAACATTATTAACTCTTCCTAATGTTTTTTTAGTTGAATCATCAACAAGTAAAAGATCTAGAGAGCATTTTTCCATGTTTTTTAGATTAAACAAATCATATAGCTCTTTAGATATAACTGAGATGCTTGATCCTAAATCTAGAATAGCATGGCGTGTCTATTTTTCTATAGAAATTAAAATCTTGGGGATCCCAGCATCCAAGCTTAAGTGGTATCATAGATTCATTGTTATACCTTTCTATCTTTTATTTAATAACATAATTAGCAATATAAGAGCCATAACTAGCTTTATAAATATTGATAGTCGGATCTTTAGATAATTTTTGAAGAATAGAAATTAATTCATGCAACGTACATTTATCAAGATCTAATAATGGCTCCCTTACATCACTAAGAATTTTCACTTCTTCTAATTTTTATCATTTGCATGCATAAGAGTTTTTTCTTCTTCATCAATAAGTATAGTAGTGTTTTCCTTTTATTCAATAGGTATAATAGTATTCTCTTCTTCCTCCTCTTCTTTTTCTTTGGTATAAATATCAGTTATCCTAGCATTCTTTAAACTCTTATAGACATGATCTTCTACTCACATACCATCTAGTATAGTAAATGCATCATAAGGCTTGTTGTATATGAAGAGAATGTCGGATTCTTTGTCTAAGAGACTCTTATTGTGTTGTTTAAGCCAAGGTAAAAACTATTTAATAGCATCCAATCTCTTAGCTCATGTTCTAAGTTGCAAGTAAACTTTTTAAATCTCCTCCAGGCTTGAACCATGGTTTCCCCTTCTAGTTGTGTATAGTCAAGTATGATTGTTTTTATGATTCAGAGTGCACTCCCCAAAATTTTCCAAAAATGATGCTCTAAAATTAAACCATGACTTTAAATCTTTTGTATGTGAAATTTCATACCATACTCTAGCTAATCCCATCAAGGAGTGCGGAAATAATTTAACTCTTAATATCCCATGATCTATATTAGGAGTTAATATTTTATCATAGAGTTTATCAAACTTTATAACATTCCACTCAACCGTTGTTGCATTTCCATCAGCAAATCTTGTGCTATAAATTGTGGTTATCATTTTGGGATTAATGTGGATTCCAAAACCTTTTGTGTGGTCCACGTGGCCACAAGTTTGTGTTGCCAATTTTATCTTTTTTTCCTTTGTCTAATCAGCTATAAGAAAATTTTGATACTAATTTTTATGTATTTTGTGTTTTAAAAGAAGGAACTAGAAATAAAGACTAAAAACAAGACCAATAAAATACTTTGAAAAATTGCACTAAGTTGAAGATGAAGATGACGGTGCTAGAAAATAGTCCGGCATTCGCCTTGAATTGTTGTGCTCCTAGCGTGATGAAGATGCAGTTGTGAGATGCTCTTCCTATTCCCTAGTAGCAGCGCCAGAAAATAGTCTTGATGACGTTGGGACTCCAAGTGCAGAGTATTGTGTCAGCAGAGTATTTTCCCCACAAGGGTGACTCGAGGGTTTATATCAAACTCTCGGGGAATGGGTAAAGAGGTATCTCTCCCTCTTTTCTTCTAGCAATCCTGCAAAATAAAATAAAGACTTGTGTCCCCAACTACATCGTGTGATTGTCAAGCACAAGGTTTCTTGTAAGTAAACTTAAAATAAAGTAGCAACTAAAGTAAAGTAAACTAAATAGGTAAATTAAACTAAGTAAAAGCAGTAAATGTTTGTTTGTTTTGGGGTTTTGTCTGCAAATAAGATAATTAAATATTTTTATATTTTCGGATTAAAATAGTGCACCAAATAGAAAGTAAGATAAATACAATGGAAAGGTCTTTCTTATGATTAAAATTAGACCGAAGGTTCATGTGTTCACTTGACTATTCTCTCTTTTAAGTTGTTGCGGGTAATAACAATTTACCAATGAGATATAAAGAATATAACTTCAATAGGTGTAAGATAGACATTCATATGGGCATCATGTCCTTACATAGAGATGTGTAACACATCTCTCTTATACTCCACAAGACAGTGAAAACTCCATGCAATCTTGTATTAAGAATTAACAGAGTATAGCCATAAGTATTTTGACATGTTGTTTGATTATCAAATATGCTACCTTGAACAAACAGGATCATCACTTTTTTCACGTGGCAAACATAGCACATGCATTCGCTTTATTCCTAGTGAGATAGCAAAAGAAAAGGCAAAATCATAATAGATCATGAATTGGTTGTCACTATCCAATCACTAAAACCATGATATTCTATCTAACACACATCACCCACACACGTTCTAGCATATAAGTTGGATCAGAACTAATTCTTAAAAATGGGGTTCATAATATGCATCTATTAATACATCTTACACAAAGTAGAGTCAAATCTCATAGCACAATATCATAGAATAAAAATTCACCACATATGAATTGCATATATGACCATAATCATGTTGGGCAGATCATATGGTAATAAGAACTATGAAAAACATGAGAGAAATAGATTAAGCTACTTCCACAAACCCGCAGTACAGAGGTGGACTACTCCCTCTTGATCATGGCGATGATGATGAAGACGTTGGAGAAGGTGGAGATCCCTCCGGCGGTAGCTCCGACAAAGTTTCCCTCTTCAATCTTCTGTGTTGCAGCCTCCGTTTTCGTGTTTCTGTGTTTCTGCGATCCTCCAGAAAATCCTCAGGGGTCATATATATATATATATATATATATATATATATATATATATATATTTTTAGGTCAAAATACGTTGATTCGCGAAAGAATCATGCGATATGGGCGATCGACGGCTGAAAGAGCATGGGTGGCGCGCCCTAGCAGGGTGGGCGCACCACCTGCACTATTTTGGCACTCACGCCTCTCCAGATCTGATCCAAAAGCCCATCTTGCTTCTCTTGATGAAAAAATGACGTCCGTGAAATTCTAGCTCAATTTGACTCTTTATAGGTTTCTAAAAGTGAAAAATACACAAAACTGGGTTGTCCTGTTCTGCAGAGTTATAACCCAAATAAAGGGGATCATTGGTAAATCCTCATAAATTAATATAAAACATGGTAATAACATCATATATGTTGCAAATATGTGGAATTCATGTTAATAAAATACAAAGTTCATGTATGCATTTTATATGCGTCAGTGCTGTAATGAAACTTTTTTTTTCAGTTGCATGTGTGGTTACAATTGATAATTTGTTCAGTTGCAATTGGAGTTGCAACTGAGATTGTTTTCTAGTTACAAGGGTCACTGCAACTAGTCTTTCTCAGCTGCAAGTATGATTGCAACCGAAACTTTCTAGAGCTGCAAGTGTGGTTGCAACTGATTTTTTTCAGTCGCCCATGGTTGCAGTTGGGAATTTTTTCAGTTGCAAGTGTGGTTGCAACAGTAATTTATTCAGTTACAACTGTGGTCGCAACCGAGATTTTCTCCAGTTACAAGTGTAGTTGCAACTGAGAATTTTTGAAAATTTCAAATTATGAGAATGTTACCAGTTTTTTTTGGCGCGTGATCTTATTTTACAGAATATGAGATGTAGAAAATTCAACTTGTGTGTTTCTAAAATAAAATTAGTTAGATTGTGAAAAAAAAACAACTATAAAAGACCTTGACATCATTCTAGGCTAAGGGCATCTCCAGCGGCGCGACGCAAACGGACGTTGTGCGATCGTTTGCGTCCGCTTTGACCGTAAATGCGTCTGCCACCCTCTCCAGCGGCGCGACGCAAAGTGATCGGGCCGTCCGCGGAGACGCAAACCTGGCCCAATTATGCGCCAGGTTTGCGTCTTTTCGGACGCGCAAAGTGTCTGCTCCGGTCTCAACCGGGCCGCGGCAGAGCCGCATCAAGGGCATCGCTTCGGCCATCGCTTCGCGGTCAGCGCTTCGCGTCTGCGCAGCCTTCGCCATGAATGTCGCGGCTGTTCGCGTGCACGGGCGGGCGGCGGCCGGGCTGGCGCCTTCAATGGCATCGTATCCGCGCGCGCCGCCAAAGTCCACCGGCCGCGTTGCTCGTTCGCCCACGCTCCACTCGCACCACAACCACCGCTCCGCCAAGAAGAACGACTTCGAGGCCTCCGGCAGCGGCAACAAGAAGGTGGCGCTCCCCGTCACGGTGGGAGGCTCATGCACGGCAAATGGGTGCCGTGCGACGCCGTCCGGGTGCCGGCGGCGGCTACCGCGCGGTGCCCATCCCTCCGACTGCGCGAGCCTGATCGGACCGCAGATCCGGCAGAGGCGGTATCGCCGGCGGACCTCCGTGCCGATCCGGCGTACGCCATCGACTCGAGCTTTGGCGTACGTACTGTCCACGGAGACGGACGTAGACGAAGGGCGGCTTCATGGGCGACGAGATTATCCCTTCGGCCGCACCGCTCGCTCGTCGTCGCGGCGCCGACGCGACGTCGCGACGCAGCACAACGACCGCGAGGAGGAGGACAACGACGAAGCCTACGCCGTGTACGACGACGACGACGACTACATCGAGGCGCTCGCGTACCAGCGAGGAGGTGAAGGACAGCGACGACTACGTCGCTCTCGTCTTCCACGAATGGCGCAGCCATGGCGGAGGGCCGAACTTCGACTTCCCGACAACATGACGGACGACGAGATGGCGAAGCTCGGCCTCGTCTCCGAGTACGACGCGCCGGCGCCGCCGCCGCCCGCTATGCCACCGTTGTGATGCCGTCGGGCTGTCGGATGAAGCCCTTCGACAGGCGCTCCTGGACTCGGCGGCACCTCCTCCACCGCCGCCACGCCTTATCCGGGCGCCTCCTCCACCGCCGCCACGCCCTTATGGCGGACGCCTCATCCGCCGCCACGCCACGCCGGGCGCCTCATCCACCGCCACACAGCGCAGCCTCCTCAACCTCGAGCACCGAGTGCGCCGCGTACGCTCCCCGGATGGCTGCGGCCGTGGGTCATACCGGAGGTCATCGTGCTCGACAACGACGAGGAGCAGCACGGCCACGATGCGCAACAGTAGGCGTTTAGGGTTTTTTTATGTTTTAAGTATGTAAATTATGTTTCATGTTTAAAAAAAATGATTCGTCTAAAAAAATGCGTCGTGTCGCTGGAGCCACCCCCGACGGAAACGGACGCGCGGTCGATTTCGACCAAAAGGGCCGACGCAAACGGACGCGCGGGGACGCTAAAATGCGTCGCGCCGCTGGAGATGCCCGAACTCTCAATCAGGGTTTTTTTTTTTCTCGGACAGAATTTCCGAGATTTCGGCGAAAACTGGCTTTACCGATTACCACCGAGAAAAATTAATACCGAACGAAATTCTCCTGTATTTAAATAATTTAGTCAAATATAAAAAAATTAAATAAATTTTGAACAAAATAGTGAGTTGGTTTGACAATTCTCGGCCGATATTTGGCCGGTATTTCCGATATTTCCGAAATTCCGGAATACCAGTATCCACCGATACTTTTTGCCTACCGAGAAAAAAAATCTTGCTCTCAATATGGTGAGCCATAGACTTCTCGGTTTCTTTATCTGTTTCTATCTTACTAAGATACTGGTGCAGCTTAAGGTGCTGGTGCTCACCCCACTCTAAGAGACCCTTATTAAAACTAATACGTATGTCGTGAACAACTAAACAAGGAAAGTGCACAAGGTCGGCGGGCTGGCGGGGTCACCCCACCAGCAGGCAGCAGCAGAGCTGGTCCAGTGGGTCTCGCGGCAACGTAGGCAGAAGCCCCAGCCACGCACGGCAGGATTCGCTGGAACATGCTTTGGGAGTTTTGCGTCAGTGCGTCACGCAGCTGGGGAGCATGCGTGCCTCCACCTCGACACCCACACCCGATCTCTCCTTCCCCAGTTGTACGGTACCTGAGCCACCCGATCACTGCCGACGTCTGCTAGACTGCTAGTCTAGCGAAGAAAATGCCACAGCGAACTCACGGGCAACCACACATCGACCTCATCTCTCAAAGTGCCAAGAAAATGTCGTGGTCGCTTTGCCGGAGTTATTTATCAGCTAATTATACCATCATCTCGAAAGCCCGATCGGGTTGAGGTGTCAAAACCCATCTTGTAGTTCCTTGCACGACGCAGCATGCTTGCTGCAGCTTTATTGAGAATAGTATTCTCATATTCAGTCATCTTGTTAACGATATGTGAGATTCAGACTTTCCTGCGAAGGCCGGTGCAACTGGTACGTAGTACGTGGATCCTCAAAATCTTTTGCATTTTCGTGGCTAGCTACTCGGATGACAAGGAAACCAATCTCCCATTTTGCTGGCTCTCGCGCGCGCGTGCCCGGGCCACGCTTCGTGATTCTTCCAGCCGCTACCACACGTGTACGTACAGCTCACCAGGACGCGTGCCGTAGCCTGTCGATCAGCTGCATAACGTCCCTTTCTAGCGATTCGTCAGAAACTTTTGAAACGTGCGTTCCATCACCTTCCAAGATTGCACAGTGCTCACCAATGAGATCGCCGTCTCTGTTTGGTTTTCCTGAATGGGCAGCTTTCCTCTGCAAAATAATATATCACCATTAGAGCTTAGAAGGTATACGTGGAGGGTTTTACAGGGCATGTCTATGCACGCACGCCATTGACTATCATCGGCCAAGCATGGGCTCCTCCTACAGCTTAGGAGCGTTGAGACGGGCGGTGGCACCTTCGTGCACGCTAATGGAGAAAAGAGGCAATCAACGGCGTATCACACTCACACACACAACCATCGACGAAGCACTGGTATGGGAATGGGACGGTGGCACCTTCGTGCACGCTAATGGAGAAAAGAGGCAATCAACGGCATACTACCATGTGGGCTGTCGCCGTTTTTATCTGATCTCGGCATGCAGTGTTACGGTGTACGGTTCGGTGATCTACCCGTCCGGCCGTCCGGGTCGTACGTGTGTCACCGTATAGCTGCGAGTGGATGATTGCATCTCATCTCTAGAGCCTACATACACGTCGTCAGTCGTCAGTCGACCTGTTCTGCAAGTCTTATCGGAAAAGAAAGCTACTATCTGTTTTTGGGGTTAGAGGTCGAGCTAGTTGGAGAACATGCTAAGTTTGTTGCACCTCGCACGTGTTCACTCCATTTTGGCACGGTTTGGCGCATTCTCGGAACACATTTAGCTATTACCTAAAATCGAAATCTCCTTCAGCTTGGGACAATGGCATTCCCACACGTGTCCGTACGTGTAGGACGCTGGCTGTTTCATTCCTCGAGCGCACTGTGTCTAGACAGAAGAGGTAGCATATCCGCGTCAGAGCGGCACTTGCAGCGACATTGTAGTTACCTTTTCGAGCGTTAACAGAAAGAGAGCGAGCGTTCTTCTTAACAGAGTCATGACGGCCCTATTAGTACTGCCACAACCCATCGCGAGGCTCCCCACCCTGCGCTCCCACCACCATCGTCTCGCCTTGCATCCTCCAATGCTTGCTTTCCCAAGTATTGGATTCGCTTCCTTTCCTCTTCTCTCGTGTTCCTGGTTGATAATCCAAATCGATTTGATACTTCGGTCTACAGATCCTACAAACTCGGCTCAACGTCGCGAGTAACCGCCATGTCGTCGTCGTCGTCCGATCCGTCGCTGGAGACGGTGGCGCCCCACGCGGCCGTCACCAGCGAGCGGAAGCTCAACCCGGACCTGCAGGAGCAGGTTCCCAAACCATGTAAGTATCCCTTAATTCCCCCTCCTTCTCCTCGGTCAGGTGCTGCTGTTCAAGTGTTGAGAGATCGGTGGGAATTTCTCTGCCCCTCCCGGCCGCGTCCTTTGTGGTGTTGGTTACTGAGGGAGTGACCAAGGGTTGGCGGTAAACGCTTCTCCTGTTCTCCGGACGCCCAGTAACAAGAAAATGGCCTTTTGCTTGTTTATTAGATGCGGAGGGCACGATAGAAGGGTCACAGGCGATCTATCGTCGCTTCTGCTACTGTTATTTCATTGGTTAAGCCTGAATAATGTTCTGTTTCTGGTCATCGTCGCTTCTGCTACTGTCTCCTCATTGGTTTAGCCTGAGAAAATATTCTGTTTCTGGTCAAATAGACGCGACTCGAAAGCGTCAAATACTTTTGTTAGCAGAACCATGCATTGTTCACTCCCACGGGTATCCCATCCCCGATGATTTTTCAGAACTCCTAGTATAGACTTACTCTTCTTTTCTTGCTGCATCGATCTCTGAGCTCGAACCGCATATGTATGCACAGACCTCGCGAGAGCCATGGCGGCCGTGGACCCGAGCCACCCAGAGGGGACCAAGGGGAGGGACACCCGCGGCATGAGCGTGCTCCAGCAGCACGTCGCCTTCTTCGACACCAACGGCGACGGGATCGTCTATCCATGGGACACTTTCAAAGGTTCGCCACGCTCCTCTCAACAACTTAAGGTTCACATTATTCAGTCCGATGTTTACAGTTTTGGACAAAGTCGTCAGATATATATGATGTCTCACCTTTTTTCCTTGTCCCGATGAGATTTGAATTCTCTGAACGTTTGCTTCTGCAGTTGTAAGTTACTACCAGTGACTATATTGGGCACCTCTTCCTTGTTATTTCAGGCCTGCGAGCAATAGGGGTCGGGTTCGGTACATCGCTAGCCAGCGCATTTTTCATCAACCTCGTCATGAGCTATCCTACTCAACCGGTAAGCAGGGCATCGATTCACACCATTTCAACATACGAATTTGAAAGATACGAGATTGCACCTGGTCTAACAGCATGGAGTCAACGATTTTTCTCATTTAAATATGATGCAAATAAATTCTTAGCAGAAATTCTGTTGGATTAACTCCTATTAAAGATCAATACAACCATCCTCGAATCAAAGAGATCCCTTGCACCATAATTTAAGTCTCCCAAATCTAACTACTGCGACTCAAGTCTCAGATGAATGACCTTATGTATTTGTTAATCCATGCTCCTTCTGTACCGGTTTATTAGCCCGATACGGAGTTCACGAAAAAAGTTTAACTATAAATTTAATCAAATAAATATAAATTATATGTCTAAAATTATACCTTTAAAATATATTTTGAATAAGAATCTAATGGTGTAATTATTATAACATATAATTCATATTTTGTAAACCAAATTTATGGTAAATTATTTTCCTTGAACTACATATCGATCTAATAAACCGGTGTGGAGAAAGTATGAAGTTGGAAACACGAGAGTGAAAAGATATCACTTCCATTAGGCCCAGTTTGTGGTTATTGTACTGTACTACGTTGCACATTATAATTTGGTTAGTTAGGATAGAATTCTGCGGCTACACCTTAATGTGAGGTGTTTCCAATCAACTTCCATAATAAATTAAATAAAAGCAGAGATTGGTGCGCATGGGCACTAGTGATCCCTTTTAAAAATGTAATTGAAAATTATATTTCTAAGTTTCATAAAAATCTGAAAAATAAATTATGATGTAGCCAGTATTGTATCCCACAAAAGTGTGAACTTTCAATTGGAAATAATGTGTATTTTGGGCTACACAAAAATAATAAATGTGTAGATCTAAGTATAGTGATTCGAATCTCAAAAAAGAAATCAGATTTTGTTGTTTTTGTGTAGCTCAGAAAATAAAACATTTGTAATTGAGATTTTATGCGGTAGTGGGATACATCATCAGCTCCTTTCAGAATTTTGTTACATAATTTTGTTTGAACACATAAATATAATTTTTGAATTTTTTAATACGATGAGAGCACTGGTAACACCAATAAGCCTTAATAAGGGGCACATGAATTTATGGTATTTATTTCATTGTAGAGTTGGATACCTTCTCCTCTACTCTCAATCCATATAAACAACATCCACAAGGCGAAGCATGGGAGTGATTCTGAAACATATGACACCGAAGGAAGGTATGGTTGCAAAGTGCACATGCAGCTGTCTCCCTTCCCGCCCCCACTTCCAAAAAAAGCACAAGTTAAATCCATTTCAAATATGATATTTCTAACTAACTTTTCGACTCTCTGCATAGGTTTGATCCATCAAAATTTGATGCTATATTCAGTAAGTTTGGTCGAACTCACCCAAATGCTCTGACAGAAGATGAGATTAGCACCATGCTCAAAAGCAACCGTAATATGTATGATTTTCTGGGCTGGTAAGTAACAATGCTCAATTAGCAAATAACCTTTGATCTTTGGTACTTATTTTCAGTTACCTTCTTAGAAAATTTTAATTCAGTGTTCAAAACCTTTTCTAGAAACACATATAGTGACTCCATACATAACACTTCTGATAGTCTCGTTCCAAGTATTTTTCAGTCCTGCAAGTTGTGTCCATTTGAAGCCTGTCCTTGAAAACTTGTATGTTTCTTAGGCGCTGAAAAGTATAATACGTAAATAAACTTGTCACCCCATCTTGTTCACACAGGAGCGCTGCCATCCTCGAATGGAAGATATTGTACAAAGTGGGAAAGGATAAAGAAGGCCTCTTACAACGCGAGACCGTCAGGGGCGTCTTCGATGGCAGCCTGTTCGAGCGGCTGCAGAACAACAAGAAATCTTCCTGAAAAATCGTTGTTCAGAGCAGTGTGTTATCAATGGAACAATTTCACTTGAAAATCTTTTCTTTCTTTAATTTGAGTTGTATACGTCGAATAAAAAATGTTTGATCCGTTTACGACCTGAACATTGTTTTTTGTTTACAAATGGAAGTGCACAAAAGGTGTGCCGTGGAACTTGTAACATGCATTCATGAATCATCCTTATATACCTTGCATAATTTGTGTAGAAAAAACCTTGTCCCGATTAATAGAGGTGTGCTTTTCTTTTCTTATTGTCGTGTAAATAATTTCAGCTTGGAGCATCATTAGTTCGATGTTGAGAAGATGCCAGCAAATATTTGTAAGAAAACTTTGGAAAAGCATCATTTCCTGAAACTAATGAAGGGGCAGACGTCCTCCATTACCACATCCAATCCCCATTTCCATCTCCATCGCTTGCGGCATTGCAACCAACAGTATAATTCTTCCAATCTTGAAAAAAAGTGTCAAGAAGTTATTATGAAAGTTGTACTAACTTTATATAAAATTTCCGACACTTATTATGGATTGAAGGGAGTATTGTTTTTAAGGCCCTCTCTAACTTATGGTTTGACCTTGCTTTTGGAGTTTTTACCGGTGCATGTACGTTAGAGCAAATATTCTGGGTGGATCCCTTCAGAGGGGTGGCGCATATATCCCTTTCTTCTGAAACAACTGTAATAGTTTACATTGTGGACTATAGGAGCATGTGTCGGTATCACTGATGCTTTGTGAAATGACAACTACATTGGGGTCCTCCCTTCTGCATGCATATATTCACATGCTGAAACTAAAACAACACGTTGATGTAACATACACATGCAAACAAACCACCATGTTTGTTATCAAAGAATTTCAAAAGCTTTCATTGGCCTGATTTAATGAAACGCGCAATTAACCTGAGTGACTCATGCAGACTAACCAAACTAAATGTGCCAAACATGAATATAATGAATCAACAAAGTAGAGACGTTATGCCTCATAAAATAGCCATACCATTGCACAATGAAAATCTAACAAATACAGCCAAAACAAATTGAGCAATTAGACATTTTGTGTCTCATATGAACCATCCAGATCATTGTGCAGTTGGAGAAAAAATAGTTGTATCTCCAACTCCTGAAGTTGGCAATTTTGTAATTATTGGCCAACAAAGATGGTGCCTCACGCAAACAAGCAATATAATCATTGTGTGCCTCAAATAGACTAGCCAGATCAATTTAGACAAACAAAATATCAAACATTGTGTGCTTCACATTCCTTTAGACCTCCTCGTCCGCGTCGCTCCCAGGGAGGCGACACGGGCGACCAAGCTCAGCCCCCGAGCCGTCTACCTCCTCCGTCTGCTCCCCTCGTCGCCGCCAGGCGCAGCCAGCGGGCAAAGCCCGTCTGGTAGCCGGCGGCGGCGGGCCCTCCTCCCTCGTGCGCGGGGGTCTCCGGCTGGAGCGGCGCGACGCCCTGGACGGCGGGCTGCTGGCGGCGGAGCACGGGCGCCGGGGCGGCGGCCCCGGACATCTTCGGCAGGTTCGGCGGCCGTGGTGGCTGTGCGGGCAGTGCCACGGCCTGAGCGTCGTCGGCGGGTGCTCCAGCTCTTCCGTGCGGGCCAGATCTGGGCTTGGAGGGCTCGATCTGGGCCTTGCACTGGCGTGGGAGGTGGCCGGCGCGGCGACGTGCGGCATGGGCGGCGGCGAGGTCCTTCGTTGGCGGGCAGGGGCTGGAACTGGGCCTGGGAGGGCCCGATCTGGGCCTGCTCGGAGCTGGTGCTCGCCGGCGCTGGCACGCCGGGGCGGCGGCCCCGGGGACGCGGTGGTGGAGGGGTTTGGGGCGGCCGGCTTTGCCTCGGCACGGAGGTTGCGCGGAGGACGGCGGATCTTGGGGTGTCTCGGCGCGACGGTCGCGTGGAGGCTGCTCCCAGCTTCGTCGGTGTCCCGGTGGCCGTGGTGGGCCACTGCGTGTGGCAGGCTGCCATTGTTGGCACCTGCAAGCCCTTGGCAGAGGTGAGCCATGGCGCATGGACGGCGGCGCGGCGTTTGGTGGTCCGGGCGTTGGTCCCGCAACGTCCCGGGGACGGCGGTAAGTTGGCATGAGGAGCTGGCCTACCGTGCGTGGAGGCCGGAGCGGCGGCTCCGGGAACAAGGCGTGTTGATGATATGCCCTGGCTGTGTGGGCGGCAGGGCATGTCTCCGTGGCGTGGGCGGCGCCCCTGTTGCGGTGGTTTGTGCTCATCCGGGGTTTGGGCTGTGTTTGACAGTGGCGGTGTTGTAGGTCTCCGGACGAAAGTCTTGCCCGACTCGGTCGGTGCCGGCAACGACGACGCTCGAGGGCGCCGTTCTCCTCCTTGGAGGCGTTGGCCGTGGAGTCCACACACACCTCCGCCTATCATTCCGGGGTGAAAACCCAAATCCTGCTGCGCTGGATTGAATGACGGCGGCGTCTCTGGACGTCGTGACCTCCTTGGAGGCGTCATTTTTTGGAATGTTTGGGAGCCACCTCCGGCAATGCCTGACTGCTGCTTGGGTTGACGTTTTCGTGTTCCGTCGGTGCGCGAGTGCCGCTGGCTTGCTTTGCGGCCTGCCTCACCCCTCGAAGCTTGAAAGGCCTAGCCGCTCTGACTTCCTTTCCAGGGACGTGGACCGGGCAGTCGCGGCGCTTTGCCGTCGTGCTAGTGCCATTCGGCGGCGCTCCAGACCTGGTTTATCCAGGTCGTGTGGCCAGGTGTGCGGGTTTTCGCCGGTTTTCTGTGCCGTGTGTGGTTTTCTCTTGTCTGGTTTTCCTTATAAACTGGACACGGTGTTGTGTTTGTATCGGTTTTCGGCCAGTTTCCCTTATAAACTGGCCAAATTTCCCTCTCCTTAATGAAAAGGCAGAGCTCCTGCCGGTTGCTCCAAAAAAAAAAAAACATTGTGTGCTTCATATCAATAGCTAGATTATTCCAATGTCATCGGCCAAATAAAAGGAGAGGACAAACAAATTAACCCTTTTGTGCCCAAACAATAGTTAAATGCAACCAAAATTAGCACAATGTTTTTTATAATGCCTAAACTATAAGATTTCCAACGTTGAAGGTAGCATTGTATTAATTATTAGCCAAATCATCAAGAACCTTAGACAAATAAGCAAATGAAATAGTATGCACCTTATACTGAAAACCTAGAGGGTCGATGAAGAAATTAAGAATTGTATGGCTAGTATAGAGCGGCAGATTGTGTAAATTAAGAAGAATGTGACATTGTTTTAATCATGATCCAAATTAAAAAAAGTCACAAACAAGCAACAAAAGCATTATGCACATCATCTAGACTACCAGCAAGAAAATGAGGGAAGCAATCGAACACCACGTGCATAGACTACCATATCATTACAAGATGGACATCCTACATATATAGAATCAATTAGATGCGTACAAGCTCTATTATACTCATTATACCCATAAAAACCGTTACAATACGTGCCATTTGTTTAAGCATCAATCAACTCAATAAAAGCAAATGACTAATAACTAGTTAAACCATCATATATGTGGCATTTGTTTAATCAACTTAATACGTGGCATTTGTTTAATCATCAATCCATAAGAACCGTTACAATACGTGGCATTTGTTCATGTACGAATGAAATTCAACAAATATGGAAGTCTGAGGAAGTGCATACATAATGACCATTATATATGTTTAAAAGTTCGAAAGTCTTCTCTTTCTCTTGGAGATGGCATGTACTTAACTATTTTAGAAATCTCTGAATACTTTGGGCATTCATTGTTTTTGAAAAATACATAAGTACGCGAAAGGAATTATTGAAAACAAGCAAGGAAGAAGGAGAAGCACCCTATGGCGGGGCCAAAAGTGTGTGCCATGTCATAGGTGAATCTCCGCCTCCCAAACTCTGTTTTGTCTTCACAACTCCATCTTTACCTATGACCCCTGAATATATAACCCTCTCTGTTGTTCTTGTCCCACACTTAGTATTTTTGATGCAAATATTATTTTCAATGCTCATGTCTTTCCAAAATGTCATGTAGATCGCCATCGTGTCTTCCAAGAGCTCGTACCAAGGATCTTCTAATGAAGAGGATGAAGAATATGGGCGTGATTGGTTGCTCACGGACCCGTTTCTCGTATCTAGCGGGCCAAAAATCAGCCAATTGGTTGCCTGGTCCGTCTCAAAATCTCGGCACGCACGCGGAGGCACGGTCGATTCCACCGTTTCGAACAAGCCAAGCTCATATCAAGCGAAAAGGGGAAAAGTTGTGTCCCGCCCATGCAAGCTCGGTGATGGCGGGAGCATGCGCGTATTCCCGAAAATACGGCGGGAGAAATTTCGTCACCTCATGCCGATTTGAACAGTATATATCACCGATGGGCTCACCGCCCAGATTCCCGCCTCCATCTCCCCTCTTTTCGAGCTCACCGCCCTGACAAGGAGGTTCACCGACGGTCAGGTAAGCGGCGGCTTCTACCCGGTAGTTGATGGAGGGCGGCGGCAAGCGGTCTTCCACTTCTTCTCCGAGCTCGACAACTGGTTCTTCTCCGATGAAGGTGAGTTTCCAAATCCTTGATAAATAGGATGTGTGACCATGTCGTAGATATCGATAGGGTAATCGGTAGATGTATGGTTGCTTGCTGGTACTCATCCTTACTCAATCTTGCTCAGTGTATGAAGATTTTGCCCTTGTTTTTTTTGAGAAATGATGGCTGCTTTTTTCTAGGACGAAGGGCAAGCGACTCTCGACTCTCGACATGAGTCTGCTAGCCCACAAAGGTGGTTCCTTCCCAGTTGGCTCGACCATCCCCCATACAAAGCGAGGATGAAGGGGATGACGTGGCTGCATGAGAAGACGAGAAAATCAGCTAATGATAACTCCTACTAGAAGGACCTGGCGCGCGTTGCTGCGCACGTTTCTCTGTTATTGTGTCGCCACAAAAATGCATATTTTCTTTCACATTTTTCAAATGTTGGCTTGTGTATTTACATTTTTAGTTGCATGTTAAGGTCTGTTTTTTATTTAGTCAAGTGCAATGAAACAGAAAAATGCAGAAGATGTATGACAAAAGCACATAGCTGTGCAATATGTACTCAGTACAAAAAAAATATATCGGGGCTATGCAACATACGCAATTTCTCATTACAGCTTCTCCAGTAAAAAAAAAAGCCTTTGCTGCAACCATAGATTTGATAGATGTGCATAACTTGTTGCTACTACTTTACTCAATAACCCTAGTTACTTGAGAGATAAAAAAACAAATATAAAATCAAAACCTTTATATTCAGCTAGAAGTTTATATGTCACTGTGTCACAATGACCTACGAACTTCTAGAAAGAATTTAGGAGGAAAAAAGTATATTCGATGCCGATACCGACTTCGACATATTTTAGCAACAATTACACATATACACAGTTTGAGAAATCTCTACTATATTAAAGCTCTAGAGGTGGTGTCCCATGGTAGGTCGTCCTCTCCTCTGCTCACCCGCAAGAAGAAAACTGCCACAATGTCCCGCACGTCTTAACGCTAAAAAACCAAAAAAAAAAAACCAAACCAGGCACACCCGCTCCCAATCTTCAGTCCAAAGATCCCATCGTCGTCCGCCGCCTCCGTCCCCTCCTCAGCCTCTCGCTGCGCCGACCGACGCAGACCCCAGCTTCATCGCGCAGCACCACCGGCAACACACGACGCCATGGCGATGCCGCCTTATTCCCCGCCTCGACTCCAACCGCCGGTCTGCCCCGTGCGGGTCAATCCATGGCAACCGCCGGTCAGCTTCTTGCGCGGCAACTGCAAATCATGGAGGTCGTGATGATTACCACCTCGACCAGTACAGTATTCTCAAAGCTCTCCTCACCCTTGTTCTCCTCTGGCCTCTCCGCCAGCGCTCTCGAATCCGGCGACCGACCAGCTGCCGCCGCCGGGATACATCGGAGCGCAGAACCGGCACGACGCCGCCGGCAGTGGCCCCGCTGCCGCGCCGTCCCCCACCAGCAAGACAGGAGGGCGTGCACAGAACGTCTTCATCCTCCTTACGCCGCATCTCTGGATGACGAAGTGTTGGTCTGCTTCACTTCTCGACATCGTCTCCGTGCATCTCCCCCAACGCACTGCTGCTGCTTGCTCATTGAGTATGACTTATATTATTTATGAGTGCAGGTGGAGGCCGTGATTCCAGAGCAGTGTACAATCGCACTTCTGCTGGTCAAGGAGGTAATAAACATTTGTGTATTCAGTAGGCCTCAAGACTTTTGCTGTTGGAAGCATGGAAAGACATATCAAATCATCTCCTAGATTATTCTTTAAACTATACATAAACTACATGCTCAAATTAGAGTCCACGAGGTCAATTCGAAATTAGAGGTTGTGGTACACACTGGTATACCAACAATTGAGTGCTGCACTTAGTTTTGGTGCGTACTGGCAAACCACTCCATTGAAGAGATTCATTTGAATGTGATACCTCAAACTGATATGCTAATAGCATAGTCAAGATCTATTGTTTTCTTCATCGCCAAATAAAAATATCATTTGTTCTTTTGCGGTTCATTACTTCAATCTTATATGCTAAAAGAAACCATATAGTTCCTTATATGCACTTTGCCATTTGTCAACTTCTAGGCTTATCCAAAAAAAAATTAAAATTTTAAAATACTCAGCCACCGCACCTGTAGATTACAGATTGCCCCGGCAGCTCAAAGCAACACCCAGCACATGTGTTTGCCTCTGTTCAGTGTAGCATGAAGTTGTGTTTTGTTTTGATCGTTTCTAATATATGCGCATTAAGTTTAGTATCTGAGTGCATATGTCATCAGTATAGCGCGCTGATACTGTTGAACCAACAACACTCATCCTGCTACTTATTTGTGTATTGACATTGTGACATGGGATATGATGGGAACTAGAACAATAGGTGTTCTGAATTTAGGACTACAAGATGATTGCTGTTGGGCTTTTCACTGAATGATTTGGATTAGTATATTTCATTAACGTTCCTCACAGCCATGACTTGGTTAAACAGTAGTGTTTACAGATGCATCTAGGTGAGACGGACTCTTGTTTAGTAGAGATAGTAGCTGGTTGCATGTTTACCACAAGTTTATCACTGTGGTTATTCGGTTTGATTCATAAATATTGCAGGTCTAGGCGGTGGTTCTCGAGGGGACATCGTAGCATTGTTGGAGACGCTTGCGAGGTACACAGCGGAGTCCTGCTTTCACAACTTTGTGCTGGGTCAGGAGGTAATGGATAATCGTGCATAATGATCATGTAGAACAAGCAACGAAATCTTAGTTCGTCCACTCAAGAGACATGAAAGGATCATTACACATCAAACTCTCCTGACATTAGAGATTTACTTTAGGCCCGTGGCAAGTTCAAATCGGTCAAACAAACCAGCATACATAGAAAGAGAAAATAGCAAACCCCACGCATCCACAATCAGATATCATAAAACGCTTATCATAATATAATATGGTGTCAAGGTTATATTTCATAGTTCTGTAATTCAATAGCCAGTATTGGCTTGACAATTATTTGGTTCTGGAAACCTGAAGAGCGGTGTATTCTTTCCTCCTTTTGACAAGCATACAAGTTAACATGCTATTTTTTTTGCAAATACATGACCAAGGTTTGCATTATTGGGCACATGATCTGGAGGAAGTTAACTTAGCAACAAAGTTAGTAGGGACCCTATCTCTCTGCCTCTGATAGTCTGCCAAGCATTCAACAATGTGAGAATTCTTGCAAACATGAAACCTGAATCTGTAGCAAATAACTGTGTCATGGCCTATGTTAAACATGATCACTGAATGGCCT
The DNA here is from genome assembly GCA_030979885.1 of Lolium multiflorum. Classification (NCBI taxonomy): domain Eukaryota; kingdom Viridiplantae; phylum Streptophyta; class Magnoliopsida; order Poales; family Poaceae; genus Lolium; species Lolium multiflorum. The sequence continues at coordinate 362,351,292 of CM061750.1, forward strand.
CACTTTAAAAAGACTGTAGCATGATAAAAACAAACCCTGCTAATGATATTCCTTTATGAAAACAAGCATATTGTCCTGTGTAGATTGTTAGTTGATCCATCACACAATTTTGTAACTTGCTATATTTCTAGGTGAAACAGTAATTATCTATTTTTTTCAGGAGATCTTTGAACCTGGACAGTATTTTTGGATCCTCTCCTGAAAAATAAAAGGGCCAACTTATTATTGATATAGAGCTGCAGGTCAGCACATGTTGCTTATCTTTCCCCTATAGCCTTATGGTTATTATTTTCTGGTCATTTCATATTCTCTCTGCCTACAATTGTTCTTAATTTGCCTCCCAATTTTCATGCATTTCTGGGACAGTAAGGTTTTCTTTGGCAGTGCACAACTATTGAACCTCACATCCAGGACTTGGTTATACAGTAGAATTTACAGATTTTTTTTTAGATAAAAGGCACTCAAGTGCCCAACTTTGAATTAACAAAGCCACCAACGGCGAGAATGATACATAGTGTTGAACCCAGCTTACAGAACGACACCACACACCCACACGAACTACCGAAGAAGCTACAACCGGAAGCGTGATCAACGAACTCAGCCAAAGCGCCTACGAGACTCGGAGAAGAGCTGGAGTCTACAATGTTGGGCCGGAGCTCACTCGAGAGCGAGCCATTTTCACGCGCGCCTCAACAAAGCTCCTCCGACGCAGAAACGCCACCGGAAGCCGACCACCACCGGGGGCCAACCCTCGTTGCTCACAAACCGAACAACATCGCCAAGGAAGCTCGACAAGGGAAGGGCACGAAGCAAGCTTTGCCGAGGATCGCCAGACGAAGAGCCAACACCAAGAGGCACCGCACCTCCGCCGCACAACTAACGGAGAGCCACATGCCATGAACTCCAAGGCGGTATCTTCAAGAAGAGCATGGCGCCAAAGCGTCGCTACCGCCCGATCCAGAGATCTTGGGTTTTCAGCCGGAGGTCGTGGATGAACTGAGCGCCGCCACACTGACGCCTTCAACAAGGGAACGACGTCCACATACGTCGCCGTCGTGGCCCAAACGGGCAAGGGTTTCCCCCGGCAATAGCACTCTGCCCATCCACACATGGAAGCGGTCGCCGCCGTAGCAACATCTGCCCCGCTGTCACAGCATGTGGCTCGTCGGAACCATGCCGCCCACACGGCCGAGGCTCCCAACCAGCACCCGAGTCTCTGGCTCGCCCACCAACCAGCAGAACTCCCACCGTCCGGGGCCGCCGCCCCGGCGTCCCACCTCTGCATACTGACAACCTAGGGGAGACCAAAGGACAACGTCGAGTGGCCACCGACCGCCACCCAAGGCGCAGGCCGGCCACCGCAACCAGCACCACCGAAGCAAGACGCGAGGAGATCCGAACCGAACCTGCGAAAGCATCCACCTTCAGCCCCCATGGCTGTCGGCGCCAGCAGATCTGGGACGGAGACGGCTCGAAGGGGACCAGGCCCCTGCCTTGGTCCGCACCCGCGGAGGCCCAAGGAGCCGCCTCCACTGCACCAGGCGGCCTCCACGTCGAGCCCGAGCAAGCGTTGTGCCGCTGTCTGCCGTGCATCACGCCGCGCCGGTCGTCATCCGCGCCGCCGTCGCCTCCACCAGACCGACAGGGCAGAGGCCGCGCCGCCCGCCGTCAAGGTCACTCCGGGGAGGGACCAAGGCCGCGAGCACGCCAAGGGGAGCGCCGTCTCCACGCCGACGCCGGAGCTCCACGCCGCCACGCCCGACGCCAAGCGCGGCGCTCTCACCGGCAGCGGACGGCCCGCACCGCCACCACCGCGGGAGGGAGAGGGGGGCCGCCGGCGCCGCGCGGGCTTTGCCCGGCGACGCCCTCTGGCGGCGGGGAGGGGATGGGCCACTGGCTCCCGGCCGCTCGCGGGAGCGGCTCGAGAGCGCGCTAGGGTTTTTCAGATGCTTTTCTAGAATTTACAGATTCATCTAGGGAAAACATTATCTATGGTCCTACTCACATCTACTTTCTAGCTCTGTTCTCCTTGTTCCGTTTTCTTCCTTGAGCTCCTCCTTCCTAAAAAAATTCAGCAACAAGGTAAAATTTAGTACAAGAAAACTGAGTTTCTTCCAAACAAATTATGGAGAAATCAAATTTCAGTACAAGGAAATATTTAGTACCTTTATAAAATTCACAGAACAAGGAAAAAATCAGTATCTTCAAATAAGGTAATAAATTAGCCATGATTAGGGCAGTTAATGACTCTGCTGTAATAAAGGAAGTGGAACAACCCCTGCTCCTCACTATCCTAAACTATGTACTTGTTCTTCTGCAGGAACGGTTGTCACTGCAGAAAATTTATGTGCTCAGTAATGCAAAATATACATAGTCCAGGAATTTACCTTCACAATCTTATTTCGTCTACAAAACCAATTATACTTTTGCATGACAATAAATTTCTGTAGCACTGGTGGCATCAAACTTGAGAATTAAATAAATAATGGGAGTACGCATCAGTGGCATCATTCTCCTTGTTTAGCACCATGTGTAGTTGGAAGTACCCTGGTAATTTACTAGGTAACTTACATAGCGGCCATAGCATACGCATGGAAAGCATGATGCTATTGATATTGCTATATATACTACATGCTACTAGGATCAATTTTTACCAACTATATAAACGAAGAACTTGCTGATATGCCAATAGTTAAGATTTCAGAAAAATAGACTGAATGGGCGTAGATAGTCATCTCACCTGTAGACTTACTTTGTTGCTGCCATGCTATCTTGTCGTTATGTCAACTTAATGTAGCTGAGAATTCTAAATAGTGCTTTCCTATTTAGGAAAAACTTATTCTTCATCGAGTATGCCCATGAGTGTGCCACAAATAAATTAATAAAAACCTGTTTATAGTGGACTCAGTGATTCAACCAAGCACTATTAGTTGTACAAGAAAAAAAGCTCTAGATTTGTTACATGTTTCCAAACTGATATTTTTGTTACTCCCTCTGATTCATAATAATTGACTTCAATATGGATGTATTTAGAACTAAAATGTGTATAAATACATCCATATTAGAGTCAATTAATATGAACCGGAGGGAGTACATTTTTCCATTTGTCATGCAGCCAATGGCTCGAAGTGGGTGCATTGGAATGCTATCCTTCTTAGTGTCACCAGACACGTGTAGGCGGAGGGCTGACCGATACGCTGAAACCTTGGCCTCCATTGCAACTCTTGCGCATCATCCCTACAAGCCGGATTCCCCATACATGAAACAAACATTTCATGCTTTGATGATGACCGACTTCATGAGGAAAATATCGCGTATGAGGCTGGAGAATGCTAGCTACGCTGGCATGCCCTGACACCAAGCCATGAGCTCGCTTCTTAGACCTCACCATATGGTGAATGTTAGGTTTATTTCCTAATATAAACCGTTCATTTCTGTAGCTACTATCTGCCATGATGAACAGAAGACGATGTTGGAACAAATAAACGCCGCTTCACACGAACCCAACCGAGGAGAATGATCGCTCAACGGCGTGGCCATACACGCTGGAGAAGTTATAGTGGTACTGTCAAGTGCTGGGTTAAAATGACAGCTGTACATCTATCTCTTAATAAGCTGATCATGTATCTCTTGTAAGCTCAGGACTCCGAATCAGCAATTTTTTAGTCATAACTTATGGATTTGTTATCATGACTCCTACATATGATTGGAGCATTAAGAATAATAATATGAAAGGCAAGTAGTGGTGACATAAATTTGTTTTTCCATGTGTGTTTTCTATTTGGGAGAATTGCAAGTGACATTGAACCAAAATTTTACGTGCAACATGATATAGATAATGTGCTTGTTTTTATCTGATCATGTAACATCGATTAACTATAGAATTAACTGCCATGGTTTTATTATACATATTTAAAATTAACTTGTACTTTCTAGCTCCTTTCTCCTTCCGTTTGCTCCCTCGAGCCCCTTCCTATAAAATTTCAGCAACAAGGTAAATTTTAGCACAAGAAATCTGAATTTCTTCAAAACAAATTATGGAGAAATCAAATTTCTGGGCGAGCTTGGCGAGCCCCGCTTCCCCTCCTAACCCTAACCTCTTCCCCCACCCCCCTCGCCCCGCCGCCGCCGATGGTCGCCGCCGGGCCTGGCCCGTGCGGTTGACGGCGGCGGCGAGGCCCCCCTCCTCGTGGTCGGCTGGCGGAGGCTCAGCGCCCCGCTCGAAGCAGGTTCCCCTCGCGATCTTGGCGGCGGCGTCCGGACGACGGCTGCGGGCGGCGCCGTCTGGCCTGCGTCTGCGGGCGGCGCGTGCGGCAGGAGCAGCGGGCGGCGGCGCATGCGGCAGGAGCAGCGGGCGGCGGCGCGTCGGGCGTCGCTCCGCCTGGGCGGCGTTCGGGAGGGCGCTGGGCGCTGGGTGGTTTCGGCCGGCTGGGCAGGGGCCCGGCCCCGTTCGAGCCCCCACCCCCCTCGCGTCTCCTCCTCCGCCGGATCTCGCACTGCCGGCAGCCGGGGTGGTTGCTGGCCACGGATCAAGCTGCGGAAGTCTCCGTCCTTTCCTCAGATCTGGCGCCGGAGAGAGCCGTGGTGGCTGTGGGCGGTCTTGATCTTTGGAGTTGCTCAATCATTTGGTGGTCTGCGTGGGGCAGATGCCGGTGAGGTCGGTCGTCGCCTGTTCGGGAGTGGTTGTTCTGCGTCGGTGGCGGTTCTCGGTGCTCTGTTGCGGTCCGGCGGCGCGAGGAGTTTGGTTCCAAGGCGGCGGCCTTGGTCGGTGGGAACCTTGCTGGTTGACGGGCGAGCCAGAGGTTCTGGTGCTGGTCGGTGTCCATGCTCGTGCGGGCGGCGTGGTCGCGGCGAGCCGTGTGTTGTGGCGGGCAAGAAGGAGAGGCTACGCCGAGGGGAAACCCTTGCCCGTTTGGGCCATGACGGCGACGTCCGCGGACGCCGTCCCCTTCTTGAAGGCGTCATGAGGCTTCTCTCCTTCTTCCGACTATCTCCGGGTGAAAACCCAAGATCCCCGGATCGGGCGATGGCGGCACTCCGGTGTCGCGATCTTCTTGAAGACATCGTCTTGGAGTCCACAACATGTAGCTCTCCGAAGGTTGTGTGGCGAAGGTGGCTTCGTTTGGCGATCTTCGGCAAGGCTTGCTACGTCCCCTTCCCTGGTCGAGCCTCCTTGGTGCTACTTCTCGGTCTGTGAGCAACGCGGCTCGGTCCTCGGTGGTGGTCGGCTTCTGGTGGCGCTTCTGCGACGGAGGAGTGTTGTTGAGGCGCGCGTGAAAATGGCTCGCTCTCGGGTGAGCTCCGGCCCGACACTGTAGACTCCAGCTCTTCTTCGAGTCCTCGTAGGCGCTTTGGCTGAGCTTCTTGGTCGCGCTTCCGGCTGTAGCTTCTTCGGTAGTTCGTGTGGGTGTGTGGTGTCGTTCTGTAAGCTGGGTTCAGCACTTTGTATCGTTTTCGCCGTTGCTGGCTTTGTTAATTCAAAATCGGGCACTTGAGTGCCTATTATCTAAAAAAAGAAATCAAATTTCTGTACAAGGGAATATTTAGTAGCTTCATAAATTTTACAGAACAAGGGAAAAAATTCAGTAGCTTCAAGTAAGATAATAAATTAGCCATCGATTAGGTCAGTTAATTACTATGATTTATTATGCAGTAATAAACAAGTTGAACAACCCCCGCAGCTCATCACTGTAGTAAACTATGTAAACACTTGTTCTACTACAGGAATAATTGTCTAAGAATTAGGCTCAATTCTATCTACAAGAATTATAATCATCCTTCGATAAATTAGTATTGCACTTTTTATGTGCTAATGTTCCTCATGATTATTTTTGCCCTACACTTCTTCGTGGCGATTATATATTTTTAGTTTAACCAATAATTCTGCTCTCTTTTTTAAGTGTAAATATCAATAAATATGGAAAATAACTCATAAGACTAACATACACTTTATTTTTCTATGCATGTCGAATATGAGTTTTAAATTTATCTATCTTTACTTTTGCATGCCATGTTGTTACTGAAAGAACTTGCTTCGAGGGAATGTGTTGGAAAGAAAAAAAAACTTAAATGCAACATCATATGTCCTATTACATTGTGATGAAGAAACTTGTATAAAAAACCGTGGCAACGCACGGGCATTCAACTAGTACTTATAAATTAACCATGTAAAGTAGTAGATAACTTCACAAAAATACAATAAATTGTTTATTTTGTAAGTGAAGTGAATAGACACCTACAACTAATATTATTGACAATTAATTAAAACCCATACAATATCCCACGCTAACAAACTGACCAATTGCAGAACATCATCCAATTAACACACCATAACTCGAGAAGCATGCCCTGCTAGTCAAGGAAGCTTCCTAGAAAACAAACATACTGGTGTGGAGAAGTAAATATGGATTTTATAACTGGAAATTAGACCAGAGTCAAATCAACGTTACGTGTAAAATCCATTGAAACACACCTAACTTCTGTGAAATCTAGCTTAACTCGGTCATTTGTGAAAAAAATACATGGTTTGACGGCAGGACCTACTGGATGGTGGCACATAGTAGTACAACACTCTTTTAGCAATTTGGGGAACATGGATTAATACATATAAATGAGCTCTCTGGTGCACAAGATTCAGGTTATCTAGTGGCAGATATCTATTGCGGTGTATAAGTTTAGCTTTGATGAAACTACTGGACATGTATACTTCCAGATTTTTTTTCAAGGGGATCCAAAATTTAGATTTGTTCTGATGAGCTCTGCGCCAGTCTATGGAACATATTGTGTTTAGGTAATTATCTACCTAGCCGACCTCGTGATGTTCTTCTTGATGTACTAAATGGTTATATTTCTGTAGCCTTAAAAAACAATCAAAACAGCACCATGCTTTGTTTTTCTTTAAATTCTCAAATTAACCTGAAAAGTGATTATACAAACCATTTCAGAGAAAACAACTGTGTGGCCAAATATGCTCAGAGGCAACTATGTTAGTAAAGATAGGCTAAAATCAGGAATCAAAAACTTGTAGAGCTTTCACAATCATATATAAGCGCCGGATCAGTAAGCATGCAATTCATCCGTATACGCTGGAATGATTCTATGACTGATCACAGAAAATACACTACAAAATACCTCGATATTCTAGTTTTCCCGTATGGAACTAAGTTCCAAAGCAATGCATTTGTTTTGACCGGACATACGTATGTCCAGGCATCTAGATTAGTAGAATGCTCTAAACAGGATCTGCATTTCCAGGAGTAAACGGGATCATCAAAGTATTTTACCTGCTTTTTTCCTGCAAATGGTATGTTATCGTCCTAAAACAGAGTGCAACGTGATCTTTTTCTGCTTCTGAAATACCTGCATCAAAAAAAGGACCAAAGAGAGAGCACAATTGTGCTCATGCATGTATATTAGACAAAATCCTTTGAATCAAACTTCTTTTATCACAAAGATACGCAGTTTCCAAAGATACAGTGGATTGCATTGTACTCTGACTGGGCAGAACTGTGTCCGTGCATTATAAAACATGAAGAATAGGAAGAAATGAGTGCATGCGGTTGTAGGGATCTGCTAGCTCGAGATCGGAGGCAGGGAAGCAATGGTGTATGGCTCGATGATGCAGATCTGGAAAGTCGTTGTAGTGTTCCGCACCTATGCTACCGTCTGATTTGCGACTTGGTTGTTGCTAGACTATCAATGATCCTAGGCAGTTGTGCTTCCGCTGTGTTGCACGTTTTCAACTTGTCCGCCCAGCAACAATTGGAACATCTGCCACGAAACCTCAAACAAATTTCATAGCAATGAGAACCAATGCAAATAAACTCAACAAAGCTCACTCACCACAGGAGGAAGGTGTGTTCTCCAACACAAATCTCTAAAAATATTTACACCAAAGAGAATTAGAAAATATAAGAAACCAGCTAGGCTCAATTCGCCAAGAACCACAATTTGACAAAACTAACCAAGTATATATACTTGTGTTTTGTTTTTCAGTAAGGCATAATGATTGGGCTACATGAACAAGTTCACCACTATGTATCCTGTTGCAATAATCAGAACTGAAATGGCATACTTTGCATAAGAGTAAAGTTTTTTGCGGTTCAAAGTTGCTCAAAATTTTAGGCCAGAAATTAAATATCTTTAGGTATATTGGACACCTGCAAATGGTTCTAGGAATCTTGGAAATGGTTCATACATATAGCTTTGCAAGTGAACTGCCGGAGAAGGATACACAAAATACTGGAATGAAAGAAATGGTAGTACCAGACTACCAGCTACTTCTGAAATTTTATCTGCTTTGGTGAGAGTATTAGCTCTGTCAGTCTCAAGGTACACTAAATTATAGAAACCTTTTATCATTAACGGTGAAGGCTTACATTTATCTTCTTTACTTTATACTCGCTCAAGTTTTTTCTGAATTAATAATCACCACAAATATGAACTCAAATCTTGGATAGACGAAACCATTCACAGTCCATTAAAAGACATTCAGATTCATCTATCCAACAGCTTGTTCTGCTAGACCATATAATTACAAAAAAGATAAAGATGGGAAGGGAGAAATCAGAGGAGACCAGGAGACCATACCTCCAGGCTCCGGCCGGTTCGACCTAGAGTAGGGCGGACGGCTGATCGGAGAGAGGAGACCACCAGCACCTCGTGGAAAGCCCGGCTTGCAGATTCTGCGGTCATCCAGGAGATCCGGTCGAAGGCGGGTCAGACCTTCAATGATGGTGAGGAGTGGCCGTGGCGGCCCTGGCCTCCATGGCGGTGCTGCCGAGCTCACTAGCGGCAGGAAGGCTAAGCAGCACGTGCGGGTCACATCAAGGGTCAGAGGGGAGGGCCGGTGAGGAGCAGTGGGAAGAAAGACCCGACGGCGGAGAGGCACACGAGTCACGAGTGGTGGCGCATGTGAGATGTGACGGCATCGCTCCAGGGCTTCGGGAGGGGGCCAGACAACGATTGTGTGAGAAATCCGGAGAGGTGGGGGAGGCGGGCTTACCGACGGCAGAGGAAAGAGAGGAGGCTGAGGGATTCATGTTGGCGAATATCAAAGGACGGCGGCGGCGATGAAGAGTGGCGCAAAGGGTGGGGATGGAGAGCGGCAGCGATGCTATTCGGTCTCCAACTCCGAGGGTAACGACGCACGGCATACTTCCCCGGTCAAAGTGTCAAACACAACAGCCAACCGACTCAGCGCCACCGTCCACCATCCAGCTACAACACGAAACGTTAAACGCTGACATGTACTGACGTGGGCATTACCCTTCGAGTAACCGATGTTGCCTTATCCCATATTTCCTGATTGGAGGCCCATGAAGGCGTTTGGAGGCAAGGCAGCCCATCAAGATGGCGTACTAAAAGATTCCTTGACGAGCAAGGTGGAGAAGCAGCCGAACAAGGAAGGATTAGATCTAAAACTACTGTAAACCTAGTCGTGCTCGGTTAGACCTCTTGAGACCTGGCCTCCTATATAAAGGCCAGGAGAGGGGCTGCCGAGGGACACAATCAATCTTAGCAATCTTAGCCACCGTAAGCTTAGAACTAAGTCATCGTTAAGCCTAGCATCTCGACGAGATCATAGCCGAACTATTCGGCACCCCATTGTAACCTATTTTCCATCATAATCAAGAACAGACAAGCAGGACGTAAGGGTTTTACCTCATCGAGGGCCCCGAACCTGGGTAAATCGCTCCCCCGTTTGTCTGTGAACCGATGTCTCGTGTCAGCTTGCAGGATTCCATCAACCCTAAGCCCCTATCGGAGGGCATTGCCGAGGAGCACCCTCGACAATTGGCGCCGTCTGTGGGAAACCACGGCACATCGGCAGCACCAGTCACGTCTGCAGCATTCGTACTCGAGTCACCAACGCCACCAGATCCGGAAGACCCGATCCGCTGCGAATCCTTCGAGTTCATATCACACCTTGAACCCCCGCACTCAATCCCTGCGGAATCGCACGACGGTATGACCACCACTTTTGGGGGCGTTCACTTCATCATCGACTCCGGAGGCTTCCTTCGCCTCCCTAGGTCAGGTACATCTGTTTCGAGGACCCCAGTTTCGACAGGTGGAGCGCCGGCAGCTACTTCGGTAAACCCACCCAGAAGCAACCGAGGAAGTTTGGACACCACGACAGGGCGAAAGAAGAGGCAGAGGGACTCGCGTTACGAGGACGAAGGACATACAAACCCACACCCTCGCCGGTCCGAACGAGGGCAGGAGGACATCCGACCGATCCATGGCCGCGCCCGCTCGCCGCATCTATCAGCTACAGAGCAGCTTGCGGCGCCATGTTACCTCCACTCTTACATTGATCCGAAGGATGGTCAAGAGAAATCCAGCCACCTGTTAAGGAATTGCCGACACTTCTTGGAGATTCGACAGTTCTGCGACGATCTTAGAGCCGAAGCCTTATCGAGGGTTCACATAATGGAGAAGAAAACAGGGTCTTACAACTATCCGCCAGAGCCGTATGTACCAGAGCCATATGAACCAATGGAAAAGTATATACCAGCCGAAGTGTTCCCAGAGCCATGTGGGCAGGTCAACATGATCCATAAAACCAACTTTTCAAAGAGGGAAATCAAGAAATTCTCGAGGTAAAGTATGCGGAAGTTGCCATGGTTGACACACCCGAATTCATCGACTGGTCGGAGCAAAGTATCTCCTTCGACAGGACATACCACCCAAAGGCCGTCCCTAGACCAGATCATGCAGCCCTCGTCCTTGAGGCGCAAATCGGGGGGTACAACATGAGCAAGGTATTCATGGATGGAGGAAGTGGCTTAAACTTGTTGTTTGCAAACACGATGAAGGCGATGGGTTTAACAGTCGACATGTTAAGAGAGTCCGACAGGATTCCACGGCATCATACCAACTCGAACCGCTTATTCCCTAGGCAAAACATCGTTGGACGTAGTTTTCGGCACACCAGGCAACTTCAGAAGGGAGAAAATTGAGTTTGAGGTTGTCGACTGGGAATCTCAGTATCATGCCATCCTCGGCAGACCCGCCTTCGCCAAATTCATGGCGGTACCTCATTATGCGTACCTAAAACTGAAGATGCCTGGCAACAATGGGACCCCAATAACTGTCCATGGGAGTTTTGCTCGGTCGACACTTGCGACAGGGAGTTCCAAAGATTGCCTCAAAATTCGGAGCCAGGGAAGAACTCAATGCGATCGACGCTACCATAGATCACGCACAGCCACCAGCCGACAATCGAAACGTAAGATCCGACGAGTTCGACGCCGCAAAGGAAGCCAAGAAGCTGCAGGTGCATCCCACTGACCCGAAGAAAACATTCAATACGACGGCTGACCTTACGATCGCATAGGAAGGCGCGCTCATCGAGTTCCTCCGTGAGCGCTGGGAGATATTTGCATGGGAACCATCCGACATGCCAGGTGTAACATCCCAAAAATTTCAAAACAAAACAAATGAGTTTCCCTAGTTCCAAATTTTGGAACCAACAAAAACTTTTATTAAATTAAGATTGATACATAATAAGCTTGCATAATTCTTGTGCTCTTGCCATGATTGCTTGTTATTAGTATTTGAAATAATATTAAACCCTAAAGACTCACCCCTCCTCTCATCATTCTAGTGAAAATAAAATAAAAGGAAATTAAATAGGAAAAAGGCATATATGCTTATGGCTACAATTATAAATATTTACCCTAGACCTTTTCACTTTACCTAAAGGATTGGAAAGGCTTTATAAATCTTATATAGTACTTCTTAAATCATTTCTATGTTGAAACCAAAAAGAACAAAAAGAAAACTAAAAATGCCATAGAGGCATATGAGAGAAAAATAGTAAATAAGGGAATTTAAGAAAACTAACCCTATGACTTGTTGTGAATGGTTGGATCACCTCCATATATCATTTCAACATTCAACAAAACCAATTGGGCCAAACCAAGTCAAAGGTCAAAATAAAATACCACATATGCATATGTGACACATGGGCATTTCACCAAACATTGACCTATGTCTTCAAACCTTGACCAAATGGTGTGAAACCCTCTCTAAACCTAATATAACAATAAATGGACCCTAACCCATGTCCAAGTGAAGCAAGAACAACCCTAGTACAAGTTTATGAAAATTTGACACCTCATCTCTTATGTATTAAGGCCAAATTTGCAAATCTTTGAACAAGACCAGTTGATTTAGTTTCAATGCTCTTAAAATGTTTCTAAACTCATAAGAACCACATTAGAGTCAACCAAAGTCAAATCAAATGGATAGAAATCAAATAGGGAGAGAATTCCCAAAATTCACTCACATACACATATGCCAAAATGCAAATCCTTCACTAAGGCTATAATTGCTTGCTTCCTTGCTTCTAAAATGTTTTAATATGATAAACTAACACAATTGCATCTTTGGATCATGAATCAAATCAAGAAAAATAAGGATTTCAACATACATGTGATAATGGTCATTTGGGTGAAAAATATTTTCTTCACCACTTTACACCCCTGTAATTCTTAAAACCTAATCTAAACTTTGTCAACCAAAGCCATGTCATCCAAGACCATGTCAAGGTGAGTACTTTTCATGTTGACCATCATGGATAATATTGACTAGGTTGACCAGAATAAGATTGACAAGTGGAGACTTTGAATTAATGTGAAGATGAGCACATTTTGGAATTCTTGCAAACCTTGATCAAATTGACCACCACCACCATCATTCAATCCCATTTAATATGTAACAAAGATCCACCAAAAAGAATTCCAAAATTCCAAGTTTGTGTTCATGCGGCCATTGTGTCGAGCACCTTGTGTGCACAAATCTGGAAATGTGAAACATGCTATAAACCTCTGGTCCAAAGCCTCCACCACTTTCTTTTGGTGATCATCACACGCTTGTACCTCCCCTGCATCAAGACCTGTACTGGTGTGGTCGAGTAAAGTACAGCCATGATCAAGAAACCCACCATGCCGGCCATGCTAGACACCACCATGCCACCCTACCTCTCCACTCATCCCTGGCCACATCCACCTTGTCCTGGAGCATCACCGAACCTCCCTGAGCATGCCTGTACCATCCCTATGCAAAGAAACGCACCACATTGGCCGAGCCCGGCGCGCCCATGCACGCCCAGAACGTGCCAGGCACGCGGTGAGCGCGCCCTGGCCTGTCCCTGGACGCGCCCGAGCACACCGTCGGCCCGTTGCCCTCGTCCACCTATCCCTCTCTCACTTTGCACTCTCACGGCCCTCTACGCCCGCAACCCGCTAGACAAACTCGCTAGCCCGCGCGTACACCCTAGCCCTCGCCATGATCAACTCCCTGCCGCGCCGGTACTGCCCGCACTCGATCGTCGCCAGCATGCCCTCGTCCTTCCCCTGACGTCCCTGCACGCTCATTAGCTCCGCCTAGTCATCACCTACCTCGCACGCCCCCTAGTTTGCCCCTTCGAGCACCAGAGACGCCGCGCCATGGACACCCTCTCACAGCAACCGCCGGTCACCTCGCCATCTATAAATAGAGGCACCCAGAGCACACTCCCTTCACACCAATCTCTTCCCCTCTCACCACTGCCTCTGCCTGACCACTCAATCGAACCCCACCTCGCCGGAGCCGCCCCAATTTGAAGCTCGGAGCCGCCGGAATCCGCAGATCATCGCCATCGATCCGCGCCTCCCCACGCCTCGCCGACGGTACCAGGAGTTTCCTCGTCCTGACAACGACGCCAGCACCCAGCAGAGCCCCGCGGGAACCCTCACGCCGCCGACCCCCTACCTCGCCGGAGCAGCACGTTCCTCTCCACCGTCGACGACGACGAAGCCCCACCGTCGGATCCCCTTCTAATCGCACGGTTCCGGTGAAAGGTACCGCTTCGGCGTTATAACGCGCTGACGCCTGGGCCCCAGCTTGTCGCGGCCCGCGGCGTGGTCAGCGTTAGTTGGGCCGGCCCAGTTTCGTTTAAATTAGTTAGCCCGTGTTGTTTTCCCGCGCGGCCCAAGAATTCAAATTCAATTTAATCCATTTAGTTCAAATTCAATACTGGTGCCAGCTTCAAATTTAAATAGTTTAAATTCTACTGAACCAAATTTAACAAATTTTATATATTTGGAAACCTCATGAAATTGTCTAAATAATGGCACTGGCCTCATGTCCAAATTCGAAACTAAATTTAAATGATAAAAATAACAAGACAGGGACTTTTCTGACTTCAAATAAATATTAGAAATTATCTAGAAATGATTTTAAGTTGATTCCAACTCTAATAAATCACTTTTGACATAATATAATTGTTTATGCAAAAATATAGCATGGTTGTTTTGCATGATCATGGACTAGAGTTAAATAATGGCTATGGAACCATTTCTAGAATACTTAATAAGTACACATAGAATTATTTAAATAGTATGAGGGCTTCTCTCTCATTTAAATGGTGATCTTAAATAATTCAAATAGAGGTACTGACCCTGGTCAAGAAAATCTCATGCTTAGTTACTTATAGATTCAAAATCATTTAGATGATAGTTTAACTTATATGAAGCATAGTTCCTCAATTAAATTATTAATCCAAATAGTTCAATGAGAAGTAATAACACATATATTATTAAACCCTAGATTCCTATTTGAAATATTTAAGCATGCTCATAAGTAGTATTTTAAATATTTCAAACCTATTACTTAAATCATATGAGATACTTTGGTCTCATTTAAATCTTACCTCAACCAAATTAATATGAAGTAGATCCCATGGTCAATTAAAATTCACCTTTAATTAATTAATAATAGTAAAACATTACAAGGTGTTACTAAAATAGTATGAGGTGCTCACCTCATTTAAATTATCTTTCTCAAATAATAGGAAGTAATGTGTTGACCTTTAATTCCCTAAGCTCATACTTGCTTCCCTATAAATCTTAAAGCTAAATAATAATTAAATTAATTAAATCACATGAGATGATGAATCTCATATAACTCACTTTCTCAAAATACTAAGTGTGAAGTGTTGACTTTGGTCAACATGGGATCATTCCTGGTTATTTCAAGAATATTAAAACACCTCAATAATAGTCCTTTAAATTAGTTACAAATATGTGTTAAATCATATGAGAGATACTCCTCTCATTTAAATCTTGTTCTCAAGTAATACAATGTGAGGTAGTAATCATAATCCAAGTAACCTCACCTTAAATTATTTGGTGGCATTAAAAACATTACCAGGTTAGTATTAAATTACATGAGGTATGGAACCTCATTTAAATCATTTTCTCAAATGATAAATACGAAGAGGTTGACTTTGGTCAACCTAGGTCATATAGTATTCATAAGAGAAATTAAATCTTAAGAAGATTCAATAAGAGGAAATTATTTTTCTATTACTAAATAAGGAAACCCTAGCATAATCTTGTAATAAATGTTAAGTAGTGATGCTAGATCATTGTGTGAGCCACTAAGGCTAATTAAGAGTACTTAAGTATTGTTTGGTGATTGTATCCTCGTATTCGTTTATAGACGCTAGTACCGGAGACTATCAAGAGGAGGAGGTATTCTACCAAGAGGAAGAAGAAGAATACTTTGATCACTTCACCAATCAAGGCAAGCTAATACCTTTGCAAGCTAGTCTACTGCAAGCTGATATTAATACTATCCCTACAAGCAAGCTAATATTCTTGCAAGATACCCTAAGGCAAAGCTCTACAAGAGCAAGGCCTCATCCCCCTTTTATTCATGCTTAAAGATCCTATCCCAAGTTTTTACTCTACAAGTTTTTAACCTTGGTTTATCAAAGTTTACTTTTTGATTCATGATTCAATTGGTCTAGAGTAGAACAATACTTGATTTAGATTGACACTCCTCAAAGCTAGATAGCACCCCTCATATAGTTGCTATTGCTAATCAATAAAAATTGGATTACTCTAGATGGGAACAGGTGACTTTGAAATGAAGTTGAAACCTTGGAATGATGGTTCATTCCATTGAATGACTTTGAAGGTAAATATGACCATGAGAAGATGGTAAATTTTGATATAAAACTGATGGTTGGGTTCGGATGCGATACCATTCCAATTTTGAAAGTACCCCCACAATACCCAAAATGGGTACGAGCTTAACTAGAAATTTATGTGCTTTAGTATGGGTTCCCTCTAAACAAGCGTCATAGGGGTTATGCCAAGGGCTGCCTCCGAAGCAATATGAGATATTGCGGAATGACGTGATTGAGGTGAATTGTCCGGCCCAAGCCCTGTGCAGTTCCCGGGTTAACAGGTTGGTTCTCACCGGGAGGCCAAGCTCATGGGGAGAGGTGCTGTACTAGAGTATATAAGTGAAAGGTTATGGTTGGTAGTCCGCATACGGAGTATGATAAATCAGGGCCAGTTAACCCTGACGGATTATTGCAAATATTGTGGCACAAGTGTACGACCTCTGCAGTGTAGAACTATTCGAATAGCCGTGTCCACGGTTACGGACGATTGGAAAGGCCATACTGTTCCGTCATCGACCATTTTCAAAAATGTGACATATGACTGGTGACTTGCTGTGGCAAGTTGAATGGTGATTTGGGATTGAATCACAACTGAGTTGTGGGAATGACACTAATGTTCCCACTTGAGATAGTCTATTTGATTCAGGCATCTTTACTAAATGTTTATGAAATAAACTTGGCTTTATGCAAATAAACCTAGAGCTTAGTACCCCCTTACCACAATTGATAATGCTTACACTAGTATTAGTTTGCGAGTACTTTAAAAGTACTCATGGCTTTGTCCCTGGCTATTCAAATGGCCAGACTATGAAGGTGAACAGCACGGGAAGATGGACAGCAGAACGTCTACGACAACTAGGACCGCTCGACGTCAACAGTTGTGGAACGATGGACCACGACCGTTACTTCGCTCCGCTATGTGTTTTGTATTAGGATCTCTAGATCCACTCTGTTGTTAAGACTGGATCAGGTGATCCTTTGATGTAAGACGATTATGTGTTGTAATAAATGATGTGTTGTGATATCAAGCTATTATGTCTCGCAAAAACACTATTCCTGGGATTGCGAGGAAGGGCATAATAGGCATCTGGACTTAAAAATCCGGGTGTTGACAAGTTGGTATCAGAGCCATTGTTTGACCTTAGGAGACCCTAGTTAGAATGGACGTTCGAAAAAAATGTTAGTTTCAAAAACAAATAAAGTGAGTATTTATGAAAACTTATTCATTTTCTTCTCTACCAGATCTTCTTAAAAATAAGCCATGCATCTCCTTATAAATCCAGTAAAATTTTGCAACACTTGTTCACATCTCTAACTTACTCATCCCTTTCACTTTCAGATGGAGCCCTACGTCCAGACGGAGACCTACGATCTGGAAAACGGAGGAAGTCTGGTGTTTGAGCGCGACTTGTACCTAGTGTCCGAGAGGCTCGAACGCCCACCTCCCAAGTTCCACGGAGTCCGGATCCACAACACCCCCACTGGAGAGCAGCAGTAGATGATCACCGCTGACTTGAAGGGAAGCTCGGAACCTCCTATCTCAGAGAGGATCCTTTTCTCCTTCAAGGCATACAGCTGGGTGGACGGTCTTGCTCACGCCCTTCAGGAGGGACTTGCTCGGGTGTGTGGACAGAACATCGCCGCACTCCAGGGAAGCCGCGCCCACTTCGCGAGGCACGACACCATGGGGGAACCCATGGCCCTCTCTTCGCACCCGGTGCTCAAGATCCATGTGCAGCATTTGGACTTTATGCTTCACGAGACCCGGAAGGATCTGGAGCTGACACGTGTTCACTCCCACCGTGCCCAGATGGCTTTGGCTCATCATGCGACGCCATCGGGCTCGCCAAAGACCGCAGGTCACTTCGCCTGCAGCGCCAAGAATGTCGCTACTATCACCCGTCTTCGCGAGAGGATTCGCACCTTAGAGGTGACTGTCCGGACACAGCAGGACCAGATCCAGGAGATGGAGGAAGATGGAGAAGACATCCAAGGAGGCGATGATTTCCTGAGTGACGACAACGACTTTGAGGATGACGAGTTCACTAATGAGGAGGACTACGAATTTCTGGAGGCTGCAGAGGATGGGATCATTCCCATCGATGTGGATGAAGACCCTGAGGAATAGTTTCACTAGCTTCACTTACGTAGGTGTGAGTTGTACCCCGCACCATGTATCGTAGATTGTGGAAGAAGGGTTCTTAAAACCCTTAGTGCTTTAGCTTGTAATGGGTGATGTTTGTTGTGAATAAATAAAATATGTGTTATATTCATCCTGAAAATATCTTAAGTTTAAGTTTAAACTTAACTCAAAATAAGCCATAGAAAAATTCCCTCTTACCTCATGATATCTCTACATAATCAGATGGCCCCACCAAACCGCAACGCAAATCAGGATGCCATGATGCAACTACTGCAGACAATGATGGCAGACCGGGAAGCCGAAAGAGCTGAACGCCAAGCAAATCTTGCCGTACTACAACAGCTAG
Organism: Lolium multiflorum; assembly: GCA_030979885.1. Taxonomy (NCBI): domain Eukaryota; kingdom Viridiplantae; phylum Streptophyta; class Magnoliopsida; order Poales; family Poaceae; genus Lolium; species Lolium multiflorum. Next base: position 362,369,745 of record CM061750.1, read on the forward strand.
CTCAGAATAATCAAGGCCATGGAAACCACGACCACCCTGGGTCAAAGCTGAAGAATTTCCAGAACACCAACCCTCCAATGTTCAGCAAAACCGAAGAGCCCCTCGATGCTGATGATTGGCTTCAGACCATAGAGAACAACCTTGAAGTTGCGGGAGTTGAAGCCGCAGAAAAAGTACGTTTGCCACCCACTACCGTCAGGACCTGCAAGAGCCTGGTGGACTAGTGCCCGTGCAATGAATGCGGGACAAATGATGACATGGGAAGACTTCAAACTGAAGTTCAGCAAGTACCATGTGCCCCAAGGATTAATCAAGAAAATGAGAGACGAGTTCCGCGAACTCAAGCAAGGAAGAATGTCCGTGGTGGAATACCGCGACAGGTTTCTCACTCTATCAAGGTACGCCCGGACGAGACCGACACAAATGAGAAGAGAAAGGAAAGATTTCTGAACGGACTGCACGACGAGATGCAAACGTGTTAGTGAATATTCCGTTCGCGACCTCGAAGCCCTCGTAGACTCAGCCATACGGATGGAAGGAAAGCTGCATCGGCCAAGGAGAATCGCAAGCGCAATGATGAACCGAGTGGACCCCACCATACCCAGAAGCACCGCAACTCTGGAGGATTCACCCCAACACAAGCCACCTGCTCAGACTTATCGCCCCAACAACAACAACAACCACGGAGGACCCCCGAAGCCCGGAGGAAACAACAATAACAACCGCAACCCCAACAGCCACAATGGGAACAACACCAACACCAACACGGCCCGAGAACTGGAAGTAATGCCATCCCCGTCGCCTCAAAAGACAAGTCAACGGTAAACTGTTATGAATGTGGAGTTGTAGGCCACTTTTCCAAAGAATGCCCCAAGAATCTTGCCAAGATTGCCGCCAACACCGCTGCACCTGTCCAGCAAGCGCCGCTTCGGTAGAAGGAACCAGAACAACAACAACAGTTTCTACCACATGACTGCACGAAGCCCGGAAGCACCCCAGACCCTGACAAGTATGCCTTCCTGTTAATCAAAATGCTCAATCTCTCTTAGGAACCTAACTCCTCTTAAAATCTCGGGACGAGATTTGTTTAAGGGGGAAGGGTTTGTAACATCCCAAAAATTTCAAAACAGAACAAATGAGTTTCCCTAGTTCCAAATTTTGGAACCAACAAAAACTTTTATTAAATTAAGATTGATACATAATAAGCTTGCATAATTCTTGTGCTCTTGCCATGATTGCTTGTTATTAGTATTTGAAATAATATTAAACCCTAAAGACTCACCCCTCCTCTCATCATTCTAGTGAAAATAAAATAAAAGGAAATTAAATAGGAAAAAGGCATATATGCTTATGGCTACAATTATAAATATTTACCCTAGACCTTTTCACTTTACCTAAAGGATTGGAAAGGCTTTATAAATCTTATATAGTACTTCTTAAATCATTTCTATGTTGAAACCAAAAAGAACAAAAAGAAAACTAAAAATGCCATAGAGGCATATGAGAGAAAAATAGTAAATAAGGGAATTTAAGAAAACTAACCCTATGACTTGTTGTGAATGGTTGGATCACCTCCATATATCATTTCAACATTCAACAAAACCAATTGGGCCAAACCAAGTCAAAGGTCAAAATAAAATACCACATATGCATATGTGACACATGGGCATTTCACCAAACATTGACCTATGTCTTCAAACCTTGACCAAATGGTGTGAAACCCTCTCTAAACCTAATATAACAATAAATGGACCCTAACCCATGTCCAAGTGAAGCAAGAACAACCCTAGTACAAGTTTATGAAAATTTGACACCTCATCTCTTATGTATTAAGGCCAAATTTGCAAATCTTTGAACAAGACCAGTTGATTTAGTTTCAATGCTCTTAAAATGTTTCTAAACTCATAAGAACCACATTAGAGTCAACCAAAGTCAAATCAAATGGATAGAAATCAAATAGGGAGAGAATTCCCAAAATTCACTCACATACACATATGCCAAAATGCAAATCCTTCACTAAGGCTATAATTGCTTGCTTCCTTGCTTCTAAAATGTTTTAATATGATAAACTAACACAATTGCATCTTTGGATCATGAATCAAATCAAGAAAAATAAGGATTTCAACATACATGTGATAATGGTCATTTGGGTGAAAAATATTTTCTTCACCACTTTACACCCCTGTAATTCTTAAAACCTAATCTAAACTTTGTCAACCAAAGCCATGTCATCCAAGACCATGTCAAGGTGAGTACTTTTCATGTTGACCATCATGGATAATATTGACTAGGTTGACCAGAATAAGATTGACAAGTGGAGACTTTGAATTAATGTGAAGATGAGCACATTTTGGAATTCTTGCAAACCTTGATCAAATTGACCACCACCACCATCATTCAATCCCATTTAATATGTAACAAAGATCCACCAAAAAGAATTCCAAAATTCCAAGTTTGTGTTCATGCGGCCATTGTGTCGAGCACCTTGTGTGCACAAATCTGGAAATGTGAAACATGCTATAAACCTCTGGTCCAAAGCCTCCACCACTTTCTTTTGGTGATCATCACACGCTTGTACCTCCCCTGCATCAAGACCTGTACTGGTGTGGTCGAGTAAAGTACAGCCATGATCAAGAAACCCACCATGCCGGCCATGCTAGACACCACCATGCCACCCTACCTCTCCACTCATCCCTGGCCACATCCACCTTGTCCTGGAGCATCACCGAACCTCCCTGAGCATGCCTGTACCATCCCTATGCAAAGAAACGCACCACATTGGCCGAGCCCGGCGCGCCCATGCACGCCCAGAACGTGCCAGGCACGCGGTGAGCGCGCCCTGGCCTGTCCCTGGACGCGCCCGAGCACACCGTCGGCCCGTTGCCCTCGTCCACCTATCCCTCTCTCACTTTGCACTCTCACGGCCCTCTACGCCCGCAACCCGCTAGACAAACTCGCTAGCCCGCGCGTACACCCTAGCCCTCGCCATGATCAACTCCCTGCCGCGCCGGTACTGCCCGCACTCGATCGTCGCCAGCATGCCCTCGTCCTTCCCCTGACGTCCCTGCACGCTCATTAGCTCCGCCTAGTCATCACCTACCTCGCACGCCCCCTAGTTTGCCCCTTCGAGCACCAGAGACGCCGCGCCATGGACACCCTCTCACAGCAACCGCCGGTCACCTCGCCATCTATAAATAGAGGCACCCAGAGCACACTCCCTTCACACCAATCTCTTCCCCTCTCACCACTGCCTCTGCCTGACCACTCAATCGAACCCCACCTCGCCGGAGCCGCCCCAATTTGAAGCTCGGAGCCGCCGGATCCGCAGATCATCGCCATCGATCCGCGCCTCCCCACGCCTCGCGACGGTAGGAGTTTCCTCGTCCTCACAACGACGCCCAGCACCAGCAGAGCCCCGCGGGAACCTCCGTCACGCCGCCGACCCCCTACCTCGCCGGAGCAGCACGTTCCTCTCCACCGTCGACGACGACGAAGCCCCACCGTCGGATCCCCTTCTAATCGCACGGTTCCAGTTGAAAGGTACCGCTTCGGCGTTATAACGCGCTGACGCCTGGGCCCCAGCTTGTCGGCGGCCCGCGGCGTGGTCAGCGTTAGTTGGGCCGGCCCAGTTTCGTTTAAATTAGTTAGCCCGTGTTGTTTTCCCGCGCGGCCCAAGAATTCAAATTCAATTTAATCCATTTAGTTCAAATTCAATACTGGTGCCAGCTTCAAATTTAAATAGTTTAAATTCTACTGAACCAAATTTAACAAATTTTATATATTTGGAAACCTCATGAAATTGTCTAAATAATGGCACTGGCCTCATGTCCAAATTCGAAACTAAATTTAAATGATAAAAATAACAAGACAGGGACTTTTCTGACTTCAAATAAATATTAGAAATTATCTAGAAATGATTTTAAGTTGATTCCAACTCTAATAAATCACTTTTGACATAATATAATTGTTTATGCAAAAATATAGCATGGTTGTTTTGCATGATCATGGACTAGAGTTAAATAATGGCTATGGAACCATTTCTAGAATACTTAATAAGTACACATAGAATTATTTAAATAGTATGAGGGCTTCTCTCTCATTTAAATGGTGATCTTAAATAATTCAAATAGAGGTACTGACCCTGGTCAAGAAAATCTCATGCTTAGTTACTTATAGATTCAAAATCATTTAGATGATAGTTTAACTTATATGAAGCATAGTTCCTCAATTAAATTATTAATCCAAATAGTTCAATGAGAAGTAATAACACATATATTATTAAACCCTAGATTCCTATTTGAAATATTTAAGCATGCTCATAAGTAGTATTTTAAATATTTCAAACCTATTACTTAAATCATATGAGATACTTTGGTCTCATTTAAATCTTACCTCAACCAAATTAATATGAAGTAGATCCCATGGTCAATTAAAATTCACCTTTAATTAATTAATAATAGTAAAACATTACAAGGTGTTACTAAAATAGTATGAGGTGCTCACCTCATTTAAATTATCTTTCTCAAATAATAGGAAGTAATGTGTTGACCTTTAATTCCCTAAGCTCATACTTGCTTCCCTATAAATCTTAAAGCTAAATAATAATTAAATTAATTAAATCACATGAGATGATGAATCTCATATAACTCACTTTCTCAAAATACTAAGTGTGAAGTGTTGACTTTGGTCAACATGGGATCATTCCTGGTTATTTCAAGAATATTAAAACACCTCAATAATAGTCCTTTAAATTAGTTACAAATATGTGTTAAATCATATGAGAGATACTCCTCTCATTTAAATCTTGTTCTCAAGTAATACAATGTGAGGTAGTAATCATAATCCAAGTAACCTCACCTTAAATTATTTGGTGGCATTAAAAACATTACCAGGTTAGTATTAAATTACATGAGGTATGGAACCTCATTTAAATCATTTTCTCAAATGATAAATACGAAGAGGTTGACTTTGGTCAACCTAGGTCATATAGTATTCATAAGAGAAATTAAATCTTAAGAAGATTCAATAAGAGGAAATTATTTTTCTATTACTAAATAAGGAAACCCTAGCATAATCTTGTAATAAATGTTAAGTAGTGATGCTAGATCATTGTGTGAGCCACTAAGGCTAATTAAGAGTACTTAAGTATTGTTTGGTGATTGTATCCTCGTATTCGTTTATAGACGCTAGTACCGAGACTATCAAGAGGAGGAGGTATTCTACCAAGAGGAAGAAGAAGAATACTTTGATCACTTCACCAATCAAGGCAAGCTAATACCTTTGCAAGCTAGTCTACTGCAAGCTGATATTAATACTATCCCTACAAGCAAGCTAATATTCTTGCAAGATACCCTAAGGCAAAGCTCTACAAGAGCAAGGCCTCATCCCCCTTTTATTCATGCTTAAAGATCCTATCCCAAGTTTTTACTCTACAAGTTTTTAACCTTGGTTTATCAAAGTTTACTTTTTGATTCATGATTCAATTGGTCTAGAGTAGAACAATACTTGATTTAGATTGACACTCCTCAAAGCTAGATAGCACCCCTCATATAGTTGCTATTGCTAATCAATAAAAATTGGATTACTCTAGATGGGAACAGGTGACTTTGAAATGAAGTTGAAACCTTGGAATGATGGTTCATTCCATTGAATGACTTTGAAGGTAAATATGACCATGAGAAGATGGTAAATTTTGATATAAAACTGATGGTTGGGTTCGGATGCGATACCATTCCAATTTTGAAAGTACCCCCACAATACCCAAAATGGGTACGGGCTTAACTAGAAATTTATGTGCTTTAGTATGGGTTCCCTCTAAACAAGCGTCATAGGGGTTATGCCAAGGGCTGCCTCCGAAGCAATATGAGATATTGCGGAATGACGTGATTGAGGTGAATTGTCCGGCCCAAGCCCTGTGCAGTTCCCGGGTTAACAGTTGGTTCTCACCGGGAGGCCAAGCTCATGGGGAGAGGTGCCTACTAGAGTATATAAGTGAAAGGTTATGGTTGGTAGTCCGCATACGGAGTATGATAAATCGGGGCCAGTTAACCCTGACGGATTATTGCAAATATTGTGGCACAAGTGTACGACCTCTGCAGAGTGTAGAACTATTCGAATAGCCGTGTCCACGGTTACGGACGATTGGAAAGGCCATACTGTTCCGTCATCAGACCATTTTCAAAAATGTGACATATGACTGGTGACTTGCTGTGGCAAGTTGAATGGTGATTTGGGATTGAATCACAACTGAGTTGTGGGAATGACACTAATGTTCCCACTTGAGATAGTCTATTTGATTCAGCATCTTTACTAAATGTTTATGAAATAAACTTGGCTTTATGCAAATAAACCTAGAGCTTAGTACCCCTTACCACAATTGATAATGCTTACACTAGTATTAGTTTGCGAGTACTTTAAAAGTACTCATGGCTTTGTCCCTGCTATTCAAATGGCCGACTATGAAGGTGAACAGTACGAGGAAGATGGACAGCAGAACGTCTACGACAACTAGGACCGCTCCTGACGTCAATTGCTCTGTGGAACAGATGGACCACGACCGTTACTTCGCTTCTATGTGTTTTGTATTAGGATCTCTAGATCCACTCTGTTGTATTAAGACTGGATCAGGTGATCCTTTGATGTAAGACGATTATGTGTTGTAATAAATGATGTGTTGTGATATCAAGCTATTATGTCTCGCAAAAACACTATTCCTGGGATTGCGAGGAAGGGCATAATAGGCATCTGGACTTAAAAATCCGGGTGTTGACACCAGGTATCCCCAGGGAACTCGCTGAGCACGCCCTTAATGTTGACCCAACAGCCAAACCAGTGCAGCAGTCAATGCGACGATTCTCCGAACCAAAGAGAAGAGCTATCGGCGAGGAAGTCAATCGACTCCGCAAGGCATGATTCATTCGGGAGCTCAAGGAAGCCGAGTGGGTGGCTAACCCTGTCATGGTACCGAAAAAGGACACCACTGCTCTGCGCATGTGTATCGATTACACCGGCCTGAACAAGCACTGTCTGAAGGACCATTTCCCACTGCCGCATATTGATCAGATAGTCGACTCCACAGCTGGATGCGACCGTCTCCTTCCTTGATGCATATTCAGGATACAATCAGATCAAGCTAAAGAAGGAAGATCAGGAGCTAACCGCGTTCATCACCCCGCACGGCGTTTTTTGTTACAACGTCATGACCTTTGGGTTAAAAAACGCGGGAGCAACTTATCAGCGTTGCATGCAGGCTTGCCTTGGAGAGCAAATTGGAAGGAACATCGAGGTCTACATTGACGATATCGTGGTGAAAACAAAGCACGCTGCCACTCTCATCGATGATTTGCGAGAAACCTTTGACAATCTGGACAAATACAAGATCAAGCTGAACCCGAAGAAATGTTTCTTCGGGGTGCCAGGAGGACAAGTGCTTGGCTACTTCATTTCAGCAAGGGGAATAGAAGCCAATCCTCTGAAGATCAAGGCTATCCTCGACATGGAGCCGCCAAAGAATCTGCACCAAGTGCAGTTGGCGGGACGGCTGGCAGCACTCAGCAGATTCATCGCCAAGTTAGGGGAAAAAGCTTTACCCTTCTACAACTTGATGAAAAAATCAGAAAAATTCGAGTGGACAAAGGAAGCGCAGGAATCTTTCGACAACTTGAAGAAAATTCTATCGACATCCCCAGTCCTCGTGACCCCCCGAGAGAAAGAAACACTGCTTATGTACATAGCTGCGACAGCTCAAGTTTTCAGCAGCGTCTTGGTTGTCGAGCGAGAAGAAGCAGGGAAAGTTCACGGCGTGCAGAGGCCTGTTTACTACCTCAGTGAAGTACTCACACCGGCAAGACAGAGGTATCCCCATCATTAGAAGCTGGCATATGCAGTATGGAGGTCAGTGCGCAAGTTGCGACATTACTTCACAGAGCACCCGATTGTCGTCGTGAGCGAAGCACCATTGAAAAATATAATGACTAACCCAGAAGCCACGGGTCGAGTGTCTCAATGGGCGATCGAGATAGCACCACACGACATAACTTACGTCAATCGAACGGCAATAAAATCCCAGATCCTCCCAGACTTCGTGGCGGATTGGATTCAATCGCAAACGCCGGCAGCACCCGACATGTCGGAGTCATGGATAATGTACTTCGACGGGTCAAAACGGAGCACAGGTGTAGGAGCAGGAGTGGTGTTGGTATCTCCGAAAGGAGATAAGATGAGGTACATACTACGTATGAATTTCTCGCTGCCGACTAACAATGAAGCAGAATACGAAGCGCTACTGCACGGGATGAAGATGGCGAAAGCGTGTGGGGCAACTCGTCTAGAAATCTACGGCGATTAAAATCTGGTGGTGCAGCAGTCGATGAACCTGTGCGATGCAGTCAGCGATAACATGATCGCCTATCGGCAGCTGTATCAAAACATGGAAGCTAAATTCGAAGGATGTGAGCTCAAACATATCGGCAGAGCCAGAACGAGGAAGCCGACACTTTGGCGAACATTGGGTCCATGTGTTCCCCTATTCCAGACGGAGTGTTTTACGAAGTGATCACTCAGCGGTCAATAAAGGAGAAGGCGCCGGCACCCCCAGAATCATCGGCAGACGAATTAAAGGCGAGCTCGCCGCAACCTGTCGATGAACCTCCCCCCGCCGAACAAATCCTCCTCCTCAAACCATTATGGACCAAGTCGTTCCTAGCATATCTAACGAGGCATGAACTACCGGCGGACCCAGTAGAAGCAAAGCGAATCGTCAGACGATCAAAATCCTTCGCCATAGTAAACGGTGAACTCTACACGCGCAACATTTCTGGTATTTTCCAAAGGTGCATCACCATCGACGATGGAAGAGCACTGCTGCGCGAGATACATGAGGGAACTTGCGGACATCATGCAGGAAGTAGGGCTCTTGTAGCGAAAGCCTTCAGGGCAGGATTTTACTGGCCAACGGCGGCATCGGACGCTAGAGATCTGGTCATGAAGTGCGATCCCTGCCAGCGGTTCTCGCCAAAACCGCACGCCCCTGCGACAGACTTGATGACAATACCTTTGGCTTGGCCCTTTGCTCAATGGGGACTCGACCAAGTCGGACCGCTGCCGAGATCATCGCCTGGAGGACACACGTACTTACTAGTCGCAGTCGACAAATTCACAAAGTGGATCGAGGCGGTACGAAACCAGAAAGCAAAAACAGCCGTCCAATTCTTCAAAGAAATAACATGTCGATTTGGCATGCCACACAGTATCGTCACGGATAATGGAACTAACTTCGACTCCAAAGAATTCCGAGAATTCTGTGATGACGGGGAATTAAGCTGAAATTCGCATCCGTGGCACACAGACCAACGGTCAGGTGGAAAGGATCAACGGTCTAATAGGGGACGGCCTCAAGAAACGTCTTAGGGGCGCGGAAGGAGCTTGGGTCGAGGAGTTACCATCGATACTCTGGAGCTTGCGTACTACACCTAACAGGTCGACCCAGTACACCCCATTCTTTCTGGTGCACGGAGCCGAAGCAGTTCTGCCAGCCGACGTTCGATTCGAAGCCCCTAGAGTAACGGCATACACAGAAACTTCTTCCAACATCGCGTTGCAGGACGCTGTAGACCTCCTCGATGAAGCACGAGACATTGCTTTGGCCAGAACCACGGTGTATCAACATGCACTGAGGAATTACCACAGCCGACGAATACGCAACCGATGCTTTAATGTTGGGGACATGGTACTTCGGCTGAAGCAAAAGAGACCCTCAAAACTCGAGTCTCCATGGGAAGGACCTTACATTGTCACTGAAGTGATACCAGGAGGAGCTTACAGACTCAAAAACCCAGCCTCGGGAAAAGATGTTGGGAACCCATGGAACATTGCACATCTGCGACGGTTTTATACATAGGATACTTTTTGCTTTTTGCTAAAATAGCCCTTAAGGTTGCTCTCGACTTATGAATAAAAATTTTAATCAGGTTTTCTGCCTTCTTCTTTCAATTCAGGCCATACCACCCGAACAGGTCGACTGCGGCCCTTACTCACGGCTCTTACTCCCATCGGGAGCGCTGGCACATGCAGTGTCATTGATTAAATACTCTCAACGGGAGTTAAGATTAGTGACACACAAAAACAACCAATCCAAGCCTCGAAGAATATACGCGAGTGCTGCAGTCGATGGTTACATTAACACAAAATAAGGCTCAAACCGGTGCACCGCGTGACGAAGCCAAGACAACGGGTTACGCCCTTACAAAACTTACATACAGGCTTCGCAATAACATTGCACAATCCAACGAAGCCGTCGAGAGAGCAGGTTGAACTGATCACTCAACTGCCTTCGACAATAAAAATATCAATCAAACTGACATAGCATACAACGTATGCAGTAACTTTACATAAAACAAACTTATGCAGGTATAAAGCTATTACATTCGTGATCCGGCTCCTCGGTCCCAATGGGCTTTTAGGTCCTTCTCAAGGCACGACTCCATCCGAAAAACAATGGTGTAAGCTGGACCCCTAGCAGCATCATAATATTGGCCCAAATTCCTTTCAGTGCTTGCTACGGCTCCTAAATCTAAAGATGGGTGGCACGCCAATACCGAAGAAAAGGCAAGTTCGGCACCTGCCAGAAGCTCTTTCCGCACCAACTGTCGAATCCTCTCGGGAGACTTGAACCGGGTGAACAGGGCAGATAAAGTTTCGGGTGCTTGGTCCAGAGGAAACAAAGTCTTCCAAACCAGCGTCAGAAGAGCATGAAATTTATCGAAATAGTAATGAACCTTTTCCGCTCGATGTTCAAATTTCGCTACAAGGGCAGCCTTCGGACGATGCGACCATAAATCATGCTTTGGGTGAACAACATCAGTCATTGCTTCGACTTTTTCATGGATCCTCTTGTCCTCATCAGATTTATCATGGGATGCGACTGAAAAAGGAATAAATAAGCAGGTTGGAAAGCATCCAGATTATGTCAGAAATCATAAGAGTTGGCACTTACAGCCCAGACTTTCGGTAGCAACGCGAAGGCGATCAAAGGCATGTTGTTCAACGGCGGTTGCTATTTCATTCTTTTTCTTGAACAACTCCGCCATCGCGTGGAGGGAAGTGATATCTTTGTTCAGACGAGATATTTGGTCACGTAAAGAGCGAACGAGGCCGGATTCATCACTAGTTGAAAATTTTGAAAGAAGTTCCGCACGAGAAGAAGATGAAGGAATCTACAGCACAATTTTCGATTCAGAAAGGCATTAACATAAAACTCCCATTGGGAGCGCTGGCATATATGTTACATCCAAAAGGTTGTTCAAACTGGCAACAGAGCCAAATAAACAGGACTAAGTCAATGATTGGTCTTATTTACAGCTGATAAAACGACAAGTTTAAGGAGGCGTCGACGATGGGCCAGGGGCAGCTCCAGGAGTAGACTTGGCTTGTGCTTCATCTACCAACTTCAGCAGTCGATTGGCACAAGTTATTGCCGTTGCTTTAAAGGGTTCAAGATCGACTAAGTGGTTGTCATCATCCACGGGCAACACGTTAGACAACTTCTCCAAGTCAGACTCCATCCCATGACCCATTAGCAGTTGAAAAGTAAGAACCGCCCCGAATAATCGGGAACGGCGTTTCAGTACCTCAACAGGCTCTGAAGAGTCGACAAGAAAAGTGTCTGCCATTTCGCCAAGGGTCTTGTCCTGTTTTGCCTTTGGGAAGATCATCGAGTACAGCCTCGACAGGGCTCCTTTAGTTTTTTGCAGGAGACCAAGGACTTGGACATTCGACTCAGCGACAAGCGACAAGGCATCAGCTATAGAATCCTCTCGAAGCTGGCCGCGTCGGGTAACGGTTAAATTAGCAGCCTCTGAAAGAAGGAAAGATCAATAACCGGAAAAGAAATAAAAAATTTTTTTGACTAGAACCCAATAAGCCTTTGATGGATTCACGGAGAACTCCTTCCTTTTTATCAATTGCAACCGCGGCCGCGCGCCTGGCGTCGTACTCATCCTTCATCTGCTGCTTTAGCCTTGACACTTCTTCCTTCAGCAAGGTGTTTTCCTTCTTAGCATCAGAGGCAAGCTTGTTAGCTTCCAATACCTGATCAGCCGAAGACTTGACAGTCTTCCGAAGTTGGGCGTTGTCAGCTTCCAGTCGAGTAAATTGTTCAGCAAAATCAGCCACATCATCGACTGTGGCATAGATCGGCTGCGAGAAGAGGAAATCAAGAAATATTAGTCGGATGGGAAGCAAAAGAAAAATCAAGGCAATGTGGAGATATTTACATGATCACGGGCAGTAGATGAGGCGGGAGCACTTCCGACAGGAATAACCCGTGACACAGGAATCTTTTCCACAGTCATTCGGGAGGGCGGCGTAGATTTTGCAGGGCTTCGGATCCTGGGCTGATGCTTTTCTTCCAAGGGTCGATTTAGCCCTCTTTGCGAGAGGAACTTCATCGTCGTCGTCAGAACTATACATGAAGAATAAAACAGTCAGCACACACAATTACGAAGCATCAATTATGAAAGGATGTAAATGCTCACAAGTTCAGGTCGTCTTCAAGAGCAAAGAAACTCGTCGAGGTTGCCTTGGCAGAAGGAGGCGGAGCAGTTTCAACGGCGTCATTATCTTGTCCGCTAGGACTTGATTCGGCCGTAGTAATAAACTCGTCATGTACTTGCTTTCTACGCCTGCTTCTGAGGAATGCATCATCCTCCGTAGCTTCTTCCTCTCGGACATCGCTGTCTTCAAGGGTGTGTTGTGCATCCTCAGTCTCCTCGGAGTTGTCATTATCATCCTCTGGTTCTACGCCACTTTCGAGTATAGGAGGATAACACTGAGCAACGGCGGGGACCTATCAAAGTAAAAGTTCGTAAAGGCTCAGCAAAGAGAAAATATCGACTGCGAATGAAAACTAGTGTTGGAGTACCTCAGCCGGAAGATGCTGGGAATCATAGGGGTGACGAGTCGACGCCAGGACAATGTTGTCCCTTGCGCTGAGGCATGTCAGACGACGGACTTTTTCCCGCAGGTCATCAGCCGAAAGGTCGACAGAGCCGGCCCTAGACTCATCGTCTTTGCCTGTGTAAAGCCACAGCTGGTGGGGGCGAGACATCAGCGGTTGCACTCGACGTTGTAGGAACACTGAGACTACCTCAGTGCCGCACATCGTCAAGCCTCCCGTATTCTTCAGAGTGACGACTTGGTCGAACAATTTGTCGGCTATCACCCTTTCTTCGGGAGAAAGGGCGTTTTGCCAAGACTTCTTCGGCTTGGCCACCAGCTTGTATTCAAAAGGGGGAAGGTTCGGGTGCTGCCCGGAAACCGTAGGGTCTCGCAGAGAACCACTTGTTGCGCCACCCCTGAACCGATTCTTTCATCAGATAGTCGAGGTAATCGACATCTTGTCTGACAACGAAGCCGGCGCCGCCCACGACAGGGGGCCGTTGCTGTCGTTGTGACGCTTCACGTAGAAGATCTTCCTCCAAAGACCCCAGTGGGGGTCAATGCCAAGAAAAGCCTCGCAACCCGTGATGAAGATGGAAAGATGGAGAATGGAGTTCGGGGTCAGCTGCCAGAGCTGGATCCCATAGAAGAAGAGAAGAGATCGCAGGAACTCGTGGGCCGGAAGAGAAAGACCACAGAAAAGAAAGGCGACGAACATAACAGTGAAGCCCTTTGGGAGCTTTGGGCGAGAAACCGCACCTGGAAGACGAATGTCCTCATCAGCTGTGGAGATGAAGCCAAGGTTACACAGTTTGTTGATATCGCGGCTGGAGATGGCGAAGGCGCTCCAGTCACGACTGACCTTGGCCGTGTCCGAGGTGCTGGCGCCCTTCTTCTTGCCCATGACGCTGGGAGTTCTTGACGAGAGTACAGAGAGAGAGGGAAGAGGCAGGTGAAGAAGACGAGCAGAGAAAGGCGTAAAAGAGTAAAAACAGGGATGACTCGCTATTTATGTTGTAAAATGAGACGGGATCGTGGCCATAACTTCGCAAACATCGTGGGAAGCAGGTCAGATCTGGCTGTACACGTGGCGGTAAAAAGGAAAACGGAACCGGCGGCCCATTAAACCCACGACGCGCGAGAATCGAGGAGACGCCTCGGTCAGTGCGCGCATGCCGGCTACTCCCTAAAAACTGCCTGTGCAGAGCTAGGGTGGGCCCGTCAGGTCAAGTCTTGTCAATCACACCACAGCAGCAACACGTCATCAGTATCATCATGAAGGGAATGAGAAGTAATCGAAGGAAATAAAACAATTTTCGGATATACAGGCTTAAGTCTGCACCCGAACAAAAAGCATTCGTGTCCAGACTCGGGGGCTACTCCCATCGGGAGCGCTGGCGCGCACCCGATAAAAAGAAGACGCGCATTCGAATGATAAGTCTGCACCCGAACGTAGAACATTCGAGTCCAGACTCGGGGACTACTCCCATCGGGAGCACAGCCAGTGCACCCGATAAATTTTTTTTGACCTCCAGGATCATGCCCGGGGACTTGATTCTGTGTAGGGTAATTTTGTTTTGCCATCGGCAGTTAACCGACAAAAGTTGGGCGCGTTACTCATTATCCCTTGCATGAGTAAATGTATCGGATGATTTATGAATACTTGCAGAAAACTTTCGGCAGAACAAAAATATTCGGGTGGTACAACTTGAGTCTATGCACGGATTGCAAACATCCGCACATAGACTCGGGGGCTACTCCCATCGGGAGCGCTGACGCGCACCCGACAGAAGAAGAACAAGAACAAGCAAGGGGAAAGACATCAGGAGAAACTATGCTTTAGTCTCTACCCGAACTATCTTCGGCTAGACACTCGGAGGCTACTGACGTGGGCATTACCCTTCGAGTAACCGATGTTGCCTTATCCCATATTTCCTGATTGGAGGCCCATGAAGGCGTTTGGAGGCAAGGCAGCCCATCAAGATGGCGTACTAAAAGATTCCTTGACGAGCAAGGTGGAGAAGCAGCCGAACAAGGAAGGATTAGATCTAAAACTACTGTAAACCTAGTCGTGCTCGGTTAGACCTCTTGAGACCTGGTCTCCTATATAAAGGCCAGGAGAGGGGATGCCGAGGGACACAATCAATCTTAGCAATCTTAGCCACCGTAAGCTTAGAACTAAGTCATCGTTAAGCCTAGCATCTCGATGAGATCATAGCCGAACTATTCGGCACCCCATTGTAACCTATTTTCCATCATAATCAAGAACAGACAAGCAGGACATAAGGGTTTTACCTCATCGAGGACCCCGAACCTGGGTAAATCGCTCCCCCCGTTTGTCTGTGAACCGATGTCTCGTGTCAGCTTGCAGGATTCCATCAACCCTAAGCCCCTATCGGAGGGCATTGCCGAGGAGCACCATCGACAGGTACGCTAAAACAAACCGCCTCGCTCGAGCAACCACAGGGCAGTGGAACCCTGGGAGCTTAGAGCTCTTAGAAGATTTTGAAATAAAAGTTAAGCGATCATTGCTTTAATGATCATGCATGTTTTGTTTTAAGTTTCAAGTGCAAATTTGTATGTGCTTTACGGTTTAAAAACAATTGATATGGATGATATCCATAGCCATTCTTTGGTGGCCTTGAAATATGGATGGATTTATCGTGGTATTTAACCGTTCTTACTATGAAGTGCTAATTGAGTTCTGGCAGAGCTTTTCTAGCATTGATCTTGGAACAGGATCTAGGCATGTATACATATTTCCATTTTTTAAATGTCTTCTAGTAATAAATTTTCTACTTCCCACGAAAGATATGTGGAGACAATGTTATACAATAACAAAATTATGTTGTCGCCTGCAAAATTATCAGATATAAATACCATCAATGGTTGTGGTGTCAAACTAAGGAATAGCTAAAGAAAGTCTAGTTAGGAAGATGATCAGCTACCACATCAAGAGATGGTCAAGGCCCATGCGCCAGGGACGCACCACAGCATCAAATTGCAGTAGGGATGCAGCAGCCTCCACCGCCGTCCACTTCCAACCTCCTTTCCCTGGGGCGGCTCAAGAGCAGCAGTGATTCCACAACCTCCCACTCAATCGGCGAGGGCCTCGGCCTAAAGCCAACCATGTCGGCAAGGGCTGCCGCCTCGTCCAGTGGACCACATGCTTCCGCGACGACGTCTGGCAGCGTCACCTCCGGCATATCAACGGGTGCTTCTACGATTGGCAATGCCGTCTCTTCAATTGGTGCTTGCACGACGACGACCGGCAACGCCACCTCCGACACATAAACGGGCGCTTCTTCGACTGGCAACGCCACCTCTAGCACATCAACCGGTGCTTGCACGACGACGATTGGCAACGCCACCTCCGGCACTGGTTCCCGTATGACCATCTCATTCGGCACATAATGCAAACCCATGTTCGGCATCGCGGCACCTTGGTGATCTGATCCTTCCGGTCCCATGACATCTACAGAACAATGCTTGTCGTTGGTGCTCGCACGGCCGACATCAACATGCTTTGCCCCGTCTTCTTGGTGGTAGTGCAACAAGACCAGCCCAAGCGCGCCTTTTGTCTGCTCGGTGCATCCCAGCACCAGCTTCGGTGAGCGGAATGCCCACAGCTCAATGCGGACATTGTCGATCTGTTGCTTAGGTCCGTTCTCATTGGGTTCTGGGTTCTTGCCCTTTCTTTTCCTCTTCTTTTCCCCAGTTTTCTCAACGAGCAGGCCTTCTGCTTTCGGCGACGGCTTCTTGCCCTTTCTCCTCTTCTTCTTTTCCCCAGTTGTCATAACGAGCAAGTTGTTTTTCTTCAAGAAGTATGTCCATTCGCTGCCGATGATTCGGTAGCCAGTATTGCTCGTCAAATACCTGCACTTCAGATGGTACACATCACCGTTCCGGTCATATGCTTGCACGTCCAAACCAAGTTTCTCCTTCTTCACATTCTCCTTTGCATTATCTTTCCGTTTGCGTTTGCGCTTCTCCTTCCGCTCCTGGCTTATTTCGTTCTTTTCTTGGCGCTCCTTATCTGCTTTGTGCACTATGGTTTTCTCATCTGTTTGGTGCACTATGATTTTCTCCTTATCTGCTTTGTGCACTATGGTTTTCTGATCTGCTTCGTGTACTATTGTTTTCTCCTTCGGTGTGAACATGTTGGCAAAAGGGATCTCCTCCTTTGGACGACCGGCCTCGCCGTGCTTGCTACCTCTGCTCTTATCCTTGCATGAGATGAGGAGGCGGTTCTGCCCCTTACCTCTGTCAGCAGGCCACATCTTCTTTTCGAAGACGCATACAGGGCCGAAGACTGGGCCGAGGCCACGGAGGATGCCGCGCAGCCTGTCCCCGATGACAAGGTCTTCGAACGCCGTGTCTTTCACCCCTTTGAACGGCAACGCGTCCGCATCGGATTGGGTAACTTTGGCCTGTGTCCTGATGGCGTCGCCCATGAGCTTCTCGACCGGTGGCTGGAGCGGGGCGTCCGTCTCATCCTCGGCCAACATTTTGCCCTTGCGCTTTCGTTCTTCCTCGGATTTTAGTTGTGCCGCTGCCGCCACAGCTTCCTCGCTCTCTGCCCCTGCCGAAGGAAAGGATGACGACCTTGACGCCATAGAGCCGGCAGCGCTTGAAGATCCACCGCCGCCGTCGCTCTTGGAGTTTGACCGATGGACATTAGACATTGCGGGTGGTGGTACCACCAACCCCGTCCTCCTCCTGCGAGGCACGTTGGCAGTGAACATCAGGGTGTCGTCGGGCTCCTCGAGGAAACTGTCCGGCGAAACCAGATGGAAATACACGGGGCATCGACGGCAAAAGACCTAGCTAGCTGTAGAATATATGCCTCGGAGGAAGGAAACCCACACATGATACGACTACAACACGATGTGGTGCTAGCTGTCCGGCTCCCATACGTATACTTATGTCCGCGTCGGTTCAAGTTAATCTAGAGTCCAGTTAATCCTAGCTTACCATGCTTGTTGTGATCAACAAGACAAGAGAGACAAAAGACGAGGCTCGTGTTGGAAATAATCCAAACTTGTCTAGCTGAGTTTGAGTCAAAGACACAGTGCGGTCCGTGAATAAGTACTCCTACCTTTTACCTTTTATACGGAGTCAAAAACTTTTTCAATTTGAGCAACTTTATAGAAAATAGTACTCCAACATATATACATGATGTTAAGTTGGTATATTATGAAACTATATTTTAAGATGGGTCTAGTAATAATGATATTATGTTTTTTTTTACGCAAATGAAATAGGGAATGCCCCCACCTCGTCATTTTTCAATTAAAAAACAGCCCCCAAAAGGTGGTATTTACGGATGGTATGTGGTACATATGAGGCTCGGCGGCGTTCTCCGTGCTGGTGGCGGACACCTTCGTGGTGGTTGGGTGGCGGTGGATCTAGATCCCGTGCCCAAACCTTGCGGCCAACCAGTGACACAAGCTACCGACGATAGATGAAGTATGGCTAGGCGTGTGTGCAGCGGTCCTGGGGCTGGTGTGGATGTTGGCGCGGTGGCTCCCGATTTCTCCTTCATATTAGGGTGTCGACTTTGGTCACGTGGGTGGGAGGATCAAGGGCCTCGCAGGGACGTGGTCGTGGGACCAGTGTGGATGCCAAGAGTCATCACATCGTGTGAGACGCAGCCTTGAGGCCAGTGTGTAGTGTCGTTGTTGTCTCGATTTTTGGTCTGTTGTTTTTGCCAACATATGAAAAGGCAGTGATACGTCTCAAACGTATCTATAATTTCTTATGTTCCATGCTACTTTTATGACAATACTTGAATGTTTTATACATACTTTACATCATTATTATACATTTTCCGGCACTAACCTATTAACAAGATGCCGAAGCGCCAGTTGTTGTTTTCTGCTTTTTTTGGTTTAAGAAAGGAAAAATATTCTCGGAATTGGACGAAATCAACGCCCGGGTCCTATTTTTCCACGAAGCTTAAGACCGAAGGGATAACAAAGTGGGGCGACGAGGCGTCCACCATAGCCGCGCGGCCAGGGTGGGGCCCGCGCCTCCCTATGGTGTGGGCCCCTCGCGCCGCCTCCTGACCTACCCTTCCGCCTACTTAAAGCCTTCTGAAAGATCGAGATGTCGCCTAGAGGGGGGGGTGAATAGGCAATTACAAACTCTTTCGGATTTGTCTTGTAAGAATGCGGAATTAAACTATTGTTTAGTTTACAAGCACAAACCCTAGATATGCTAAGCTCAACTAAGTATAACAATAACAACTAGAGCTAAGCAAGATAGGCACAAGATATATGTAGCACAAGTGATAGCAAGATATATATATACTTCAAGCACGATGGCTATCACAAGGAAAGAGAGCTCGGTATAGAAATAACCGAGGCACGCGGAGACGAGGATGTATTCCCGTGTTCCCTTGCTTTGCAACAAGGTACGTCACGTTTGGAGGAGTGGAGGTCCCACGAAGGATTCCCCGCGCACGAAGGCTCACCCTATTCTCCGAACCACACCCACGAAGGATAATGGCCCTTTCCTTATGGTTAGCTTTTCCTCCGCTCCGGAGATGGCAAGCTCCACAACCACTTCACAAGCTCCACGAAGGAGAAGTCCGGGCCTCTTCACAATCTTCTTGAAGAGATCACCGGAGCACCAACCGCCAAGCCAACTAGGAGGTTTCCCTCCAAGAGTAACAAGCTCACGGTCTCTCACTCGAACTAATCGTGGTGGAGAGCTCAACACTATGCAATGATGCAAAGCAAGAACACTAGAGGTGTTCAAGTCCTTCACTCTCAAATCCCACCCGAACAACAAATGCTAGGATGAGATTGGAGAGGAAGAACAATGGGGAAAGTCAACAAAAGACTCCAAGATCTAGATCCCAAGAGTTCCCCTCACTTAGAGAAGAAATGGATTGGTGGAAGTGTAGATCTAGATCTCCTCTCTTAGATCCCTCAAGAATGAGCAAGAATCATGGGGGGAATCAAGAGAGAGAGCAAGTTCTTCAAAGGCAACAATGGAGGAGAGAGAATGGGAAGAACTAACTCAGCCCAAGGTGGAAGAAGGGCTATTTATAGCCCAAGAGCAAATATAACCGTAAAAGTTGGGCTGAGTCAACCGTCGAGGAGCCGGTCAACCGGACCACGACCGGCCCGCCCGGTGCAGGGGCCGGGACCAGACCAGGGACCGGAGTCACTTTGCGTCGTCCAGAGCTCCTTGGTTGGTTGGCGAGTCGACCGGACAACACGCCGGCCCGCCGTCAGAGGCTGGACCGGCGGCAGATCGGATCAGTTAGACGCACGGCGCCCGGGCGCTGACGGATCGCGCGGACTGGCGTTGGGAGGCCGTCAAACCGAGAAACCGGCCGGGAAAAACATGTTTTACTAAAACCGTGATAACTTTTGTGTCCGGACCCCGATTGACATGAAACCAATTTTGTTGGAAAGATAGCGACGAATAGAACCCCAACAAAAACGCAATGGAAGATGCATGCAGATTCCGTTTTCGATGAACTTGGGCTTGTTGTAAAGCTAGCAACAAGCTCAAGAACCTCACACAGAGAAACACCAAGAAGCAATAAGGATATGCAAAGTATGCAAAGGATTGAGCTCCCTAAGACGATGTGATCAAGTTACCCAACCGAAAGCCCCTCTTGATAGTGCGGCTATCTATCCTATAATCCGGTCTCCCAACAACCACCTTGAGATCGGTAAAAGGAAAACCTAGCAAGGTTATACCTTTGCCTTGCGCATCCCGCTTGATCTCGATGATAACTCTTCAAGCTCCACTCAAGCCGGAATGCCTCACTTGATCAATGTTGCTTCGTGAAGACTCACAAATGCTCCCCATACACCATGATGGGAAAGCTCCATTGATGCATATCTTCACATGTCCATTATCACCAAATGGACGGAAAGCTTCAAGCATGTGATCCACTCAAGATGCTCATCTTGAACTTGCCCAACTCAATCCTTGTATCTTCTCATACTCACATAAGATAGAGCATGGCTAATATTGAGTTCCACATAAGAACTCCATCTTCATTTCTTCTTCTTGATCATATCACATATATATCTTCATACCGATGATCTTGATGCCAATACACAAAATATACCTTTATCTTCATGGCATCCATACTTGAATCCAACACATGGAGTACAAGTAGTACCTATGGAATATTCCTTCATATAAACTCAATGAAAACATTAGTCCATAGGGGTTGTCATTAATTACCAAAACCACACATAGGGGCAATATACCCTTACACCTTCGTCGCGAATACCCCTGTACCGAGAGCCACGATACGGAAAACCTTCCAGAGACGCCGCCGCCGCCAATCCCATCTCGGGATTCAGGAGATCGCCTCCGCACCCTGCCGGAGAGGGGAATCATCACCGGAGGGGCTCTACATCATCATGCCCGCCTCCGGATTGATGCGTGAGTAGTTCATCCTTGGACTATGGGTCCATAGCAGTAGCTAGATGGTTGTATTCTCCGCTTGTGCTATCATTGTTTAGATCTTGTGAGCTGCCTAACATGATCAAGATCATCTATTTGTAATGCTACATGTTGTGTTTGATGGGATCCGATGAATCTAGAATACTATGTCAAGTTGATTATCAATCTATCATATATGTGTTGTTTATGTTCTTGCATGCTCTCCGTTGCTAGTAGAGCCAAGTTGATACTTGTAACTCCAAGAGGGAGTATTTATGCTCGATAGTGGGTTCATGCCTCCATTTAATCTGTGACAGT
The DNA here is from genome assembly GCA_030979885.1 of Lolium multiflorum. Taxonomy (NCBI): domain Eukaryota; kingdom Viridiplantae; phylum Streptophyta; class Magnoliopsida; order Poales; family Poaceae; genus Lolium; species Lolium multiflorum. The sequence continues at coordinate 362,391,417 of CM061750.1, forward strand.
GATAGAAGGTTCTAAGGTTGTGGATGTGCTGTTGCTACTAGGGATAAAACATCAATGCTTTGTCTAAGGATATTTGTGTTGATTACATTACGCACCATACTTAATCCAATTATCTGTTGTTTACAACTTAATACTGGAAGGGGTGCGGATGCTAACCCGAAGGTGGATTATTTAGGCATAGATGCATGCTGGATAGCGGTCTATGTACTTTGTCGTAATGCCCTGATTAAATCTCATAGTAATCATCATTGATATGTATTGAATCTTGATTTGTCAATTGCCCATCTGTAATTTGTTCACCTAGCATGCTAGTTATCTTATTGGAGAGACACCACTAGTGAACTGTGGACCCCGGTCCATTCTTTTACATCTGAATACATTCTACTGCAATTATTGTTCTTTATTGTTCTTTGCAAACAAACAACATCTTCCACTCGATACGCTTAATCCTTTGTTTTCAGCAAGCCGGTGAGATTGACAACCTCACTTTTACGTTGGGGCAAAGTATCTTGATTGTGTTGTGCAGGTTCCACGTTGGCGCCGGTTTCAGGTGTTGCGCCGCACTACACTCCTCCACCAACAACCTTCACGTGCTTCTTGGATCCTACTGGTTCGATAACCTTGGTTTCTTTCGAGGGAAAACTTGCTGTACGCATCATACCTTCCTCTTGGGGTTCCCAACGGACGTGTACATCTACGCGCATAAAGCTCTTTTGGCGCCATTGCCGGGAGATCAAGACACGCAAGGGAGTCTCCACATCCAATCTCTTTACTTTGTTTTTTTGTCTTGCTTTACTTTATTTTATTTACTGTCTTGTTTTCTTTATATCAAAAACACAAAAAAATTAGTTACTTTACTTTCTGTCTTGTTTATTTGTTCTATATCAAAACACAAAAAAATTAGTTACTTGTCTTTACTTTACTTTATTCTACTTGCTTAGTTTACTTTTATTACTGCTACAATGGGTACTCCTGAAAATACTAAGTTGTGTGATTTCACTAGCACAAATAATGATGATTTTATAAGTACTCCTATTGCTCCACCTGCTACTGCGGCAGAATTCTATGAAATTAAACCTGCTTCACTTAATCTTGTAATGAGAGAGCAATTTTCTGGTGTTAGTACTGATGATGTTGCTGCCCATCTTAATAATTTTGTTGAACTTTGTGAAATGCAAAAGTATAGGGATATAGATGGTGATATTATAAAACTGAAATTGTTTCCTTTCTCATTAAGAGGAAGAGCTAAAGATTGGTTGCTTTCTTTGCCTAAAAATAGTATTGATTCATGGACTAAATGTAAAGATGCTTTTATTGGTAAATATTATCCTCCTGCTAAGATTATATCTTTGAGAAGTAGCATTATGAATTTTAAGCAATTTGATAATGAACATGTTGTTCAAGCATGAGAGAGAATGAAATCTTTGGTAAAGAATTGCCCAACCCATGGACTGACTACTTGGATGACCATCCAAACCTTTTATGCAGGATTAAATTTTTCCTCGAGGAACCTATTGGATTCAGCTGCTGGAGGTAGTTTCAGTTTGGACATACAACCTCAATCTCTTATGAGAATATTATTTGTTGTTGAATGCTTAAGCATTAAAAGAGGAGTCCATTATCTGTTGTCTATGTTGTCCCGGTATGGATGTCTAAGTTGAGAATAATCAAAAGAGAGAAATCCAATGCGTGCTTTCTCCTTAGACCTTTGTACAGCGGCATAGAGGTACCCCTTTGTGACACTTGGTTGAAACATATGTCATGCAATGATAATCCGTGTTATCCGAGCTGATTAGGACAAGGTGCGAGCACTATTAGTACTCTATGCATGAGACTTGCAACTTGTAGGAAGTATTATGCATATCACATATGAATTATTACTACCGTTGACAAAATTGTTTCTATGTTTTCAAAATAAAAGCTCTAGCACAAAAATAGTAATCCATGCTTCCCTCTGCGAAGGGCCATTCTTTTACTTTATGTTGAGTCAGTTTACCTACTTCTTTCTATCTTAGAAGCAAACACTTGTGTTAACTGTGTGCATTAATTCTTACATGTTTACTTATTGCACTTGTTATATTACTCTATGTTGACAAATATCCATGAGATATACATGTTACAAGTTGAAAGCAATTGCTGAAACTTAATCATCCTTTGTGTTGCTTCAATGCATTCTACTATGAATTTATTGCTTATGAGTTAGCTCTTATACAAGTCTTGTTGATACTTGTCTTGAAAGTACTATTCATGAAAAGTTTTGCTATATGATTCATTTGTTTAGTCATTATCTTTGTTAGCAATCTTTTGCTTCAGATCACTCCATTCATCTCATATGCTTTACAATAATGTTGATCAAGGTTATGTTGGTAGCATGTCACTTCAGAAATTACTTGTGTTATCGTTTACCTACTCGAGGCGAGTAGGAACTAAGCTTGGGATGCTTGATACGTCTCAAACGTATCTATAATTTTTATGTTCCATGCTACTTTTATGACAATACTTGAATGTTTTATACATACTTTACATCATTATTATACATTTTCGGCACTAACCTATTAACAAGATGCCGAAGCGCCGCTGTTTTTGGTTTCGAAATCCTAGTAAGGAAATATTCTCGGAATTGGACGAAATCAACGCCCAGGGTCCTATTTTTCCACGAAGCTTCCGGAAGACCGAATGGATAACGAAGTGGGGCGACGAGGCGCCGCCACCATAGGCCGCGCGGCCAGGGTGGGGCCCGCGCCGCCCTATGGTGTGGGCCCCTCGCGCCGCCTCCTGACCTACCCTTCCGCCTACTTAAAGCCTTCGTCGCGAATACCCCGTGCCGAGGCCACGATACGGAAAACCTTCCGGAGACGCCACCGCCAATCCCATCTCGGGGATTCAGGAGATCGCCTCGGCACCTGCCGGAGAGGGGAATCATCACCGGAGGGGCTCTACATCATCATGCCCGCCTCCGTTGATGCGTGAGTAGTTCATCCTTGGACTATGGGTCCATAGCGGTAGCTAGATGGTTGTCTTCTCCGCTTGTGCTATCATTGTTTAGATCTTGTGAGCTGCCTAACATGATCAAGATCATCTATTTGTAATGCTACATGTTGTGTTTGATGGGATCCGATGAATCTAGAATACTATGTCAAGTTGATTATCAATCTATCATATATGTGTTGTTTATGTTCTTGCATGCTCTTCGTTGCTAGTAGAGGCTCCGGCCAAGTTGATACTTGTAACTCCAAGAGGGAGTATTTATGCTCGATAGTGGGTTCATGCCTCCATTTAATCTGGGACAGTGATAGAAGGTTCTAAGGTTGTGGATGTGCTGTTGCTACTAGGGATAAAACATCAATGCTTTGTCTAAGGATATTTGTGTTGATTACATTACGCACCATACTTAATGCAATTATCTGTTGTTTACAACTTAATACTAGAGGGGGTGCGGATGCTAACCCGAAGGGGATTATTTAGGCATAGATGCATGCTGGATAGCGGTCTATGTACTTTGTCGTAATGCCCTAATTAAATCTCATAGTAATCATCATTGATATGTATTGAATCTTGATTTGTCAATTGCCCATCTGTAATTTGTTCACCCAGCATGCTAGTTATCTTATTGGAGAGACACCACTAGTGAACTGGACCCCGGTCCATTCTTTTACATCTGAATACATTCTACTACAATTATTGTTCTTTACTGTTCTTTGCAAACAAACAACATCTTCCACTCGATACGCTTAATCCTTTGTTTTCAGCAAGCCGGTGAGATTGACAACCTCACTGTTACGTTGGGGCAAAGTATCTTGATTGTGTTGTGCAGGTTCCACGTTGCCGTCGGTTTCACTGGTGTTGCGCCGCACTACACTCCTCCACCAACAACCTTCACGTGCTTCTTGGATCCTACTGGTTCGATAACCTTGGTTTCTTTCTGAGGGAAAACTTGCTGCTGTGCACATCATACCTTCCTCTTGGGGTTCCCAACGGACGTGTACATCTACGCGCATCAGGCAGCTCCCTACGTATTGTTTGCTCTATTTTTGCGGAAGAGCTCCTACTGTTTGCTCAAAAGAAAAAATATGTTGTACCCTCCGTTTATAAATAGATATTTTATATTTTCCTAAATTTAGATGCATCTATACACTAAATAGTAAATGAAAAACGTTTTCCATCAACCCACCGATCGTGCGATGAAAATTGGTTGTTCCTTTGTGGAGACCCGACCCGCACGTGGATGGATCCCACTGCACCTGGCCACACAAAGTCCTCTTCCTCGTCTATTTCTCCAACTACCACCGATGGACCAGCGCGCCGCCCAGCTCCTCGAGCGGCTCCGCCCTGCTCCTCCCGGCGAGCGCCACGACCCTCCTCCTCCCGGCGGGCGCGCCGCTGTAGCCTCTCCCCGGCGAGTGCGCCGCTGCTGCCTCCTCCCGGCGAGCGCGCCACTGCAGCTTCACCCCGCGAGCGCCCCGCCTCTCCTCCTCCTGACGGGCGCGCCGCTGATGCGCGTAGATGTACACGTCCGTTGGGAACCCCAAGAGGAAGGTATGATGCGCACAGCGGCAAGTTTTCCCTCAGAAAGAAACCAAGGTTTAATCGGACCGGGGGAGCCAAGAAGCACGTTGAAGGTTGATGGTGGCGAAATGTGATGCGGCGCAACAACAGGGATTCGGCGCCAACGTGGAACCTGCACAACACAACCCAAGTACTTTAACGAAACAGTGAGGTTGTCAATCTCACCGGCTTGCTGTAACAAAGGATTAACCGTATTGTGTGAAGATGATTGTTTGCAAGAAAACAGTAAAACAAGTATTGCAGTAGATTGTATGCGATGTAAAGAATAGGACCGGGGTCCACAGTTCACTAGAGGTGTCTCTCCCATAAGATAAAAGCATGTTGGGTGAACAAATTACAGTCGGGCAATTGACAAATAGAGAAGGGCATAACAATGCATGTACATGATATGATAAATATAGTGAGATTTAATCCGGGCATTACGACAAAGTACATAGACCGCCATCCAACTGCATCTATGCCTAAAAAGTCCACCTTCGGGTTATCATCCGAACCCCATTCAGTATTAAGTTGCAAAGCAACAGACAATTGCATTAAGTATGGTGTAATGTAATCGACAACTACATCCTTAGACATAGAATCAATGTTTTATCCCTAGTGGCAACGACACATCACAACCTTAGAACTTTGTCACTTGGGTGTCAATGAAGGCATGAACCCACTATCGAGCATAAATACTCCCTCTTGGAGTTAAGAGCAAAAACTTGTCCAGAGCCTCTACTAATAACGGAGAGCATGCAAGATCATAAACAACACATAAACAATAGATTGATAATCACCATAACATAGTATTCTCTATCCATCGGATCCCGACAAACACAACATATAGTATTACAGATAGATGATCTTGATCATGTTAGGCAACTCACAAGATCCAACAATGAAGCACAATTAGGAGAAGACGGCCATCTAGATACTGCTATGGACCCATAGTCCAAGGGTGAACTACTCACTCATCACTCCGGAGGCGATCATGGCGATGAAGAGTCCTCCGGAGATGAATCCCCTCTCCGGGGGTCGGAGGCGATCTCTGAATCCCCGAGATGGGATTCGCGGCGGCGGCGTGGAAGGTTTCCGTATCGTGGCTCTCTCTGGGTTTCGCGACGGAGGCTATAAGTAGGCGAAAGGGCAGTCAAGAGGCGGCACGAGGGGCCCGGGGGACAGGGCCGCGCGGCCGGGGCCTGGCGCGCGCTGTCACCTGCCACCTCGTGGCCCCACTCTCCTTCGGTCTTCGGAAGCTTCGTGCAAAAATAGGACCCTGGGCGTTGATTTCGTCCAATCGAGAATATTTCGTTACTAGGATTTCGAAACCAAAAACAGAAAACAGCGGCTCTTCGGCATCTTGTTAATAGGTTAGTTCCGAAAAATGCGTAAATACGACATATAATGTGCATAAAACATGTAGGTATCATCAATAATGTAGCATGGAACATAAGAAATTATCGATACGTTGGAGACGTATCAGGCTGTTACCACCCGATTTTGGCCAAATCAGGAGTTGGGCCGTAAGTGAAGATGGGCTTGAAGGACGTACACGTGGAGCATCTTCAAAGCGGACTTGCGCTAAGAGTTTGGGCTTAACTGCCCGTCTGTAACATAGTAGATCGCGTTGTAATGTAGATTAAAAGATAGAGTTTGGCCCGTGCACGGTTAGGTGCACGCCCAATTAGAAAGTCCCTTGGACTATAAATATGTATCTAGGGTTATCGGAAAAGGAGGACAATCATCGTTCAACCAACACAAATCAGGCGCATCGCCACCCCTTTCTTCGAGGGTTTCTCCCGGGTAAGCACCATGCTGCCTAGATCGCATCTAGCGATCTAGGCAGTATACGTTTATTCGTCAACCATCTTCTTCGCTAGCGTCGCCATAATCGCTGTCGAAGTCGCTGATGTTGCCTGGCCAGGGGCAGAGACGCTTGGCCGGCGGTTCGTCGGAGGAGGTGTTGTCCTCCTCCTCTTCCTCTTCCTTCACCTCCTCGGCGGAGGAGAAACCGTCCGTCGTCGTCGCTTTCCTCCTCCGATTGCCCAATGGCAAGGAAGCGAAGGTCGCTCTCCCCGTCCGGGGACTGGTCGTCTTCGGACCGGACGAAGGAGTCGTGGGTCGACTCGTCCCCATCGGCTATGGCGCGGCGGATGTTTGCCGCGTGGGCCTCCTGTGGGTCCCATTCAGGCGTCGGCTCGCGGGAGGTGGAGGATTGGGTGGAAAGACCCGATGAGGAGAAGACGAAGAGGAAGACATGGCGGCGAGGGAGGGTTTTTGGATTGCCGAGAGGGAGGAAGAAGAATTCGATGTGGCCAAATAAAAAGGGGATGTAGCGATTTAATGCCTAAGCGGTTCCCGAGGACGTGGTGCCAGAACCGTCAAATTGTGCAGAGAAGGCGAGAAGGCAAGACGTCATCATGAAGAATACTGCGACGGTTCTGCCACGACATGACCCTTCGAAGAGAAGGATGGTTTTGCAATTATCATTATCAAAACCAGGGGATGTGTTACCACCCGATTTTGGCCAAATCAGGAGTTGGGCCGTAAGTGAAGATGGGCTTGAAGGACGTACACGTGGAGCATCTTCAAAGCGGACTTGCGCTAAGAGTTTGGGCTTAACTGCCCGTGTATCTGTAACATAGTAGATCGCGTTGTAATGTAGATTAAAAAGATAGAGTTTGGCCCGTGCACGGTTAGGTGCACGCGCAATTAGAAAGTCCCTTGGACTATAAATATGTATCTAGGGTTATCGGAAAAGGAGGACAATCATCGTTCAACCAACACAAATCAGGCGCATCGCCACCCCTTTCTTCGAGGGTTTCTCCCGGGTAAGCACCATGCTGCCTAGATCGCATCTAGCGATCTAGGCGATATATTTATTCGTCAACCTTGTACTGCTCGTCTGAAGCCTTGTTGATGGCGAGCAGTACTATTTATCCTTAGGTGTTTAGGGGCTTGCATTGGTGCTTTCACGTGCATATCTGCGTGGCTATGCCGTCCCTGGACACCTAGCTGCCCTTACGTCTATCCAGACGTAAGGGCAGCCTCTTGCTTGTTCGTTACTTAGTAGATCCGATTCGTTATAGTTGCTCCTTGCTCCGCAGGATTAGTTTAATATCTGCATAGTTAGGCCTTACGCTGGGGTCGGAGGATCCGGTAGTGCGTTAGATGTTGTTCACCGTCCTGCGAGGGATGTGGGAATCGACGTTATGTTGGTTTTAGGCCTCTCGCAGGGGTGGTTTGCATCATCTTCCGTAGCTGCTAGGCCCGATCACACGTAGGACGTTCCGGTTATGCGGTGAAAACCCTAAAGCGTCGTGGATCGTTTTAGCTTTGTCTGATCAAGCAGGATCCCCATGCCATTGTAAATCCAACGTGAAACATGGGCGATCGGCTCCTTGAGCCGATCCACGAAACCCGAGAGCCGATAGGGCTCGTATTTAATGTTTACGTGTCTACCATGCGGGAACAATCGAGGCACTCTAACACCTTCCTGATCGGGTCTAGGTCAGGTGGCACGCCCTAGCAACCGCCGGGACGTGGCTAGAAGATTTGCGGGACGACGCGAGGTGCCAGGGGCCCTGGGAGCTTCCGGCTCTTCGTGTTGCTCAGCCATTGCCGTCGGTGGGTTTGGAGGGTAACACATTCACGCCCGGTGGGACCACCTTCGCAACATCCACGTCAACATCGGCATCGAGATGGCGGAGGAACAGATCACATACGAGGATCTCCCTCCGATCATAAGAAGAAGTACGATGAGTGAAGGCCATCGTTGAAGCCGAACTCGGCTCCTTTGAAGACCCGTTCGCACGGTATCGAGTTCAAAGGATTCACGCCACAAGGCGTCCTTGACGAGGTAGATCTGTCGCTCCTTCGGATGAACGTGAGCCCTGCGAGGGAATCAACTACGTGGTGGCCCATTCACATCATATTGAGAGCCTGGTGAATTCTTTGGAGCGCGTTGCGTTCCGGGTGGTCCAAGAGATCATGGAGCGTGGTACTCCCCTTCAGGACCTGCTCTAGGGACTCACCAAGGAGAAGTGCAACTCCACACCAGGCCACCATTGCTGTACTCGATGGCAGCTCCACAACAACAAGGTTCACCGGCATACGTTGTCTACAAGGTCGGAGGTGATCCGGGCGACTACAGTTCTTATATGAGCCGCCCAAGGAGATCCACACGGATACGTGTGCACGTTTGTGCGGATTGCAACAATGGACACGGCGATCCAGCTCCGGCGGGAGGGATTGCCGAGGCGAGGAGCCATTGTTCCGCGGGAGGAACAACTGCAGCAGCGGGGAGTTTGGGAGCGGAAGCTGAGAAACGAGGCGTGGCTAGCCAAGTATACCCCTGCACCAGTCCAGGAAAGCTCAGCTGCCACTACCTCCAGATCAGATCAGCGATCCTGAGATCAGTTCGGCATCTTGCCGAAGAAGAAGATAATCGGCTATTCCAAGCCGTACCCCAATGAGTTCGACATGATCCCACTACCACCTAAGTACCGGCTTCCGGACTTCAACAAATTCAGTGGGTCAGAAGGGTCTAGCTCCATCGAACACGTGAGCCGATACTTGGCCCAGCGGGGCATGGCTTCGGCATCGGATCAGCTACGGGTGAGGTGCTTCTCGCAATCCCTCACCGGTCCAGCTTTTGGGTGGTACACTTCGCTGCAGCCGAACTCGTACGATCATGGAAGCAGTTGGAGGAACAATTTCACACCCAATATCATTCGGAAGCTACGAAGCTGGTATTGCCAAACTAGCACAAGTTCGAGCGGGAGAGACGGTGGCTGAGTACATTCAGCGTTTCAGCTGTCAAGAACCGATGCTATTCGGTTCATTTAACTTAGAAAGAAGCAATCGAGCTGGCCGTGGCAGGCCTTGCAGCGTCATTCAAGGATCTGACGTTCCAAGTGGAGTACAACTCGTCGCCGCATCGGTCAGCGACCTTACGAACAGCGCCATCAACTGTACGGGACAAGTTCAGCGCGCGATAACCCTGGTCAATGCGATGAGGATGAAGATTCTGCGGATGATCAGGAAGTTGCGGTAGCCGAGTGGACTCGGACGCCGATACTGTGTCCTGCAAATGGGTGAACCCGCCGGGGCCTCCAAGAGGGTTGGACTTCGATGTGAGCAAAACTGAACAGATCTTCGATCTGCTATTAAAAGAGAAGCAGTTGAAGCTCCCTAAAGGCCACAAGATTCCTACGGCGCAGGAGATGAACAAAAGGCCATACTGCAAATGGCATCATACGTTCACTCATGCCACCAACGACTGCAAAGTGTTGCGCGCACAAATTCAGATGGCAATAGAATCAGGCCGATTAACTTTCGGACAGTTTGCCATGAAGGTAGACATGCGTCCGTTTCCGGACGTCAATATGGTGGACCTGAGCCACTCCATAAGGGAACCTGGGTTCTCTTTTGACGTCAATATGGCAGGGTTTGTGATCCGCCATGGCAAAGATAAAGCCAGAGCAGCCACTCTCGTGGCAAGGATAAAGGAGGCCGTTCCACGCGACCGGCCCCAAGATGATGGTAGACGGTACCTAACCGAGGGAGGTGAGAAGCATACGGTATCAGCGCCCACTCTCCGTGCACCTCCTCAACAAATATGAACAGCGTATGACCGACGTCGGCGCTACGACGAAGACGATGAAAAATATCGTCGGTCGCGCGGAAAAGGGAGGTATCGTCGGCATGACGGGAACAACGACGGTACGAACGCCACGCTAGAGGGAGGTCAAGGGAGCAAGACGACATGGATAAGCACTGGGACTGTCCCTTCTTCAAACATTGCTGGGACTCGGGAATGAGCCGATTGCCAACAATCGAGAATTGCCCGAGAATGCAAACAGCAAAGGAGAAGGACAAACGAAGTTTCAGTGTTCGAACGTCTAGGACCTCTCCCACAACATAACAAGCGAGCTGAGTCCTCTCAAGAAGAAGACTTCGAGGAGTCGGATGGAGAATAAGATAGGTATCACCGGCCAAGGTGGTGCCCTGATGGACTCAGCCATTCTTAGAAGCGTAGAGTGCGCTGAAACCTGGAAGAAGCCGAGGCACGGTACCTGTACACGTTGAGAAGAGCACGGCCGGATCTGGCCGTGAAAATGCAGCAAACAGCGGAGACGAAGGCGCGCCCGCCAAAGAAAGTATGGCGCCCAAAACAGCGAAAGCCGATGCACAGCATCGGGCGATGCCGATGCGAGACATCGGCGGCACAAACATGGTGTTTATACTCCCGTCGGAGTTTCGCGCTCCAAGCGACGAGGAAGTTTCAGTGGCTCAATTTGCGGTCCACGACCGTCATCTTTGAAAAGCCACGAGATAGAAGCTACAGGCATCTGAAAGCCCTATACTTGAGGGGTTACATCAACGGGCAGCCTGTCAGCAAGATGTTGGTTGATACCGGAGCGGCAGTCAACATAATCCAAGCATGCCACGTAGCTATAGTGGAAATCCAAGAAGTTGCAAACCATCGCCGAAGCATTGCAACAGAAAAGGAGGCCGATTCCCGCAATCGGCCAAAGAATTATCATCCACATCCTTTTGTCGTGTTCAACATTGATCCAACGTGAAGAGCCGATACCATCAATGACTTGACAGAATCGGCTCGGGGGGCACATAGATGGATAAGACACGAGGATACGAAGCTGAGAATGCGTGCCAAACGCCCAGCAGAAAAGCTCAAAGATGGGGGCCGATACGTAAACAGATCGGCCGCAAAAAATTGAAATACAGAAATTTTTGAGTGATGACCCACAAGTATAGGGGATCGCAACAGTCTTCGAGGGAAGTATTACCCAATTTATTGATTCGACACAAGGGGAGACAAAGAATACTTGTAAGCCTTAACAGCGGAGTTGTCAATTCAGCTGCACTGGAAACAGACTTGCTCGCAAGAGTTTATCGGTAGTAACAGTTTTATGGCAGTGGAAATAGTGAAATAACAGCAGCGGTGAAATAAAGACAGCAGTAGTGATTATAGTAAACAGCAGGATTAAAATACTGTAGGCACAGGGACGGATTTAACGGGCGTTGCATGGATGAGAGAAACTCATGTAACAATCAAAGCAGGGCATTTGCAGATAATAATAAAACGGTATCCAAGTACTAATCAACCAATAGGCATGTGTTCCATATTTAGTCGTACGTGCAATGAGAAACTTGCACAACATCTTGTCCTACCGGCCGGTGGCAGGGCCTCTAGGGAAACTACTGGATATTAAGGTACTCCTTTTAATAGAGTACCGGAGCACATCCGTGAACACATGTGATCCTCACATCGCTACCATTCCCTCCGGTTGTCCCGATTGTCACTTCGGGGCCATTGGTTCCGGACAGCGACATGTGTATACAACTTGCAGTAAGATCATAAACAACGAATATCTTCATGAATCAATAACATGTTCAGATCTGAGATCATGGCACTCGGGCCCTAGTGACAAGCATTAAGCATAACAAGTTGCAACAATATCATAAAAGTGACATCTACGGATACTAGGCACTATGCCCTAACAATCTTATGACTATTACATGACCAATCTCATCCAATCCCTACCATCCCCTTCAGCCTACAGCGGGGGAATTACTCACACATGGATGGGGGAAACATGGCTGGTCGATGGAGAGGCGTTGGTGGTGATGGCGGCGATGATCTCCAATTCCCCGTCCGGCGGAGTGAACGGAGACTTCGGCTCCCGCGACGGAGTTTCGCGATGTGGCGGCTCTGGAGGGTTTCGCGCGACTTCTCTGTGCGTTTTCAGGTCGAAACCAATAAGTAGTCCGAAGGGGGGCGTCGGAGGCCGGCGAGGGGGCCACACCATGGCCGCGCGGGCCCCGGGCCGCCATGTGGTGTGGGGCCCTTGGGCCTCCACCTCTTTTGCCCTCCGTCAATATTCGGTAAAATAGGGCCTTCGCATAAATTCGAGGATTTTCCCGAAAGTTGGATTTCGCACAAAAACGAGACACCAGAGCAGTTCTGCTGAAAACAGCGTTAGTCCGTGTTAGTTGTATCCAAAATACACAAATTAGAGGCAAAACAATGGCAAAAGTGTTCGGGAAAGTAGATACGTTTTGGACGTATCATTGAGCACAGCCGATGCGTAGACATCGACTTAAGAGTTCAAAGCCGATGCGCGGCCATCGACTCAAGGGATACAATTGTTGCAAGCAGAAGCCTAATGGAGCAGTCATCAAGTTACGCAGCAAGGCTCTACTGAAGGAATCCCTCAGTGGAATGGTGGGTGGCTCCATTAGCACATCTTCAAGATCAGCAGCGCCTGCGTAAGCATGCAGATCGGGTTAGGATCATGAGAACAGCCAATGAACATTCAATCGGCTGTGACATTTCCTCCTGGGGTTGGACCAAGGTGACAACTTCATCAAATATCTTCACCAGAAGCTGCATCAGTCTGCCCGAGGTGATGGACCAATCCGAGCAGCAAGACGCAAGAATGAAGATTCTTAGTTCAAGGGAGCTGCTGATCCTTCCAAAACCGTCCTAGTGCACTATCTCCTTGGGCGCAAGCTTTCTCGCCCAGTTTGATGAAAAGATGGAGCGGCTCGGGGGGGCAGCTCGCCTTGGAGGTTCTCTGCTTTCGGAAGCCGATTTATTTGGAATCGGCTGATGCTGCACTACAGTTGGGAAGCCGATAGTGGCCCAATGCAGCTGGTACACTTCCATTCTCGCCTTGACTGAGGCTCGGGGGGCAGCTAGCCCTGAAGATTCTTCACTCTGAAAAGCCGATGGTGTTGAAATCGGCTGTCTCTGCACCATAACCATGTTGAAGGGTGGAGGACTCTTGCAGAGGAGAATTACCAAGTTGGCAGGAGGAGTCTGAAGCGAGCCATCATGATTGATAGGCTTTGGGCCAGTTTGTTGCTACAAGGAGACAAAGCATCGCGGCGAAGGTTGTAGGCGATCAAGGTGTTCAGCAATGGTCCTAGAGTTCTCCTGAAGGCATCAAATCTGGAGTCTTGCCGATTAAAGCTGACGTTAAACTCAGGGACCCGAATTTCCAAGATTTAAGGTGTGCGCGATTCCGGTTTGGTCCTGTTTGACTGAAACTTGAGGATCTGAACTGATCTATCGCGAAATTTATCATAAGAAACCGATGCGTGGCCATCAGTTCATCGAGCATTGATCAGGCCAACAATCGGCAAAATCAATACAAGGGAGAATCGGCTAAATCAATTTGCAAGAAATCGACAAAGTCCAATTGGGGAGATTTTTTCGTTGATAATCAGATTTCTTACATGGAAGGAGCTGATCGCTCTCAAAAGGGTTGCTAGGGGTACATTGCCCTATCATCTACTACTCCTAGCTCTATCCTATCTAGGGGCCTTGCTGCCCTCATCGTCGCCGTCGCGCTGTCGGCGCTGCTCCGGCCGGCTCGTCGTCACTGCTGTAGCGACCGCCGGCGGGACCTTCATTGTCCTCATCTTCTTCGCTAGCGTCGCCATAATCGTTGTCGAAGTCGCTGATGTTGCCTGGCCAGGGCGAGAGACGCTTGGCCGGCGGTTCGTCGGAGGAGGTGTTGTCCTCCTCCTCTTCCTCTTCACCTCCTCGGCGGAGGAGAAACCGTCCCGGGAGAAGCCGTCGTCGTCGCTTTCCTCCTCCGATTGCCCAATGGCAAGGAAGCGAAGGTCGCTCTCCCGTCCGTTGGGGAGGTCGTCTTCGGACCAGACGAAGAGAGTCGTGGGTCGCTCGTCCCCGTCGGCTATGGCGCGGGATGTTTGCCGCGTGGGCCTCCTGTGGGTCCCATTCAGGCGTCGGCTCGCGGGAGGTGGAGGATTGGGTGGAAAGACCCGATGAGGAGAAGACGAAGAGGAAGACATGGCGGCGAGGAGGGTTTTTGGTTTGCGCAGAGGGAGGAAGAGGAGAACTGTTCGATGTGGCCAAATAAAAAGGGGATGTAGCGATTTAATGCCTAAGCAGTTCCCGAGGACGTGGTGCCAGAACCGTCAAATTGTGTAGAGAAGGCGAGAAGGCAAGACGTCATCATGAAGAATACTGCGACGGTTCTGCCACGACATGACCCTTCGAAGAAGACAGATGGTTTTGCAATTATCATTATCAAAACCAGGGGGGCATGTGTTACCACCCGATTTTGGCCAAATCGGGAGTTGGGCCGTAAGTGAAGATGGGCTTGAAGGACGTACACGTGGAGCATCTTCAAAGCGGACTTGCGCTAAGAGTTTGGGCTTAACGCCCATGTATCTGTAACATAGTAGATCGCGTTGTAATGTAGATTAAAAGATAGAGTTTGGCCCGTGCACGGTTAGGTGCACGCCGCAATTAGAAAGTCCCTTGGACTATAAATATGTATCTAGGGTTATCGGAAAAGGAGGACAATCATCGTTCAACCAACACAAATCAGGCGCATCGCCACCCCTTTCTTCGAGGGTTTCTCCCGGGTAAGCACCATGCCTAGATCGCATCTAGCGATCTAGGCGTATGTTTATTCGTCAACCTTGTACTGCTCGTGCGAAGCCTTGTTGATGGCGAGCGTACTATTTATCCTTAGGTGTTTAGGGGCTTGCATTGGTGCTTTCACGTGCATATCTGCGTGGCTATGCCGTCCCTGGACACCTAGCTGCCCTTACGTCTATGCAGACGTAAGGGCAGCCTCTTGCTTGTTCGTTACTTAGTAGATCCGATTCGTTATAGTTGCTCCTTGCTCCGCAGGGATTAGTTTAATATCTGCATAGTTAGGCCTTACGCTGGGGTCGGAGGATCCGGTAGTGCGTTAGATGTTGTTCACCGTCCTGCGAGGATGTTCGGGAATCGACGTTATGTTGGTTTTTAGGCCTCTCAGGGTGGTTTGCATCATCTTCGCTGCTAGATCACACGTAGGACGTTCCGTTATGCGGTGAAAACCCTAAACTGTCGTGGATCGTTTTAGCTTTGTCGATCAAGCGGGATCCCCATGCCATTGTAAATCCAACGTGAAACATGGGGCGATCGGCTTTGAGCCGATCACAGAAACCCGAGAGCCGATAGGGCTCGTATTTAATGTTTACGTGTCTACCATGCAACAATCGAGGCACTCTAACACCTTCCCGATCGGGTCTAGGTCGGGTGGCACGCCCACAGGGGTGGCTAGAAGATTTGCGGGACGACGCGAGGTGCCGGGTCCACTAAGCGGCCCTGGGAGCTTCCCGTCTCTTCGTGTTGCTCAGCCATTGCCCGTCGGTGGGTTTTGGAGGGTAACACCGCTGCAGCTTCTCCCCGGCGAGCGCCCTGCCCCTCCTCCTCCCGGTGGGCGCGCCGCTGCAGCTCCTCCCCCATCGAGCGCCCCGCCCCTGCTCTGGCCTCCTGACGGGCGGCCCGCTGCCGTTTCTCCCCCGGCGAGGGCCCTGCCCCGGCTCCTCCCAACGCGCTACAACTCCTCCCCCGGCGAGCAACCCCAGCTCGTCCCGGCATCGACTTGCAAGCTACCCCTTTGTCGGTGTTGTCGCCGGCTGGGAAGTACTGTTGTCTGGTACGGTAAATATTTTCTTTTTTGTTGGTTTTATTTGTTAATTATTGTTGTAAACATATTTTGGTAGGCTCCACCCACGTGATCAAGTTGATAACATGTGCACAGCACGAGTTGTCGTCGGTGACAACAGCCCTTTCTTCGACTTCCCCACCTTCGGGAAGGGGAGGAAGAGGCGACGCAGTCGCATGGCCCTATTAAAGATAGAAAATATATCGGCATGGAGCAGTTGAAGGAAAAGCAGTATGAACAAGACAAAAGGAAAAAGAATGCGTGACCAAAACTAATGCTAACAACATATTACCTGTGGGAGTGCGTTGGTGGCGCTATACGGCGTCACACCGCAAGATGTTGGGACGTTGTCTTTCTTGTTCAGCGACGAGATTTTTCGGACAAGTTTCTCCAAGTCCTTGACCGATAAATCTGTGGACAGGCGGTCCACATCTTTATCACCAGGATACATCCAAAGGGGGTTTTTGCGAGCTTGAAGAGGCTGCACCCTAATCCTAAGGAAATATGCCGTGATTTGGATACCCAACAATTCCTGTCCACGGGTATTTTGGAGCTCGTGGATGCGTGTCATTAGTGCCTCTGTCGCCGCTTTTTCTTCGTCGCTAGCCTCTGCATCCCAGGATCGGCGGCGACAGATTTTCTTGGCACCATCAAAAGGAGGGATGTTGTCTTCAACAGAACCATGGTTCTCCTCGTGGATGTATAACCATTTTTTGCGCCACCCTTGAACGAGTCGGGAATTTGACGTCGAAATATTCGACGTCAGGGACGCAGATAACAACGCCACCTATGTTATAGGAGGCAGTGGAAGAGCCATTACGGCGACAAAGGAAAATGCGTTTCCAGAGAGGCCAGTTAGGCTGGACTCCAAGGAAAACTTCGCAAAGTGTAATGAAGATGGAGATGTGGAGAATGGACTTGGGCGTGAGATGGTGCAGTTGCAAACCATACATAAAAAGCAATCCCCGCAAGAAATCATGGATGGGGGTAGAAACACCACAGATGAGGTGGTCGACGAAACTGACCCGATACATTGGCGGGGTTGGGTAGCTTTCTTCCTTGGGGAAGCGCAGCGAGTCTTGCTTCCCGCTGATGCCAAGCTTCTTCAGCATTTTGATATCTTGTTGGGAGATTTTGGATCTCTCCCACTCCAAGTTCCCCAGATCTTCGGCCGCCATCTTCGATTCTGGAGTACTGTGCCTGGTGAGTTTGCGCGGTGGCATGAACGAGAGTGGAGGAGAAGAGCGTGAGCATGGATGAGCACAAGAACTGCGGGCGCTATGGAGAATTTTCGCAGAGGAAGAGTAGAGGTGCGGCGCGAGCGAAAGTGCCGAAGGAAGAAGAAGACGGCTTTAAGTAGCGGTGCGGCGAATCGACACAACCGTTGGATGGAGAAATTGTGAGGTAGATGATGACCACGTGGATGAAGGGTAAAAATGGATTTTTACTGAGAAACGAAAGGACAAGCGATACAGTGCGCCAGTAAAAGCGGAGGACGTGTGTCCCCCACTTGCACGACGTGTCAACTTGATAGGAAATCTAGACCCACGAGACAGAGAGAGAAGCGGTTCTCGCACGTTCCCGATACAGTAATCGTGGCTATCGTCAGCAATGATGTCACCTTGGCAAGAGCAAAAAACTCGACTATGAAGCTTGATAAAAATATCGACAGCAGAAGATTACTGATTATTTCGAGAGCCTTTGATCAAATACAAGTTTTTGCCCAAATGCTCGGGGGCTACTTTGGAAAAAGAAAAAAAAATTAGTATGACAAAATAGAAATGGCGAGAGGCTATGATCAAATGCAAGCATTTGTTCATAGCCTCGGGGGCTACTCCCATCGGGAGCGCTGGTCGCGCACCCGATAGATATGAAACACTCAAGAAAGAATAACAATATAGCGACAGAAGATACTAATTTGTGGAGCCTACAACCAAGCACAAGTCCTTGGCTGTAGCCTCGAGGGCTACTCCCATCGGGAACGCTGTTCGCGTGCCCGATGAATTCATACAAAAATATAGAGAGAGGAAAAAAGAAGTGAGTATATCTCGAGTTATACAGATAACTCTACATATACTCCCATCAGGATGGTAAAATAAGTCATCAAATATGACTCAATAAAATGTGCTATTCCAACAGCCGAAAAGCACTCGACAATATATTCTCAGAGCGCTAAAAGTCGCGAATAAATCTCTGAATGCCGCAAAATTTTGCGAAGGAAGACCCAGATCCGTTCGGCGCGTGGCACCGTCTCGACGGTGGTTTGCTATTTTTCCGTATCAACAGATACGAAGAAAAATCCTAACGGACGCGTTAGTTACCCGATAAAATATGACTGGACTCGACAAAATGGTAAGACCTTAAGCGGCGCTCGAAGTTTACACCAGTATCCCGAGATCATGTCCGGGGACGTGATCTTGAAGTAGGTTTTGCGGATTGCCACTAGAGCGTTAACTAGTACCTGATCCGTCAGATGAACTAGCCCCAACTACCATTATCCCTGTACAATATAGTATTTGCGTATCCAAAAGATATGTGATAAAATTTGACAAGACTATTGAATGATTCAAGTTGGAGATTTTCCTTGATTCTTCGATTCAAGCAAAATCTCGGGGGCTACTGACATAGGCATACCCAATGGGCCTGCCGAAGATGGTACCAGTGTTTACTGAAGGCCCATGACTCGAAGAATAAGAAGATTCGGAAGCCCAAGATGTTAGTAAGGAAAGCTAGAGTTGTATTAGGAAATATAGAGACTTGTAATCTTGCGGGACGGGTACGAAACCCTCCCGGACTCAACTTGTATATTGCGAAACCCTCGGCTCCACCTCCTATATAAGGGGGAGTCGAGGGACAATGATCGAATCTATTGTCAACGAACACTAGTTTTTCGCGAGTACTTTTAAATGAAACCTTGAGATCTGCCCTCTACTTCTAGCAAAACCCTAGTCTACAATCTGTAGGCATTGACAAGTTAATCCCTTGTCACCGTGTGAACACGCAACCGGCTGCCAACCTACGTGAAAAAAGACATTAAAGAGGGGACCGAAAGCGACGTACATGCGGGGCCCACGACCGATTTTTGTCCCAATTTCGGCCGACCGACGGCTAGGGTGACCCATAGTAAATAGTGTCTATATATATTCAAAATTTGATAAATCTAAGACATCTATTTATGGACATAGGTAGTACTATAGTTACAGTCTAGATCGGTAATTCTAGTTTGTTTTTGTACAAGTCTGAGTTTGAGTAGGCTTAGGAATTTAGGACGTCGGCTCAATCGGATGTTCGTGTATATATACACGGCAGCGGCAGTACATGACACTGTAACGTGAATTGTAACGGGCCTCTGGGCTGGCGATCCATCGCGTTCCATCCACTGTAATCGATCTCTCCACCGCCGCCGCCTCCCCGGCGCTCGCGCCCGCGGCTGCGCCATCCGAGCGCGGTTTCTCCACTTCCCAGGCTGCTGCCCGCGCCGCCGGCGAGGGGAATACCGCGGACATGTCGGTTCTAATCGTCACCAGCGTCGGGGAGCTCGTGTTGGATCTCCACACCGACCTCTGCCCCCGCACCACGGACAACTTCCTCAAGCTCTGCAGCATCAAGTACTACAACGGGTGTCTCTTCCACAACGTGCAAAAGGACTTCCTGGCGCAGACCGGGGATCCGACGGGGACCGGCAGAGGAGGCGGTTCCGCGTACCAGTCCCTCTACGGCGACCAGTCTCGGTTCTTCAACGACGAGATCCGTCCGGACCATCCGGAGCTCAGGCATTCGAAGAAGGGGACCGTTGCCATGGCGAGCGCCAGCAACGCATCGCAGTTCTACATCACCCTGCGGCCCAACGTCGATTACCTCGATGGTCAGCACACCGTGTTTGGGACTGTCACCGAAGGTCTCGACGACACACTGATGAAGATAAACGAAGCTTATGTTGATCCTGACGGAAGACCGTTCAAGGACATAAGGATTAAACATACATATATCCTGGATCCTCCAAACCTCGCCGATCTTGCACCTGAGAATTCTCCCGTCGGAAAGCCAAAGGATGAGGTCGCAGAAGAGCGCCTAGAGGATACCTGGGTCCCTCTAGATGAAAGACTGGACCCTGTACAGCTTGAGGAGATGATCCGCTCTAAAGAAGCGCGCTCCAATGCCGTGATCCTCGAGAGTATTGGAGACATTCCAGATGCCCAAGTCAAGCCGCCTGAAAACGTCCTATTCGTCTGTAATCTGAATCCGGTGACGCAGGATGAAGATCTATATACAGTCTTTTCTCGTTTCGGAACCGTGGCATCAGCTGAGGTAATCCGAGACTGCAAAACTGGAGATAGCTTGTGCTACGCATTTGTTGAGTTCGAGGCGAAGAAGGCTTGCGAATGTGCGTTTAACGAGATGAACAATTGTCTGATTGATGACCGAAGGATCCGCGTTGATTTTAGCCAAAGTGTTTCAAAAATGTGGGGTAAGTTCAGACATGGCATTCAAAATGCAAAGAAAGATGGGTCCTTCAAATGTGATGCCCCTCACTTGCGAGCCCGAAACTGCGATCAAGCTTCTGATAAGCAAGACTGTCGAGATACTACCGGTCGAAGAAAGATCCAGAAATTGGATGATTGGAGATCAGAGCCACCATATAAGGGCGATCTTGTTAGGAAATGCATGCATGATGACCAGGCCACTTATGGTAATCGAGGCTATAGTGGACACAACGCTCGTGACTACAGCAAGCGCCAATGTAAGAGCAAAGATCAAGAGTTGATCAGTATGACAGGGGTAACGAAAAATGATGATTGTCGAAAGAGGGGTCGGCACAAGAAAGATGAAAGTTGCAACAAGAGAAGTAGCAAATTCCGAGAGACCTAGAAGCGGAGAGTGTGGAAATCGTGAGATGCGGATGCGGGGGGCTGCATGCCGGCCTGCATCTCTGTCAGTTTTCCGTCATCTGTTTTTCATTGTTCATCGAGTTTGTGGTGTCTCCTGTGATCCATATTTGAATAAACTGATACATGTAGCTTACAATCTTTTGGTGTCGACAGTAAGCGACACCTGACCATGGTAATTATTTTGAGGACTCGCACCAGCTGGTGGTTTTTGTCTTAATGGGTGAGGTCTAACCTGGCTTTAGAAAAACAAAACAATACTGGTTTCATTACCTCTTCAGTAATGGGATTTCAAAAGAGTTTTGCTGACAATCGTATAGGTTTGACCCATACAAATCTGATGCTATGTGCAACAAGTTTGATCGAACTCGACCAAATGCTTCGACAGAAGATGTGGTGAATACCATGGTTAAACACAACCGTAATATGCATGATTATCTCGGCTGGCAGATGCACTACTGCATTAGCTCTATACTTATTTTCATTCATATTTTGATAATGGGTTGTTCTTAGAAAGTGTTGTGTTCAATGTGCAAAAACTTCCTAAAAATAGGCGGTACCTCTACTCAAGACTGAAGTTGTATAAAATGTACTTTGAAAGTCTCCTTTCAAATACTTGTCATCCCTGGCAAGACGATGTTAGTCCCATGTTTCTTTAAATGGTAGTACTAAGTTATGTCCATTGGAAGCCTGTTTTTAGTACGTAATTTCTGAGTTCTCATCAGAAGCATCTGTTCGTCGCTTCACCGTTGTTGTTATTTGTTTTCCTTTTGGGCACGTTGTTGTCGTTGCCCCAGAATTTTCTTGGTTTGAACGCTTGTATCGGTGTGGTTGCTATTTATTATAGCGGGACAAAAGCTTGTTTCGAGGAGAAAAATGTTAGACGTCTCTGATCCAGCAAGTGCAGCTTGGGATATCATCAACAATTCACCATCATCAGCTGCTTGGATGAAGTGGATGGGAGAGAACACTTCTTTGCATCAAGGGGAGACTGAAATCCACGAAGAAACCTTCATATCTGAGGGATTTGGGGGAGGGGTTTGAGAGGGAAGAGAGAGGTGGATGCGCTCTGCTTCGTTCCTGGCCGGGGTCTGAGGGGTAAGTGGTATGTGGAGGAGATAGGGGCGGCCCACCAACTTAACATATTCCAAATTTAACCCTTGTCGGGGGAGTTGAACTTCAAAAGGGTAGCACTCTTGTCAAGGGAGTTGAGGTCACGAATCGCGGGCCCCGCCTCCCACGTTGCCACATGTTCAGCGCCGCTTCTGGTGGCGCTACGGTGAAGAGGGTAGCGCCCTGAAGAGAGGCGTTGCTAAAAAGGATCAGATTTTAAATATTTTCAAAATGAGGTCAAATCGTGCTAAACTTTTGAAAAATGGTTAAATTTGTGGGTGTGTCAATGTCTCAATTGACGTAAGATTTTCTTAAATCTCAGTCACCTCAGAAAAGTGGAATTGCAATTCAAAGAAAAGTACAACTCGATCCAGTTGCATATTTCTAGCGAAAAAGTACTCAAGCACTTTTTTTTATAAATGACTTAGATTTAAGAAAATCTCAGTTGACTGAGACATAGAAAAACTATAAATTTGTCAAGATCGACGTAGCAGATATTAAGCATTTACTCATTTTAGACTTAGTCTAGTCACCACGTCTGATCCTCGTGGGATGGCACGAGATTTTGCAAGGGTGATGGATATGGCGATGGTGGATTGGTGGTGGACTGGTGGGATGACCCCGTCAGTAAGCCCAGTCTCTGATCCTATTTTCTAGCGGTTTTCAGTTTCAATCGATCGAGGAATAAAAAGAGGAAGAAACAGAAAAGCGGTATTCAGTATACCACGCAGAAATACTCTGTCTCTCGCGTTGCCTTGTTCATGTTCCTGTTTTTGAGCTCGACTCTGCCATTGTTGGCAACAACAGACTCGCCCAGGTCAGTTTCTGTTGCGGGGGAAGCCACCGACCCGTTCCATGGCGGCCGCCCTGCTTTTCCTCCCCGCGAACCCAAACCCTCCGCCGAACACCACATCGCCCCCCCGCCCGCCGCGGCCGTCCACTTCCGGCAGGCTCCACTCCCGTCCCCGCCTAGTCCCCCGTCGTACCCGCGCCCGCGCCCGAACCCATCTCCCCGCCGCGTTCGGGAGGGGGTCGCCCGCAGCGGGGGCGGCGGCCGAGCGCGGAGGGAAGGACTACTACTCCACGCTGAACATCCGCCGCGACGCCACCCTGAGGGAGGTCAAGAGCGCGTACCGGATCCTCGCGCGCAAGGTGCCGCCCTCTCCCTTCTTCGCCCCCATGCCCTTCCCCTCCCGGAGCGTTAGATTGCCTGCTGCTCTTCTTCTGTTTACATCCAGTCCAGTTTGCCTGCCCGTAACTATATGAGTGTAGAGAGTAGCGAGTAATAAGAGAGATAATTGCTCTATGATTGAGTTGAACAATTTACATAATTCTCCGGTGCCAACATGGGGAACTCCCGTTACAGTATAGAGCATTTTCTGACATTTTTGGGATTTGTCCTTGGCAAAAGTAAGATCTCACAGAAGGCGTGCTAAGGTGGGCATAATTAAGCAGTAATTCATTGGTGACCAACTAGACTAGTGTCCAGCATTGTGGATAAATCAAGGAAGAGATACCATTTGGAGTTGGATAACTACATCATCAATAGTACTCCCTCCGTCCATAAACCACATACATCCAAATTTTGACAAAAATATAAGATATCTATTTATGGATAGAGGTAGTAATAAGGTAGAGGTACGTCTACCTTAAAAAAATGTGTTTCACTCGCAGCTAAGCTTCACGGGATTCTGCAAAGTTATGCTAAATGTAATTTGCTACATTCTTATTTTTTTATCTTCCTAATTTCAAAAATATTCAGTTTTCTTAAAAGGAAAGCTTGAAGCAAGATAATGGATTTTAGAAATTTCTGAGATGGTAATCCTGCATATTTGTGCCACTTTTTGTTGAATATTACAGAGCTTACAGTCTACAAATTAAATGTGTGTTCTGTTCAGAGAGACCTACTCGTTTTTTTTCTTTTTCAATTCCAGTACCATCCAGACATGAACAAGAGCCCTGGGGCAGAAGAAAAATTTAAGGAGATAAGTGCTGCATATGAGGTATCTTCTGCTCTCTCGTATCTGCTAAATAGCTAGGGATATGCCGAGTGTTCGACTAGTATACCAAGATGTACTTACTATCTTGCTCTTACTAATAATAAAGGGCACCCAATTTTTAACAGCATGGTTTGGTTTGTGTGCGTACACTTGCTAGTTACTACACTGCTAATCCACTGTATCGCGGGGTTACAACTTGCAAGTGACCCTTATACTTACTCGTGCCTTGTTTATCAACAACGTCATTCAGTGAAAATCAAACTAGTATGCTCCTGTATTCAACGAGTCTTGGTGACCATATACTTCGAAACTTTGACGATTCACAATGTTATCAGATGCTACCCTGTTATGTGATTCATTTATTCTGTAGCTTCTTTCAGGTTCTTTCAGATGAAGAGAAAAGATCTTTGTATGATCGATTTGGAGAAACAGGACTAAATGGAAATCATGGAGGTGGAGATTTCGGTGCACATGAGGTATTTATTTATTAAAAACCCAAGAGATAGTTTTGCTTTTCAATCAGGTCTTTTCCTTATTTAGGAATGTAAATTTATTTCATACTGGTAGATGTTGTTTTCTACTGCTAATTAACTCTCCAACATTGTACCAGCAATAGCATGTGAACTTGCAAATGGCTGTATGTTGTGTGCATCTTGCATCTGAACTGACACTCAACTTTACATGGAAGGTCTTAATTGAAAAAAAGTTCAGGTGACGTGATCTTCGGCCTTTTGTTTTCTTTTGCAGGTTGACCCATATGAACTCTTCAATGCATTCTTTGGTAGTTCTGACAAGATTTTTGGGGGCATGGGTCCAGGGCGATTCCATTACAGTTCAAATGTCAAGGATAACAGGGGGCTTGATATTCGGTAAACAATTTTGGTCTCACATTAAAGCAGTGAAAATTAATTTTTGCATAGTTACACCCTCGTTTGTGTATTGCAGCTATGATCTCATCCTTCCTTTTAAAGAATCAATCATTGGATGCAAACGGGAGATCAATATTTTTCGTCATGAAACATGTGGCACTTGCCATGGATCTGGAGGTAAATCTCGCAATAGCATAACAGAATGTACACAATGCAGAGGTCAAGGCAGGTCGATGAAATCTCAGAAGACACCTTTTGGTATAGTATCTCAGGTGATCTAGACAATTCTACTGAAACTTTGTATTTTCAGTCATTCTTGTGTTTATATTTATCGGAACATACCTTTATCCTTTCATGGATACTGAATTACCGAGTTTAATAACCCTTACTTCTTTCATTAATACGAACTTACTGAGTTTTTACTATATAACTTTGGGAAAGTGTACCTCTATTAGAGCCAACATACAAAAATGTTACTTGTGGAGTTTGTGCTTTTCATTGAACTAGTTAGATTGCACGTGCAACGCATGATACAATCTTTTTTTTTTCTCTTATAACCAGAATCCAAACATCTCATGTTAGACAATATGGTACCAACATGATGCAATAACACAATACGGTTCGCTTCAATTAAAATCCTTCAATTGATAATAGTAAGTAAGAAACAAGATACATAGTTGTAGTACAGTAATTGTGAAAGTCTGCCACACAAAATAGTTAATGGTTGACATGGCACACCAGAAACATAGAGTTGATATTCTAACGAGCTGGATTTAAAAGTTCAGTAAATCAATCTACTTAGTATTTATTCCGAAACTACATGTCTAATCAAGTTGTTCCATCTTTTTAACTCGCTTTGGCGAGGACGGGTTATATATCACCGTCGCCCCAGGGGTCACCGGTGTACTATTGCTCTTCCTTTGCTTATTCAAGGAACAAACGGGCACGGCAGGTGCGTGATAACCACCACCATCCATCAGAAAGTTGAAGATGTGTTTCGTGGAGGAAGCTTGGGAAGAACCTGATCCATCTTCAGTTTTGAGTTTCTTGGGGGCAGGTAGTTGGACAATGTTGTCCTCATTGGCCAGCTTGTGAGCATCCCTCCTAAAAAGTACAACACCTTTACCGCATCACGGTAAGACAAGTCATTTTTAATATGTTAACGCAGACCTATAATGTGGAAAAATTAGTACATCTATTCATCGACGATGGTAAAATGCTAATAAACAATATAGTTATCTTCAAGCATGTCAAACTGATGACATGCCAAGCACCGATGAAAAGTGACTGTGGTTGCTGCCGTACTTTCATGATCTTTGTCCATGGTGACAGGCAACTCCTCTTGAACCTCTTTCAGTGACCCCTGTAACAATCATCATCAACAAGATCCAATTCTGGGATGACATAACTTTAATATCATTTCCCATCGAATGCACCTGATCCTTAATGTCTCTAAGGACCATCTGTTTCATAGCTGCCTGGGGAGTTGGAGTGGCTACGACGTTAGTCTTGAGACATTGACTCGAGGTGCTTCTCCCACAATGATTGGATGTTGGTTGCCTTGCAAAATACCAAAATAGTTGTGAAAAGCTCTCTTAGGTAACATGGCATCCGGAAAGTAGCAGCCTCAATCAAACAATCATCAAGGGACTTAATGATCTCTATGAGACCTCATTTCTCACACGCTTCTCAAAGGTCAAGCACGGCTTGCCATGCACACTTTTCAAACCTCATATGAAGTTACACCTCTCACATGATTCATGAGCACCCTGAGCAAGTATCTCTCACCTTCGGCAGATTGCGCATACACAATTCTTCCAACTTTCCTCTGCCCCCTTAATTTTCTTCTCTGCCACTTCTTACCCTTAATCCACCGGAAGAATTCTGGGAACTATTTGTACAAAAAGTTCCACACATAAGGATCCACCTTGTTCATCTTGAAATATTCAGTGAGCATAGTAATAGAAGAGGCCGATTGTCAACATCCTCTAGACTATTGCCCTCTTTGAATGCGACAATATCCATATTTTCCAAATGAAGCTGAAGTTGGAGAACAAAGGGAGAGACAATGCACATTGGAAAATCATAAATCCTATAGATCCTCCGGTGGCGACACATACCTAGCATCCTTGTACTGTTTAATCTCATTGATTAAGCCACCCCGGTCCACTTATGCGGTATAAGTGTCACATCAATATTGAAACTTGCTCGAGCATGAAGGCAGTTAAATATTTATTCAAGTAAATCTATAATGGATATGACCGTGCATCATTCCCAATCGACCAACAGAAGATAATGCTTTTAAGGTAATCAATGAGATTAAACAGTATAAAGATGCTAGGTGTGTATCGCCACAAGAGTCTATCTACAGGATTTGCATTTTCCAATGTTCGATGTCTCTCCCGCTGTTCTCTAGCTTCGGCTTCATTTGGAAAATATGCATAGTGTCGCGCCAAAGATGGCGATACTACAGAGGGTGTCGTCAATAAGACAAAAGACATTAGGGATTAGGTGCATTCGATGGGACAAGATAATTGAAGTTATGGCATCACAGATTTGGATCCTGTTGATGCTAATTTTTCCAACGGTCATTCGAGAGAGGTTCAAGAGGAGTTGTCGGTCATCATGGACAAAGATCATCTAAGTACGTCGGTAACCACACTTACTTTTCATCGGTGCTTCGCATGCCATCAATTTGGATCCTTGAAGGTGACTATAAGTACTAAATTTTCCACATATGTGTGTGCCAATAGATTCAAAATGACATGTCTTACAGTGCTGCGGTAAAATGTGTTGTACTTCTTAGAAGGATGGTCACAAGCTCACCAACGAGGACAACGCTATTCAACTACCTGCCCAAGAAACTTAAGACCGCTTATGTTCTTCTCAAGTGTCCTCCGTGGAACACACATCTTCAACTTCTCGATGGATGATGATGTTTATCACAAATTGTTTGTTCCTGGCATCAGCAAGAGAAGGGGAATAGTACACCTGTGACCCCTGACACGCGGTGGTGATTTGTACATGTCCTAGCTAGAGAAAGTTTGCAAGATGGACCAACTTGTTCTGAAATAAATAATAAGTAGACTGGTTTGCTAAATTAATTGGAATGAGTCCATTCAGTGTTTTTTGTGTGTCGTGTCAACCATTAATTATTTTCCATGGCAGACTTTCTCAATTAATATGTTGCAAGTTTTTCCTTTTATTACTTGTTATTATTTCTTAATTGATTTTTATTGGAGCGAACTTTATTGTGCTATTGCGTCGTTTTTGTATCATATTATATTTAGTTGCCCCACTAACCTGGGATGTTTGGAATCTGGTTATAAGCGAACATATTTAAGATTATAGTGTTATGTGCACTCTTAGTAGTTGTAGAAAACTGCTATACACCAAGTATTAGATTCTGCTCAGTTAACTAGCCTAGGATGTTCCTGTCGTCCGGACCTGCATACTCTTATAGTCTTATTAGTGTATATGAACATCAACATATCAATATCTTACATGCAAATGTATATATTTTTTGAAGTGTTTGATATCTCGTATGTATAATGTAGTTGCATTTACCACATAATTTAATCGCTTTACCACTGTTTACTATTGCTCAATGTCTGGCAAATTCAGATTGGTACACTTTAGTTAGTATCTTGCCCTGTTACATTCTGCAGATATCTTCTTGCTTAAATTGTGATGGCAGTGGTAAGATAATTACTGAACATTGCACAAGGTGCTATGGTTCAGGCAAAGTCAAAGTTGAACGAAGTATAGAAGTAGAGATACCTGGAGGTATCGAGGATGGCTCAGCCATTCGAATTACTGGAGGAGGTAGTGTCGATAAGCAAAGGCAAGCACTGGGAAACTAATACATGATAACGTAAATTCATGAACCCTGTGTAGTTTTCTGCATGTTTAGTTTAAGCTTTTAACTTTGTCAAAGCTATGCCTAAGCCGTCCGTATTGAAACTTTTACCGATTAACAAGGTGCTCAGAATTATTAATTTACAAGCTTAAGCAGAGTAATACAGCCTGGATGAAAACTCACATTTCAGTTCAGCTGATTAGGATCCACTTGTCGGCAATAAAATATTATTATTATTTATCCATTTCTATTTTATCATGCAGGGGTGTCAGTGGTGACTTGTATATATCTGTTTGTGTTAAAGAAAGAGAAGGCATCCACAGAGATGGTCTCAATTTGTATTCCAATGTCACGATTGATTACACTGATGCAATTTTAGGAACTACAGTAAAGGTGAGCTGTCAAACTCAACAGCTCAAAACTGTTTCCTCAAAAAAAATTAAGCAAGAATCTTTGTCCTCAAGTTGGATCACACAAAACTTAGATGTGCTTTTAAAAACTAAAGTACATTCTTTTGTTAATCCTGTCATGCTGCAAACATTCTTGTTTTGTGCTAGAAAGAGTGAAGGACTCCCACAAGCTTTATCGAGAAAAGAAATCTTGTTATTTCAGGTTGAGACAATAGAGGGATGGAAGGATCTTTATATTCCTCCTGGAATTCAGCCTGGAGAGAAGTTGAAATTCGCGCAGCTGGGAGCTCCTGACATTAAGAGGCCCAACCATAGAGGAGATCACAACTTTGTTATAAAGGTGACGATCCCGAGGAACATCAGGTGTGAGTTGCCAGTGTTTTCTAACAGCATTGTGAGCTGCGAGGAATGTTGTGCTTACTCTATGATGAGTTTTTTTTTTGTTTTGCGAAATTACTCTATGATGAGTTGATGTCTTGTCCAACTTTAGCTATTGCCGGAATCGTCTCTTAAATATTAATTTCTAGAAGTTCTAAAAACTAGCACATTTGTGGTTCCAAAAGTGAACTAATTGTGCATGCTTGATTGCGGGCTCAGCAGGCAACAACAGTTGCATGGCATAGCTCATATATTTCGTCTGACCTGCCCTGTCTTCCTTTTGCTGTTTCCTCTCTGTTGGCATTACCGGTTTGTAACTGTAGCCTGCTGATACTCATAGCGGTCCTTCTGGTCTGAACTAGAAAATCCTAGAATCTAGCAGTAGCATTGCATGTTACTCCCTCCGTTCACTTATATAAGAAGTTTTGAAAAGCTAATTTAGCTTCCAAAACGTCTTTATTAGTGAACAGAGGAGGTATTTTTTATGTTGTTAACATCATAGTCTGGACCTTTTGATGTGTTACTCTTAATGTACTTTTTTATGCAGTGACCAGGCGCGTTCACTAGTTGAAGAGCTTGCTGCACTAAAGGGAACTCCGAGTATTTCAGTTCCTGGTGATGGTATGTCTTACATTTTTTTGATAAAGTCTGCATTAGAACATGATTCACGAGACTTCTCACTGCCTAACATTTGGCTTAATCAGAAAACGTAAACCGAGGAAACTTGAAAAAGAGAAGCCATCATTCTTCGGCGAGGAAGACACTATCGTTTTGGGGATCTGTCAGGAATCTTTTCGGGTACATGTAATATCTTGTTAACTTATCTTGCAATAGAATGCAACAAATGTAATATCTTGTACTGATACATCAATACTACTTCTACATTCAAGAGTCAAGACAACTCATGCTTCTTCTGATGCATAGTCAAAAGGACAGAAATTAAGTGTTTTGGCTTCAGATCCCCTAAATCTGTAGAACTACCATTCATTTTTTGCTAATAATTTCATGCATGCCATGCTAGGGGTGATGGAAGGGATCAGAGATTTGCTTCAATCAGTGCACAGTCTGTTATTCCACGATGGACTTCTCAACAAGGAATACATCCGGCTGCCCGATTGTTAGAAGGATGCTTCATGATCACAACACTCGTATTCGTTATAAGCAGAAGGGGCAAATTCAGGATTTGCACAAAGTATGACCGTGCAACTAAAGCTAAACACGCTGAAGATGGAGGGTGAAGCTGTGTAATGTTGTTCGTTGGACGTTAATAGTGTAACATGTTGGAATCAGGTTGCATAATCTGTTTGTCGGACAAATCGGCGATTATAGTTTTTGCACCCGCCAGCTTTGTTACTGTAGGGGAAAGCCGGGAAGGTTGGTGGTATAGGCTTTTATTAATTTAAAGTCGGACCAGAGTAGCATCAGTGGAATAGAACAACACATTTGTACTGGATAGACTGATACTCATGACTTGAACAAGTTACAATATGTGAGAGAAAATACCTATAATTTGAAGATGGTACTGACCCAAGATGAAACATGTTATTGTACATGTGAATGAAGATTAGAGCATCTCCAGTCGCGAAACCGTCCCCCAAACCGCGCCGGATCGAGCGTTTGGGGCGTGTTTTGTTCGTGCCGCGTTTAGGGGACGTCGCTCCCCCGCGTCCCCCAAACGCCGCCCCCAAACATTAAAATAATTTTTTTAACACATAAACCATTTATATCAAATGTAGCATATGAAAAAAATGTTTGAGGATTGTTTTCAAATTAAATTACAACAAACAATAAAACAAGTAATCAAATATAATAAATAGGGCTAGATGATACATCAAGGTGCCACGGTATTTCCTTTGATCCTCCACAAATGCTCAACGAGATCAGCTTGAAGTTGCTCATGCACATTGCTGTCACGGATCTCCGTGCATGGCGAGAAAATCAGCAAAATCTGCAGGCAACTCATGATCAACCTCCGCGAGAGGGCCTTGACACTCATAGGGACCAACATGTGACCTAACATGATTCTTGCGGTCATCCTCGATGATCATGTTGTGCATGATCACACAAGTCTGCATCACCTCCCACATTTGGTCGTGAGACCAGCTACCGGACAATGGCAAATTGTGCTTGAAGCACAAAATGCCCGCTCGACATCCTTCCTGCAAGCCTCCTGTCGTGTAGCAAAGTGAGAATTCTTCAGACCTGATGGATTCGAGATTGTTTTGACAAAAGTGGCCCATTTTGATATATACCATCGGCTAGATAATAGCCTTTGGTATATTGGTGGCCATTGATCTCATAGTTGCATGGTGGAGCATGCCCTTCCACTAGTCTGCTGAACACCGGAGACCAACACGTTGATGTCATTGTGTGATCCCGCCATGCCAAAGAAAGAATGCCAAATCCACAGGTCATAATCTGCCACAGCTTCAAGCACCACACCCATCCCATTTTTTACCAAGCAAACGGCAGTTCTTCCATGACATGCAATCGATGCTTCCAAGCATTCCAGGAAATCCTCTGGCAGCATTTTGTGCCATGATCCTTGCAGTCTCTTCCTCAGTTGGCCCTCTCAAGTAGTATTTGCCAAACTTTCCCACCACAGCTCGGCAAAACTTGTACATGCACTCAATGGCATAGACTCACTCATGCGGTAGTCGTCGTGTATCGGCAGGTGCTCCGTATGCAAGCATCCTCGGCGGCACTGGATGGATGAGAACGAGAACGCCTACAACGTCGACCTTGAGCTTGAAGTAGGGGTCGAACTCTCGAACGCCGTGGAGGATATTCATGAACAGGCCCTTGCTCATCCTGTACCGGCCGAAAATTGTCGGCATGTGTTGCCCCGTCGGCGAAGTAGTCGTTGTGCAGCATGGCATGCCCCTCCATCCTCTGCCGGGGCTTCGACTTCCTTCTTCCCGGCCTTGATCCTCCGCGGCTCTTCCTCTTCTCCGCCTCAGCGTCAAGCATGTCCTGGAGGGACGCGATCAAATGCTCCCGCAGGTCGTCGTCGAACGCTTGCTCGTCCTCCAGCAGCAGGCAACCATCTCATCGTGTCCATGGCTAAAGCAAAATCAATGGTTAAAATTGCGCCGCGCGACGCAACAAACAGCGACCAATCGCGCCTGCAGCAAGTCGTCGAGCACCTTCGTGCGCGGAGGTGGGGCGGATTTGACGGCGCGTTCGGGGCGCGGCGGCGACGCGGCGGCGGCACGACCGGCGGGAGCCCCGCCGCGACAACGGTGCCGACTCGCAAGAGACGCCCAAATCCAGCGGCGGCGGTGGGGTGGGAGCGCGGGAAGGAAGGAGCGACGAGAAAAGAGGCGCGAACCAACGGTTTATGCAAATAGTCGCCGACATGTGGGAGCCCGCCTCGCTTTCGTTGTGTCCGGTGTCCCCAGCGTCCCCTGGGACGGGGGGCTCGGGCGTCGGACATATCGGGCCGCGCCGGACAAAAATGAGCTTTGGGGGACGCGGCTTTTTGTCCGGGCCCAAATTCCTTTGGGGGACGCTTTGGGGGACGCGACTGGAGATGCTCTTACCCAAGTTTTTATTATTATGGAAGTTTGATGTGGGCGAATCTCTGTTTTACCCCCGTATGATATGCATGTGCTCGCCTCGCAATGTGTTCATGTGTGATGTCGTTGGTTAATTTTTTTTCTGCGATCATGCATCGTTGAGACGTTGTGCAAGTGTTGTTTGTAATGCTGTAATTATGCGTTAGGAGCAGCGATGACAAACGGAGACAGTATACCCCAGACGGCAATTACTTGGGTAATTGTTATTGCTTCCTAATTGCACGAGGCAAACTGAGTTTTGTAGGCGTCTGAATGTTTGCAACCAAAATACTCCATCCATCTAAAAATAGATGTCTCAACTTCATCTAGATATAATTGTATGTCTGACTAAAATGCATTTAGATACATCTGTATCTAAACAAAAGCGAGATATCTATTTTTAAACGGAGAGGGTATGATTATTTTTTGGGGAATTGGTAGACTGACAACTAAGATAGTGCTCTGTGAGGTGCCACTAGGAAAATATCTCTAGACCGTTAGATTTGTTTCGTGATCTATGTTAATCATGAGTTGTAACATGGGTTGCAATTCGATAATAAAATGAGAAATAGTTACGCCCTTATTTTTTAAATTTAATACGATATACTCCTAGTTACTAATTTTGAAGTTTGCCAAAATGTGACTCAGATATGGTCTTTGACTCTGTGATGTCTTTCCGGGACGGAGAGGCACGGAAACATCTCGCAGACCCAGCCGACCCATCGCCCGCCATGCGTCCCCGTTCACCGCCGCCCCCGTTCCACCGGAGTCCGCGGCGGCGAATCCCCGCCGCCTGCTGCCTCCTACTCCTCCTCGCTCTCCTCCCACCGCCGCCCGCTGCTGCCATGTCCTCTACCCGCGCCATCACCGTACGTCTCCCCACCTGACCTCTCGCCCTACGCTTCTCCCCTGCCATCGATCCGTCTGCTCACCCTGCAACACCCTGTTCCAGGACAACGAGATCCGGGAGAAGAAGAACGCCTGCTACGCCGACATCGAGAAGTACGTGGCCGGACACGCTCGTTCCTGCTTTGCGTTCGACTGGCTGCATCTGATTTTTCTTTCTGACGGTTGTTCCTCTCGGCTCCGCGCAGCGGGCTGTGGGGGTTCGCGTGCAGGTCCTCGGCCACGGAGAAGGAGAACTGCGTGCTGCGCTGCGCCTCGCCGGAGTGCTACAACCTCATATACGGCGGCGACCCGGTGAGTGGAGCAGCGATGCGTGTGCTGTTTCTGAATAGCTGCCTTTGTGATAGCTGCTTTGATTTCTGATGATGGGGATTTTGCTGTGTTGTTGCAGCTTGAGGAAGGGGAGCTGGACTATATCCGCGGGCAAGAGTACAAGTACTGCATGGTCAAGTAAGACAACACGAAATATCTGGAATATGTTGCTTAATTGTTCTGATAATGCACTGAAATGGATTCTAGTACCTAGCTTCATGAATGATGACATTGCTTTGCTTTCTGTTTGGGTTTAGAGGGAGGAAAAGGAACAGCTAATTTTGGACTGATGTCTCCTGTCAGATGGGATATTTGGAGAAGTTGGGAATAAGGCTCTTAGACTTGTGGCAATGGATTACTTCATGTATATATAAATAGTTTTCTCACTAGACCCAAATTCTTATAACTGTACCTTTTCATGTAAATCTATCTGTGAATATACAGATAACTGGTCTAACTCACATTCTGCACAAGTCACAAAGCCTGCCCTTGCAACGGACAGTCTTATGTATATGTCTGGTGTCTAGATTAGGCTTGATACTCATGCTGGAACAGTTAGTTATGGGTGTTCAAACAAGTAATTTCCTGATCCTTGTTAAAACGCCTGGCCATTAAGCCTGCCATAACATGCCAGCAAAGTAGATAATTGAGTGAGGGAGATTACATTGTGCCTATTTCAATCTTGTTTACTGTGTTGCTGCTGTCTGCAAGCTCTAGTTGAGAATGGGTCAATAGCTCTTGCAAACAGCAAGCACATCAGCGCGGGCAATTTCAATCCTACGGAGCGAATCCTTATGTTTGTCTGCTCAAGTGCTCATCATCCACAGTCCACAACCTTCATTATCTGCAGTAGAACAACTGTTCAGTCCTATTACGTTTTCCACTCAGCTATCTCTTGGACTCTGCAGTCTATATTGCTGCTGTGTTTAGTTTGGTCAACCAACAGCTTGACCCATCCTAATGATGGTTAGTCCAAGTGTGTTCA
Organism: Lolium multiflorum; assembly: GCA_030979885.1. Lineage (NCBI taxonomy): Eukaryota > Viridiplantae > Streptophyta > Magnoliopsida > Poales > Poaceae > Lolium > Lolium multiflorum. The sequence goes on from CM061750.1 coordinate 362,426,744, forward strand.
TCGAGGGCAACCTGCTGGGTTCCATTGGATTTCTAGTTTTTGTTGCTACATCATAAAGTTGTAATTCACCAGAAAAAAAGAGAACATTAGCTACTGATGTTCTACCCAGTGTAAATACCTGTGCTTATCAGAAGATCACTTTGATCCCCATGATCCTGTGCTATATACTGAGATATTACTTCCAGGAAGAGAGCAGAAATAACTTTATTTCAAATTGAGTTGTTTTTTACAATCTACATTGTAGTTTATATGTTGGCATTGTTATTATCCATTACATGTTGTGTATGTTTAAAGAGTAAAATTTTTGGACCGTTATTTTTCTAACTTGAGTCTGTATTAACATGGCATGTTTTCTGTAGTAATTGAACGTTAGACTCTTTGGGCTCTGAATATGGTTATCTATTGTTGCTCCCTCACCTCAGCATGTGGCTTTCCCTTCTTTTTTACAGGTTATCCCTTGGCGAAAGCTTGGATGGTGTGAAGGGGTCCTTTAATTATTCATAAAGGATTTGTACTTTCTGGCAATGGTGGAAACGGATGACAACAGTCTCCAAGTCTGCTGTAAATTGTAACTTTCCTTAGCATATGGTGTATCCTTATGTAGCAGTACTCGTCAGACATATTTTTGAAATTCTTATCCACTGACTGAAACATATATCTTTCCGCTGCGATGCTTTCATTTGTTCTTTGAAAATGCTTAGTATCTTGCAGTACCCAGGAAATGGTGTCAAATTATTCGGTTGTTCCTTTGTTTCTAACTGTCCTGTCCCTCTAATTTTTCACTCAAAAAATTCTGAACAAATATGCTAATAGACTAGATAATAATCATCTAAATATATGGAAACAAGTCAGAAACACAAATATAAGGTACTGCAGAGAAACAATATTATGCGAAGAAAAAGGATCATCAATAAAGAAGCACCCAGGACAACAATCTCCTTAAGTTTGTGTCAACATTTAGGTTATACTGACAATGAGGGACTAATGGATGGGGGATCAGAAAAATGCATCTCTTCTTGCACATCTGTTTTGGGACATCTTGCAGCTTCACCTTCCAGTTGTCACTTGTCCACTCTCTTTGAATTTAGGGTCTGCCTCCAGAAATTGACGAAGTTCCAGCTCTTCAGGAACGCCAGAATGCCAGATATAACCTGTAACTTTTGAAGCTTGGTGGGACACCTTTCTTGATTGGCATCTCTTCTGCACTGGATCATGCCACCCAGGAAAAGAGTATCGAGATGGAAAAAAAACATACTGCATGAAGAATGATATTGTCAGAGACCCAAAGCAGCACCCCGGCCAAGGCCACATAATTGATGTTTTTCCGCTCGAGTGCTGGAGGCAAACACCTTTGATAGCAAATGTTTGTAGTTGCATGTCCTCAGGATCAAACATATCGAAGTCAAGAGGCTCAGATAATTGTTGCCACTGATGAGAAGGCTTTGGAAGTATTGCATATTTGACTATCATGCAAACACACTTCAGAATCAGCATGATGCACATCATCAATCCAGATAGTAAGTATCTGTCAAAAGCTTCAGTGTCTCCACTGATTCCTTGCTCGATTTAACTGTCTGCAACTGTGACAAGTGGAAAAATCAATTTGACTTGTCCACTCTGAAATAGCATAGCTACTGTCATGCAGGGTCAGTCAACTTCTTCAAAGAGAGGTGCCTCAGCCTTACGGTTGCCTGTTTATGATGTATTTCGATGATCCTGTAAGGTGTTCAACTCATGTCCTGCTCAGAGATTTAGTGCAAGCCGGACCAGTCCTTCATAGCTGCTGCTATTGTGTCAGTGGGTGAGTCTTTCAGCTCCAAATTAGCCAAATGTCTGGTTATGGAAACAAACAAGTACACAGTTTCTCAGTTTGTGCAGTTATGTTGGCTGCTGTGAAATTCAAAGGCGTGAAATCCTAGCTTCGATTTATCAGCTGATTATAAGCGTGAAATATTCAGTCTGCACATCTCCCAGGCCAAACCTCCCTTGCTAGAAAAGTAGAGAGCCATGTCGTGCGCCACATTGTTCAGGTTGGAGATGTCAACTGCATCTATCTCAACGTTCTCCACAAGCTCCAGCATGTTCGACAACCAGTTCAATATGGTAAGTATGGTAACCATCTTCAACATCCTGTACTCATGTGTTGCACTTTGACTTTCTGAATTTGATATGAAACCCAGTAAGGTAAGTAGATAACCACGGACATGGTTTTTCTGCTCCCGAGGTCATATGCTCCCGCTTCAATAAAAATTTCGGAAAAAATAGCAAAAAAAAATAAAAAAAATCTGAAAGTTTTGTCCAATGAACATGAACATGTGTTCTAATAGCATGCCAAAAATCTCCTAGAAAAGATACATGTACTGGTCTGTGCAAAAAAGACAAATCTGATTGTTGCAAACAACAAATCCAAATGCTCCAAACAGCACCATAATTTGTTATTTTTGCACAGGCCACCAAACATGTCATTTCTCACCACAATTTTGCTTCCAGTTAGAACACATTCTCATGTTCGTTGTAAAAAAAAATCCAGTTTTTTTTATTTGATATTTTTAAATTTTTTGACTGAAGCAGGAGCATATGAGCTCGGGTTCAAAACTGCATTTTCGTGCAACATCCTGCAGTTTACTTTTGAATTTTCATACAAGGTCATCTGATTCGCGTAGTGACATGGATCTTCTCCCCGGGTTTTTGACTTTCTGGGACATGCTGCAATACAGATATTGAAACTGCCGTAGTCAAACTCATCCTTAGCTCCGGCTTGTTTTTATCTCCCCAGGTCCATATTGAGTGCAGTCAAACTCATCATTAGCCCCATCTTTCACTGACTGTTCATCTTCTAGCATCTCCTCATCCTTGCATTGGTTTTTGACTTTTGTTCACCACTATACGTACTGTATCATCTTTGGTGATCTGAGATTGCTCTGCATTCTTGGTTTTGCTAGCTGCTAATTCTTTCGTAAGGATTTTGTACATTGTCGAATTATTTTCTTTCAGTTGCATTCCTTGGGATTTACTACCCGCAGCATCCTCAGGAACCACTTCATCTTTATGTATCTTTTGTTCCTTAGTTCTGATAGTGGGCCCTCTGGTTTCTGATTTCCTCTCCATCGATTATTTCCGTCTCCTCCTTGACCAATTCCAGTCTTCTATCTTGTGACGCCCCGAAACCGGTACCATGAGGATTCCAGCGATCCCGCCGAGATCCGCATGATATCGATTCAGAGACGCCCTCCAACACAACGTGCGCGAAGAATCACACACGTGATGCCAGAGGAATTAACACGAGCGGTAACATTACAACAGGAATTACAATAGAGCCCACAAGAAACATATATTACAACAACGACTCCAACAAGTCAAGATACAAATATACAATACAAAGATCCGAATCATACAGAAGATCAAATACATCCGAGTACGGACAAGATACAAATTGGACTAAGAGTCTGAAGATAACCAGCGGCGTCCATAACCCTGCCCAGGCCAAGCCGGAAGGGTAACCTTGCTAACGTCGTCATCTCGTACTCAAAGTCGGGCCATCGGTTGACAAAAGGGGAGAGACAAAAAGAAAAGAAGGCGAGGGTAAGTACCATTGGCACGTACTTGCGAGACAAGACCAGCTATGCTCGGGTGGGCGGTATAAACTTCACCCGGCTATATGTGGAGTTTAGCGGCAGCAAGGCTACTATCCAATAGAGACACGCTACAACATCCGTCTACTCGGAGAAGATAAGAGAGCGCACAAGGTAACAGTTCTATACTCTGCAAACATAACACAGCCGATGCGATCCCCTTCGCAAAGAGGTACTGCAAAGGCACACACACTTTTTGAAAAAGTTTTATTAGCAAATTATTAGCATCAGAAATAAGGTGTAAGTTGTTCTATGATCAAGCTATACAATTCCAAGTCGTCCATAACCGCGGACGCGGCTATCGATAAGATGTACACCCCAGGGGTTGCCCAAATGTAACCATACGCATGCTCGACCCACTTACGACAGGTGGATGTCTCACAACAAGACCGTTCCAGTTCAACAAGAAAGTCTAGGGGGCCACCCAACTAAGCTACCCGTAACGAAGTCCGGCCGTACTCGAAGCGGACTCAGAGGTTTGCGCCGGCTAGGCGTGCAAACCACACGCTTCGCTAAACGTCCCGCAAGGTACAGTACAGAATATAAACACCCGAAGGCAACATGAAGTAAACACCCGAAGGCAACAATAAGTAAAGCATGGCATACATGGCATAGGCAAATAAAACCAAGGTTGTGGCCCCTTTTCAACTGACTTGAGAAAAGGTAATGGGTGAGGGGGTCCCGATAAACGTCCCCACGTACGGGTAGAGCGCTCAATCTCGGAACAGATAACAAGAACTCGGGTCCTAGGGGACATTAGCGAGTCAAAGTTCCGATGCTTTCGCAAAGGGGCTCACAGATGCCTCTGCTTACAATTTTAGTTGTTAACAATAAAGTAAAGTGTGATTATCTCCAACAAATGATATAGCATGTGATAACCTCCCAACAAGATATCCCGAACATCTCGAGATATCAACAAGACCTAAACTCGCCTACGACTCGCAAAGTGGCAAACAACAAACAATAGGTAGGGCGAGGAGGTGTATCTCGGACATATAGGTAACAGGTGGATAGGACACGTGACACAACAGAATCGCAACATAAGGATAGCAATAGATCAAAAGAGCATGTAAAAGTAAAATAGGTGAAGGGGTGGGCTCGCCTGTGAAAAGCAGGAAGAACTTGTCGGAGAACTCGTCGTATCTCACATCACCACTTCGTGATCCTATCCGGGAAGAAGCAAATGCTACAACAAACAACGGATGCAAATCTCACTACTACGGCAAAAGAATCAGCATGCTCATGGTATGATATGCATGGCATGGCAAACATGATGCGATGCAACTTATCCATATTAATCGGAGTCGAAACACCGGACAAACAAATTAGGTTGAAGTTGCATTTTCTACCGGCAAATTTAAGTGTTGGTTAGCATGGCATGGCATGGCAAGGGTGGGCTACTTCAAAATTAAACGGAGCGAGGAAAACCATAGCCGGTATCCGAAATACTCCGCATATATGTTAGGTGAACATACACGATCTATCCACGAGCGACATGATGCAAGATGCAAACAAGCATATGGATGGCATATTCATGTTCTTCATATTTTTCTGATAAATTTTCATATAGAACATAATTTATTTCGAGTTATAGTTTGAGAGATATGATTTTTGCAAATTTGCAGCAAAATAAAAGAGAAACAAATGTGCAGGCGACGAGCTGGGCCGGACCTGTGTAGAGGCAGCGGCGGATAGCGGCCTGCTGCGCGCTGGGCGATGGCTACACCGGGAGAGATACGGGCCGAGGCCCATGGAACGCCAGCTCTGAGCAGAGAAGAATTGGCAAAAAGTTGGGTTAAATAGCAGCCCATGGGATTTGAACTCGGGATCTGCTGGATACAGGATGACATAGCTAACCAATGAGTTGCTGCATCAGATGTTGATTAGGAAGTAGTGTACGCCATTTTGTCCCAAACAAAACGGAGATCTGAGACGGGAAAAAGGACATGCCTGAGCTCCAGTCGAGCATGGATCTCGCGATGTAGAGCGAACAACGACACAAGAGTGAGCGCGTTCGACGCGGAAGATGAAGGGGAATCGGCCAGCGACGAACTTGGAGCCGGGGAACCACCATAGCAACGCCGACGGGAACATCTGCGACGAAAAACGGCGGTCAACGCCGGCAAATCGGTAGGAAGGAAGAAATTGAACGTGGAGTGGCCCGGGAGGAAGCTTATCTCACCAGGAAGGACGTGGATGAGTTGGTGAGGCCGGAGGAGGTCGGACGGCGACGGATTTCTCGCCGGAGCGCGCCGGGCATGGCGGGGGAACGGCGAACGTGTGTTCGATTGAGAGCCTCTTGGAGCGATTCCTTGCACCAGAAGGTAGAGCTCGACGATGCGGTTCTCTGGGTACTCTCAGTTTGGCGAGGGGCGGCCGGAGATGGCGGGGCGACGGCGAGGAGGAGGCGGTACTGTGGGGTTTCTCCTAATGCTTGATGTTTTCGTGGGGGAGGGGAAAGGGAACGGAGAGATGAGTGGAGATGGGGTTTGCGTGAGGATGCAGCCTGCCAGATAAAGCAGAGAGACGGAGGAGGCGTGTGAGCGAGCAGGTGAGGGAAGGGAGGACCACGCACGGCCATGAGAAAAAGGGGTCACGCCTTCTGCGTGCAGGTGGAAAACGATGAGGAAGGGAGACTCGGTCTCGTCTCCGAACCGGTACGGGCCAGAGGGGTTGGGCTAGGCTGAAAGGAGGCCACCGGGTTGGGCTGCCAGGAGAAGTTGGGCCACCGGAGTGATAGGGTCCAGGGTTAGAGAAAGAGAAGCTCAGGGAGGGAGAGGGGTTTTTAAAAGAAAAGATGAGATAGGGTTTAATAAAACCATATGAGAGGGAAAACAAAATAATTTTTATTTAAAATAATGTTTATTTGATAAAATCTTGTGGATGATATGATGCATATGCCATGATGACTTGGAACGACACGGAAAAACAAGCAGCGGAGAAAAATCTAATATTGGGGTTTTTCCGGGTCGTTACAAACGACACCACTAACAAGGAACCTCGCCCCGAGGTTCCACGTCCAGGTACGGGGGAGAGAGGTGAACTAGCGGATCTTCTGGCGATGTGTCGATCTCCTCAACACCACTAATAAGAGTTCTTGCTCCACGTAGATCGGCGACACCACTAACAAGAAGTCGTTCTTCCGTTGTTGATGATGCACTTTCGTCGGGATCCTCCAAAGATCGGACCTAATAGGTGAGGGGCAAAGATCGTCCAACCCACGTAGAGACCTAAGACTCAGAAAACTCAGATAAGGGAGAAGACTGAAAACTCGCATAGGTAAGAAGAGAAAGAATAGAGGTAAGGAGTAAAATCAGAACTAATCAGAACTATCCAACAAATTTTCAGGAAATAGTTTTGACACTAGACACAACAACGTCTGTTGGCAAGGTTATCCTACAGGCTGGACTAGTGGGGTACCGTCAACAATCTCGAATCCATCAGTGGAATAGAACAACACATTTGTACTGGATAGACTGATACTCATGACTTGAACAAGTTACAATATGTGAGAGAAAATACCTATAATTTGAAGATGGTACTGACCCAAGATGAAACATGTTATTGTACATGTGAATGAAGATTAGAGCATCTCCAGTCGCGTCCCCCAAACCGTCCCCCAAACCGCGCCGGATCGAGCGTTTGGGGACGTGTTTTGTTCGTGCCGCGTTTAGGGGACGTCGCTCCCCAGCCGCGTCCCCCAAACGCCGCCCCCAAACATTAAAAATAATTTTTTTAACACATAAACCATTTATATCAAATGTAGCATATGAAAAAAATGTTTTCGAGGATTGTTTTCAAATTAAATTACAACAAACAATAAAACAAGTAATCAAATATAATAAATAGGGCTAGATGATACATCAAGGTGCCACGGTATTTCCTTTGATCCTCCACAAATGCTCAACGAGATCAGCTTGAAGTTGCTCATGCACATTCTGTCACGGATCTCTGCGTGCATGGCGAGAAAATCAGCAAAATCTGCAGGCAACTCATGATCAACCTCCGCGAGAGGGCCTTGACACTCATAGGGACCAACATGTGACCTAACATGATTCTTGCGGTCATCCTCGATGATCATGTTGTGCATGATCACACAAGCTGCATCACCTCCCACATTTGGTCGTGAGACCAGCTTAGAGCAGGGTACCGGACAATGGCAAATTGTGCTTGAAGCACACCAAATGCCCGCTCGACATCCTTCCTGCAAGCCTCCTGTCGCGTAGCAAAGTGGGAATTCTTCAGATGGATTCGAGATTGTTTTGACAAAAGTGGCCCATTTTGGATATATACCATCGGCTAGATAATAGCCTTTGGTATATTGGTGGCCATTGATCTCATAGTTGCATGGTGGAGCATGCCCTTCCACTAGTCTGCTGAACACCGGAGACCGCTGCAACACGTTGATGTCATTGTGTGATCCCGCCATGCCAAAGAAAGAATGCCAAATCCACAGGTCATAATCTGCCACAGCTTCAAGCACCACACTGCAATATCCATGACGCCCTTTGTATATACCTTGCCAAGCAAGGCAGTTCTTCCATGCCCAGTGCATGCAATCGATGCTTCCAAGCATTCCAAATCCTCTGGCGTGCCATGATCCTTGCGATCTTCCTCGTTGGCCCTCTCAAGTAGTATTTGCCAAACTTTCCCACCACAGGCTCGGCAAAACTTGTACATGCACTCAATGGCGTAGACTCACTCATGCGAAGGTAGTCGTCCGTGTATCGGCAGGTGCTCCGTATGCAAGCATCCTCATGGCGGCGGTGCACTTCGAATGGATGAGAACCCGAGAACGCCTACAACGTCGACCTTGAGCTTGAAGTAGGGGTCGAACTCTCGAACGCCGTGGAGGATATTCATGAACAGGCCCTTGCTCATCCTGTGCCGGCGCCGAAAATTGTCGGCATGTGTTGCCCGTCGGCGAAGTAGTCGTTGTGCGGCATGGCATGCCCCTCCATCCTCTGCCTTCGACTTCCTTCTTCCCGGCCTTGATCCTCCGCGGAGCTCTCTCTTCTCCGCCTCGCGTCAAGCATGTCTGGAGGGACGCGATGATCGTAAAATGCTCCCGGTCGTCGTCGAACGCTTGCTCGTCCTCCGGCAGCGGGCAACCATCTCTCGTTCGTCCATGGCAAAGCAAAATCAATGGTTAAAATTGCGCCAGGAGCAACAAACAGCGACCAATCGCGCCTGGCAAGTCGTCGAGCACCTTCGTGCGCGGAGGTGGGCGGATTTGACGCGCGTTCGGGACGCAGGCGACGCGGCGGCGGCGACCGACCGGGAGCCTGGCCCGACTCGCGGCCGCGAAAGGGGGAAGCGGCGGCGGTGGGGTGGGCGGCGGGGGAAGGAGCGACGAAGAGGCGCGCGCCAAGGTTTAAATAATAATGGACCGCGTCCCTGTCCCGAGCCGTGGGACGAGGACTCGGCGCACGGTATCGGGCGGGACAAAAATGAGCTTTGGGGACGCGGTGGCGCTTTTTGTCCGGCCTCAAATTCCTTTGGGTGCTTTGGGGGGCGGGAGATGCTCTTACCCAAGTTTTTATTATTATGGAAGTTTGATGTGGGCGAATCTCTGTTTTACCCCCGTATGATATGCATGTGCTCGCCTCGCAATGTGTTCATGTGTGATGTCGTTGGTTAATTTTTTTTCTGCGATCATGCATCGTTGAGACGTTGTGCAAGTGTTGTTTGTAATGCTGTAATTATGCGTTAGGAGCAGCGATGACAAACGGAGACAGTATACCCCAGACGGCAATTACTTGGGTAATTGTTATTGCTTCCTAATTGCACGAGGCAAACTGAGTTTTGTAGGCGTCTGAATGTTTGCAACCAAAATACTCCATCCATCTAAAAATAGATGTCTCAACTTCATCTAGATATAATTGTATGTCTGACTAAAATGCATTTAGATACATCTGTATCTAAACAAAAGCGAGATATCTATTTTTAAACGGAGAGGGTATGATTATTTTTTGGGGAATTGGTAGACTGACAACTAAGATAGTGCTCTGTGAGGTGCCACTAGGAAAATATCTCTAGACCGTTAGATTTGTTTCGTGATCTATGTTAATCATGAGTTGTAACATGGGTTGCAATTCGATAATAAAATGAGAAATAGTTACGCCCTTATTTTTTAAATTTAATACGATATACTCCTAGTTACTAATTTTGAAGTTTGCCAAAATGTGACTCAGATATGGTCTTTGACTCTGTGATGTCTTTCCGGGACGGAGAGGCACGGAAACATCTCGCAGACCCAGCCGACCCATCGCCCGCCATGCGTCCCCGTTCACCGCCGCCCCCGTTCCACCGGAGTCCGCGGCGGCGAATCCCCGCCGCCTGCTGCCTCCTACTCCTCCTCGCTCTCCTCCCACCGCCGCCCGCTGCTGCCATGTCCTCTACCCGCGCCATCACCGTACGTCTCCCCACCTGACCTCTCGCCCTACGCTTCTCCCCTGCCATCGATCCGTCTGCTCACCCTGCAACACCCTGTTCCAGGACAACGAGATCCGGGAGAAGAAGAACGCCTGCTACGCCGACATCGAGAAGTACGTGGCCGGACACGCTCGTTCCTGCTTTGCGTTCGACTGGCTGCATCTGATTTTTCTTTCTGACGGTTGTTCCTCTCGGCTCCGCGCAGCGGGCTGTGGGGGTTCGCGTGCAGGTCCTCGGCCACGGAGAAGGAGAACTGCGTGCTGCGCTGCGCCTCGCCGGAGTGCTACAACCTCATATACGGCGGCGACCCGGTGAGTGGAGCAGCGATGCGTGTGCTGTTTCTGAATAGCTGCCTTTGTGATAGCTGCTTTGATTTCTGATGATGGGGATTTTGCTGTGTTGTTGCAGCTTGAGGAAGGGGAGCTGGACTATATCCGCGGGCAAGAGTACAAGTACTGCATGGTCAAGTAAGACAACACGAAATATCTGGAATATGTTGCTTAATTGTTCTGATAATGCACTGAAATGGATTCTAGTACCTAGCTTCATGAATGATGACATTGCTTTGCTTTCTGTTTGGGTTTAGAGGGAGGAAAAGGAACAGCTAATTTTGGACTGATGTCTCCTGTCAGATGGGATATTTGGAGAAGTTGGGAATAAGGCTCTTAGACTTGTGGCAATGGATTACTTCATGTATATATAAATAGTTTTCTCACTAGACCCAAATTCTTATAACTGTACCTTTTCATGTAAATCTATCTGTGAATATACAGATAACTGGTCTAACTCACATTCTGCACAAGTCACAAAGCCTGCCCTTGCAACGGACAGTCTTATGTATATGTCTGGTGTCTAGATTAGGCTTGATACTCATGCTGGAACAGTTAGTTATGGGTGTTCAAACAAGTAATTTCCTGATCCTTGTTAAAACGCCTGGCCATTAAGCCTGCCATAACATGCCAGCAAAGTAGATAATTGAGTGAGGGAGATTACATTGTGCCTATTTCAATCTTGTTTACTGTGTTGCTGCTGTCTGCAAGCTCTAGTTGAGAATGGGTCAATAGCTCTTGCAAACAGCAAGCACATCAGCGCGGGCAATTTCAATCCTACGGAGCGAATCCTTATGTTTGTCTGCTCAAGTGCTCATCATCCACAGTCCACAACCTTCATTATCTGCAGTAGAACAACTGTTCAGTCCTATTACGTTTTCCACTCAGCTATCTCTTGGACTCTGCAGTCTATATTGCTGCTGTGTTTAGTTTGGTCAACCAACAGCTTGACCCATCCTAATGATGGTTAGTCCAAGTGTGTTCATCGAGGGCAACCTGCTGGGTTCCATTGGATTTCTAGTTTTTGTTGCTACATCATAAAGTTGTAATTCACCAGAAAAAAAGAGAACATTAGCTACTGATGTTCTACCCAGTGTAAATACCTGTGCTTATCAGAAGATCACTTTGATCCCCATGATCCTGTGCTATATACTGAGATATTACTTCCAGGAAGAGAGCAGAAATAACTTTATTTCAAATTGAGTTGTTTTTTACAATCTACATTGTAGTTTATATGTTGGCATTGTTATTATCCATTACATGTTGTGTATGTTTAAAGAGTAAAATTTTTGGACCGTTATTTTTCTAACTTGAGTCTGTATTAACATGGCATGTTTTCTGTAGTAATTGAACGTTAGACTCTTTGGGCTCTGAATATGGTTATCTATTGTTGCTCCCTCACCTCAGCATGTGGCTTTCCCTTCTTTTTTACAGGTTATCCCTTGGCGAAAGCTTGGATGGTGTGAAGGGGTCCTTTAATTATTCATAAAGGATTTGTACTTTCTGGCAATGGTGGAAACGGATGACAACAGTCTCCAAGTCTGCTGTAAATTGTAACTTTCCTTAGCATATGGTGTATCCTTATGTAGCAGTACTCGTCAGACATATTTTTGAAATTCTTATCCACTGACTGAAACATATATCTTTCCGCTGCGATGCTTTCATTTGTTCTTTGAAAATGCTTAGTATCTTGCAGTACCCAGGAAATGGTGTCAAATTATTCGGTTGTTCCTTTGTTTCTAACTGTCCTGTCCCTCTAATTTTTCACTCAAAAAATTCTGAACAAATATGCTAATAGACTAGATAATAATCATCTAAATATATGGAAACAAGTCAGAAACACAAATATAAGGTACTGCAGAGAAACAATATTATGCGAAGAAAAAGGATCATCAATAAAGAAGCACCCAGGACAACAATCTCCTTAAGTTTGTGTCAACATTTAGGTTATACTGACAATGAGGGACTAATGGATGGGGGATCAGAAAAATGCATCTCTTCTTGCACATCTGATTTGGGACATCTTGCAGCTTCACCTTCCAGTTGTCACTTGTCCACTCTCTTTGAATTTAGGGTCTGCCTCCAGAAATTGACGAAGTTCCAGCTCTTCAGGAACGCCAGAATGCCAGATATAACCTGTAACTTTTGAAGCTTGGTGGGACACCTTTCTTGATTGGCATCTCTTCTGCACTGGATCATGCCACCCAGGAAAAGAGTATCGAGATGGAAAAAAAACATACTGCATGAAGAATGATATTGTCAGAGACCCAAAGCAGCACCCCGGCCAAGGCCACATAATTGATGTTTTTCCGCTCGAGTGCTGGAGGCAAACACCTTTGATAGCAAATGTTTGTAGTTGCATGTCCTCAGGATCAAACATATCGAAGTCAAGAGGCTCAGATAATTGTTGCCACTGATGAGAAGGCTTTGGAAGTATTGCATATTTGACTATCATGCAAACACACTTCAGAATCAGCATGATGCACATCATCAATCCAGATAGTAAGTATCTGTCAAAAGCTTCAGTGTCTCCACTGATTCCTTGCTCGATTTAACTGTCTGCAACTGTGACAAGTGGAAAAATCAATTTGACTTGTCCACTCTGAAATAGCATAGCTACTGTCATGCAGGGTCAGTCAACTTCTTCAAAGAGAGGTGCCTCAGCCTTACGGTTGCCTGTTTATGATGTATTTCGATGATCCTGTAAGGTGTTCAACTCATGTCCTGCTCAGAGATTTAGTGCAAGCCGGACCAGTCCTTCATAGCTGCTGCTATTGTGTCAGTGGGTGAGTCTTTCAGCTCCAAATTAGCCAAATGTCTGGTTATGGAAACAAACAAGTACACAGTTTCTCAGTTTGTGCAGTTATGTTGGCTGCTGTGAAATTCAAAGGCGTGAAATCCTAGCTTCGATTTATCAGCTGATTATAAGCGTGAAATATTCAGTCTGCACATCTCCCAGGCCAAACCTCCCTTGCTAGAAAAGTAGAGAGCCATGTCGTGCGCCACATTGTTCAGGTTGGAGATGTCAACTGCATCTATCTCAACGTTCTCCACAAGCTCCAGCATGTTCGACAACCAGTTCAATATGGTAAGTATGGTAACCATCTTCAACATCCTGTACTCATGTGTTGCACTTTGACTTTCTGAATTTGATATGAAACCCAGTAAGGTAAGTAGATAACCACGGACATGGTTTTTCTGCTCCCGAGGTCATATGCTCCCGCTTCAATAAAAATTTCGGAAAAAATAGCAAAAAAAAATAAAAAAAATCTGAAAGTTTTGTCCAATGAACATGAACATGTGTTCTAATAGCATGCCAAAAATCTCCTAGAAAAGATACATGTACTGGTCTGTGCAAAAAAGACAAATCTGATTGTTGCAAACAACAAATCCAAATGCTCCAAACAGCACCATAATTTGTTATTTTTGCACAGGCCACCAAACATGTCATTTCTCACCACAATTTTGCTTCCAGTTAGAACACATTCTCATGTTCGTTGTAAAAAAAAATCCAGTTTTTTTTATTTGATATTTTTAAATTTTTTGACTGAAGCAGGAGCATATGAGCTCGGGTTCAAAACTGCATTTTCGTGCAACATCCTGCAGTTTACTTTTGAATTTTCATACAAGGTCATCTGATTCGCGTAGTGACATGGATCTTCTCCCCGGGTTTTTGACTTTCTGGGACATGCTGCAATACAGATATTGAAACTGCCGTAGTCAAACTCATCCTTAGCTCCGGCTTGTTTTTATCTCCCCAGGTCCATATTGAGTGCAGTCAAACTCATCATTAGCCCCATCTTTCACTGACTGTTCATCTTCTAGCATCTCCTCATCCTTGCATTGGTTTTTGACTTTTGTTCACCACTATACGTACTGTATCATCTTTGGTGATCTGAGATTGCTCTGCATTCTTGGTTTTGCTAGCTGCTAATTCTTTCGTAAGGATTTTGTACATTGTCGAATTATTTTCTTTCAGTTGCATTCCTTGGGATTTACTACCCGCAGCATCCTCAGGAACCACTTCATCTTTATGTATCTTTTGTTCCTTAGTTCTGATAGTGGGCCCTCTGGTTTCTGATTTCCTCTCCATCGATTATTTCCGTCTCCTCCTTGACCAATTCCAGTCTTCTATCTGTTCTATTGAATGCGTTGCAATCTTGTTCTTCACCTGTAGGTATTGGTCCTATCCTTTTCAACCTAAATTGTTTCAGCTTCAACCAACCTGATTAATTAAAATACAATTCGGAAGCATGAAAGGTAGAAAGGGAAGAATAAAACAAGTGTCCCTAAAACCTATCCAATTGGGCAATGCATCACAGCTCTTGCTATATGATTGCGCCAGACTCAGACAAGAGAATATATAGGTGCTGAACGGTGCCCATCTCAATTTCCAGCTGATTAAATAATAGAATTGGTACGTGATCGCTGGTTGGAAAGACCTACCGTTGATCAATGCTTAACCAAAATAAACAAACACGCGAGCTTGGGTCACTCCATCATCATTCGCCAGAGCTCGAGTCCTATCGGGACATCAAGTTGGCCGGAGCAGGGGATCACTGCCTCTAGACAATGAACAAGTTCCAGCCCTCCAGGAACACCAGATATAATCATGCAACTCTTGAAGCTTGGTGGGACACCTTCTTGACCAACATGTCTTCTGCATCTGATCCATGACATCCAGGAAAAGAGTCTTTAGATCAAGAAATCATCCTGCATGAATAATGATGACTCCAAGCAATACCCCTTGCAAAGCTGGATAATTGATGTTTTTTCTGCTCAAGTGCAGGACCAACAACCTTGTGGCTGCATGTTCCCAGGATCAAACATATCAAAGTCAAGAGGCTCATGATCATTCTTGCCATTGATGGGAAGGGTTGGGAGGTAGCATATTTGATAATCGCACAAACATGCTTTCAGAATCAACGCATCGTCAATCCAGATAGTGAATATCTCAGTCAAAAGCTTCAGGATTAGTACTGACTCCTTGGTCGATTTGACTTTCTGCAATTGTGACAAGTGGGAAAATCCTGGTGCACCTGGAATAGCATATATGCCGTCATGCAGTGTCAGTCAATTTCCCAAGAGAGGTGCCTCAGCTTGTGGTTGCCTGTTTATTCTGTATCTCGCTGCTCCTGGAAGGTGTTTAACTCTTGTCCTCCTCAGAGATGGTGCATGCCGGATGAATCTCCCACAGTCTTTGAGTTTGTGCAGCTATGTTGGTTGCGATAAAATTCAAATGTGTGAAAGGCCCGTGCTTGATTTCATGAGCTGATTATGAGCTTCAGATATTCAGTCTAAATCTCCCACGCTAAACCTCCCTTCCCAGAGAAGTAGAGAACCAGGTTGTGCGCAATGTTGTTCAGCTTGGAGATGGCAACTGCATCTATCTCATCGTTCTACACCACAATTTCAAGAATTTTTGATACCATTTCAGTACGGTAAGCAGGTAAACCATCTGCAACATCCTGCATCCACTTTGTCTTTCTGAATTTTGATATGACATCCTGCACTTTACTTTGAATTTCAATAATAGATCACCTGATTTGCATTAGCTTCACACAGATCTCCTCTGAGGTTTTTTTTTTTTTTTTTTTTTTACTTTCTGGGACATGCTGCAGTATAGAAAGCAGTTTTCGACGGTACTTTAGTCACTGACAATGAAACTGTAATAGTTGCCATTTGGTTCCTGACTGCCTCTACATCAATGGTTTTCATCTCCCTACCTCCAGCTTGAGTACAATCAAAAACATCCTTAGCTGCAGCTTTCACTGACTGTTCACCTTCTAGCATCTCTTCTTCTTTGGCCATCTGAGATTGCTCCGCGTTCCTGGTCTTGCTAGCTGCTAATTCTTCCATGAGCGCTTTGGCCAGCTCATATTGGCGAAAGAGCATCTCGGCAACTTGATGACCCGACTGTTGCATTTTCTGAGTCGGTGACTAGTGTGGTTATGCATGGCAACTTCTTAGACCACCAGTGCGTTTCACCTCTACATTGTCCAGTTATTTTTCCTTCAGTTTCATTCCCGGTAGATTTACTACTCACAGCATCCACATGAACCACTTCATCTCTAAGCCTCTTTTGTTCCTTAGCTATAAACAGACACCCTTTGGTCCACAACCTCTACATTTATTATTTTTGGTCTCCTAGATGGTTTTCAGCCTGGTTCTACGGAATGTGTTTGCAATCTTGTTCTTCCTCCTGTAGGTACTAGTAGTACTATGCTTTCACCCTAAATTGTTTCAGTTTGAACCAACCTGCTTAAAATACAATTTGGAATCAGAAAAGGTAGAAATGGAAGAAAGGAAACAAATTTCCCTGAAACCTAACCAACTGGGCAATGCATGGAAAAGCTTGCTAGTATATGATTGGGCCAGGCCGGGACAAGAGAATATGGAGCTCCGCGAATATATAGGCGCTGAACGGTGCCCATCTCAATTTGTAGCGGATTAAACAACAGAACTGGTACCCGATCGCTGGTTGGAAAGACCTACCGTTGATCAATGCTAAACAAATGATAAACATACACGCGAGTTGCTAGGCTTCCTTGGGCCATATACCATCATGATTCGCCAGAGCTCGTGTTCTCTTCTCCCGGGGCATCAAGTTGGCTGGAGCAGCGGAGCACTGCCTGCCATTCTTTTGCTGGAGTGCTTGACTGTGATGATGAAATGCAGAAGCAACTCAGCTGTATACATAAACCACGTCCACTAGACGCTCAGATCCGGGTAATCCAGAGCGATTCCTTGATCAAAACCAACAAGAGCTTGTGAAGCGTGTGATGCTGGACCAGGACCTGTCCTGCCGGTGCGCGTTCGTTGGTGGTCGTTAGCTTAATCGGTTATTACTGTGTTCTACCGTACTTGCTATGTACTCGTACGTATGTACGCGTTGCCGAAATTTCAAGTAATGTACGCTAAAACAAAGTCGTACCCGTGTAGGCTGCCAGGGGAACTGGTCGATAAATGCTCGTGAACTGAATAACATGCCACTAGGGCCAGTAGAAGCAGCAGCATCTCCTTGAAAATTCTTACTGACAGACGGATCTGGAGGAAACACCCAAGGATAAACCGACAAATGCCAAGGTTCGCGGTGGTTAGGAATTTTTGAATTCCTGGTGAAAGCGAGCACAGGTTCACCTGTCTGTCTCATGATTTTTAAAAAAATAAAGAGCGAGCTCATCATGGAAATGTTAGTACCGCTGTTAGTGAGTAATTATTTTAGTGGTGTCTTTTGTCCGGCTGGTGCCCACGTCCAGCCTTTCATCGAGCCTCAAAAGACTCCACCTGCTAATCTGCCTTTTCCTGTGGGAGAGCTTTGGATTAAGAAAAGAGTAAAGGCGGAATTCTCCAACTAGGCTCCAGTAAGTGCCACCTAGTTAATCTATCATTCAAGCAATCAAGCCCATTGATGAGCCAACAATCAGGCACACACCCTCACATTCCAGCTCCTTGAGCTAACCAAATCTTCCATTATAATTCAAGATTCCATTGCATTGCATTGCCCCTGACCTGCCCCGCCCTGCTGCCCACTCTATTTCTACTACTGCTAGTACTACCACCCACCAAAGAGAGAGTGTGTGTGTTTATTCTTCTCCATGGCAGTGCTCTTCCTGAGCTAAAAATACTAGCTTGAACTACCTCCCACTCCCCACCGCCGGTGATGGCGGCAATGCGGGGGCTGCGAAGGGCGGCCCTCGCCGTCCTCGTGCTCGCCGCGCTCCTCCCGGCCTACCTCTCCGACGACCTCAACACCGACACGCAGGCCCTGCAGGCGCTGCGCACGGCGGTGGGGCGGTCGGCGCTGCCGTCGTGGAACAGCAGCACGCAGACGTGCCAGTGGCTGGGCGTGGCCTGCGAGGGCGGCCGCGTCGTGGAGGTCCGCCTACCCGGCGCCGGCCTCATGGGCGCGCTCCCCTCGGGCGTGCTCGGCAACCTCACCGCGCTCCGCACGCTCTCCCTCCGCTACAACGCGCTGACGGGCCCCATCCCCGACGACGTCTCCGGCATGACCGAGCTCCGCGCGCTCTACCTCCAGCACAACGCGCTCTCCGGCGAGGTCCCCGCGTCGCTCTACACGCTCAAGAACCTGGTGCGGCTCAACATCGGCGAGAACAAGCTCACGGGCGAGATCTCGGCCGACTTCAACAAGCTCAACCGGCTCGGGTCGCTGCTGCTGGAGAGCAACGAGTTCGCGGGCGAGATCCCGAAGCTGGACCTGCCCACCCTGGAGCAGTTCAACGTGTCGTACAACAGCCTCAACGGCTCCATCCCCGCCAAGCTCCGGAAGATGCCCAAGGACTCGTTTTTGGGCACGTCGCTCTGCGGCGGCCCGCTCGGGCTCTGCCCCGGCGAGACCGCCGAGACGCCCGCCGGGTCCGTGCCTGCCTCGGGCGGCGCCGCGGATGTTGGTGAGGGAGGGAAGAAGAAGAAGCTCTCCGGCGGCGCCATCGCCGGCATTGCCATCGGCTGCGTGTTCGGCGTGCTGCTTTTGCTTGCGTTGATTTTCTTCCTCTGCCGGAAGAAGTCGTCTAGCGGGGGACGGTCTGCGGCGACGGTGGAGAAGGGGCGTGGCCTCGACATGGCCTCGCTGGACGCGGAGCCCAAGGGACAGAACGGGTCGGCAGCCGGCATGAACGGTGCTGCCGCCGGAGCAGTGCCGGCAGCCGCAGCCGCGGTGGCCGCTGCCAAGTCTGGTGGCTCGACTGCCGGTTCAAAGAAGCTGATCTACTTCGGGCCCATGGCTGCGGCCCCGCCGTTCGACCTGGAGGACCTGCTGCGCGCGTCGGCGGAGGTGCTGGGCAAGGGCGCGTTCGGGACGGCGTACAAGGCGGTGATGGAGAGCGGCGCGGCGGTGGCGGTGAAGCGGCTCAAGGACGTGGACCTCCCCGAGCCGGAGTTCCGGGAGCGCATCGCGGCCATCGGCGCCGTGCAGCACGAGCTGGTGGTGCCCCTCCGCGCCTACTACTTCAGCAAGGACGAGAAGCTGCTCGTCTACGACTACATGTCCATGGGCAGCCTCTCCGCGCTCCTCCACGGTAAAAGCTCAAAGCTCAAACCATTTTTCTTACTACTCCATTACAGCAAGCTTCGCGACGGGCCAGTTCGTTATCCGCTCTCTGCCGTCCTGTCGGTGGATGGATCGACCCAAACAGCCTGGCGATATTCCGTCGCCGGCGTGAAAAAAGTCCACAACCGCACGGTGGCGCGTCCCTTTCACGGCCCGATCCGTCCATGTCGTTTACAATTTTTACCAGTTCAGCTCAGACACAGTGTTTGCTCGCGGCACGATCAATTCGGGTCACTCGCAGCTGACCTACCCTGCCGCGCTCCCTGGCCCGGTTTCTTTATTGGGGCGTTGCCGGGCCAGCCAGGGGCTCCGCCATGGCAAGGGGTGCTAGCTACATACAACACTCGAACTGCAATTTGTATGCTAGTATAGTATCAGGGTTGTCGGCTTCGTCGTCTCCAGCTCAGTTGCGTGGGATCTGATCTAGTTTAAGAAAGCTGCAACGTGACAGCCATGACTGCCCTTGGCACGACCTTGCATTTGCAATTTAGAACAGCAACTCGACCTCTTAGCTTGTGGGTGTGGTCCATTGACGGTAGGCTCGTTTTGAAAATTTCCACCCTAGTAAGTACAGTACAATACTCCCAGCTATGCAACACGTACAATACGCGTGAGTTATTATTGGCTGCAGATTCCTGGTAAATTTCGTGGCAAGTTGCGCATGTGATGTGAGCCCTGGCAATGGCCTGGGCAGGGTAGGGGTAGTTGAAAAACTTGATATGCGTCCATGTGACATTTAGTTGGCGCCACTGTTCCTCGGGATTCCTCTCCCTCTCGCGCCAATAATGTGCCCCCCACCTTCGCCGCGCGTACAGATTTAAATCATCATGCTTCGTGATAGAATAGATGCGCGCACACATGGCACATGAAAACGTAAGACCAACGGAACCCTAAAAATGTCCTATTGCACCCTGCACGCCCAGCGCAGTAATATTTTTGATAGACTGTCGTGTTAATTTTCTCTCATTTCTGTTCGTGCGTCTGTGTTGCAGGCAACCGGTCGTCGGGCCGGACGCCGCTGGACTGGGAGACGAGGTCGGCGATCGCGCTGGCGGCGGCGCGCGGGGTGGCGTACATCCACACCACCTCCCCGACGGCGTCGCACGGCAACATCAAGTCCTCCAACGTGCTGCTCACCAAGACCTACGAGGCGCGGGTGTCGGACCACGGCCTGCCCACGCTCGTCGGGCCCTCATTCTCGCCCACCAGGGTCTCCGGCTACCGCGCCCCCGAGGTCACCGACATCCGCCGCGTCTCGCAGAAGGCCGACGTCTACAGCTTCGGCGTGCTCCTCCTCGAGCTGCTCACGGGCAAGGCGCCCACCCACGCCGTCGTCAACGAGGAGGGCCTCGACCTGCCGCGCTGGGTGCAGTCCGTGGTGCGTGAGGAGTGGACCGCCGAGGTCTTCGACCAGGAGCTACTCAGGTTCCAGAACGTCGAGGAGGAGATGGTGCAGCTGCTCCAGCTCGCCATCGACTGCTCCGCGCAGCACCCCGACAAGCGGCCCACCATGGCCGAGGCTGCCGCCAGGATCGAAGACATCCGGCGCTCCGGCCAACACACCACAACAACTACAGAGAGCCCCGTCACCGGCCCTGAAAACGAAGGCGACGAGCCTTCCCTATAATGCAGTGAACGGAAAAATTGCTTAGTTCTTTGCACGGATCATCAGATCTCCCTCCCTCCCTCCTCCCCCACTCCGGCTACTTTTGGTTCATCAGCAACAACTTGTGCATGTCTTCATTATTTTTCTTCTTTTTCTTTTTCGGCCTTCTTTCTCACGGGCTTTGATTCGATTCTACTATAGCACATGTATGCCAGTCGCTCTGTAAGCTTTGATTCTTGGAAAGTAACACTCCTTCGTTGATGCCTCTACTGTACCTACGACAGCCGTACACCAGCTCCTGTATGTAATGCTTGCTTAATTTTAAGATACGATGTGATCTGCGGTAGCTACGCTTTCGTTGCCATGCTCGTCTCATCTCGATCGGTTGGTAATGGTTGTTGGCATGGCCATTTCTCAAGTGTGATCGGCCTTCTTTTTGTCACTGCTTGATGGCTCTCCCTCTGGCGTCTAGTTCTTAACAAACCTGTGAGTGTGAGTGAAAGTGTGAAACCCAGCTGGTTTTGGTAGGTTGGAAGAGACATCAGACATGGGCGTGCTCTTTATCCCAGAGTGGTTTCCAAGTAACACGACGGCAGAGAGTGACACAAACCTACATATAGTGTTGTGTTTATGTGACTGCAGTTAGATGATACTGACAGGATCGTCAAACTCGGCAGTGCCTCAAACATGCATCACTATCGACGAACAGTCTGTGGCTCATGTAGGTCATGGCGGCATACCCAAAATGTAGTGCACCAATCAAGTTTAGCCCAAAATGTAGGGCAACAAACAAGTTTAGATTTCTATTTTCTTTGCAGAGAGTAATCATGTGATGCAACGAATTAGGTGGGGGTCGAATTTCTGAACGATCAGCAGGTAGGATTAATTTGGAGTCTCAACTAATACTGAGTGTCAACACTGATCACGGGCGGCTCGAATTGCAGTTGTACTCTACTGGTACTATACGCCGGCCAGCCGACAGCTCGAGGAATTGTTGAACAGGACACGCGGGTAGTCTACTGTCGCATGTCAAACCAGCTGGCGTACTCGATGCTGGCTGGCTTCAATTCGGTTGCCTCGCCAACAGTTGCCAATTAATAAAACGCATACTTTTCTCTTGAAATGTTTTGGAGAAACCCCACATCTCAATTGTAACCGACACAATTATTCTAAGTATAGTAGGAGTACTCGTAATAGGGAGGAGTAGGAACTGACGAATCAAGCACCTGAGTTGTAGCAACAAGATTTTCAAGGAGCGGAGAAACTGGTCAGCGTGAGTTGCACGGCCAGCCCTGTCGGCTGCCCACAGCCGCCCTGGCATAATTAGAGCATTCCAATACCTTACACCTTATACAGGTATAAGCAAAACGAGCGTGGCATTTTAGAGGCCGAGCTACATGTAAAATTTTAATTCGGATTTTTAAATTTTAAAATATGAATTCTAAGTGTTTGTAAATAAAGGGTTACGTGTAATCCGGCCTCTGTTTTATGTTTTCCTAAGCAAAATGGGTTTGGTCAAGGGAGATACAAGATATGGGTAAGCCAAAAAAAAATTCAGATTTTCAAGCTTACCCAAAACTGGTTACCCAAAATTCACAACTGCACCCAGGACCACACAAATGTGGTTTTGGGTCGGGATAAACCTAGTGAGCAGAAGCATTTTTTTAGATTAAGATTTCATTTATAAATAATTAATTTGCACATGGCACAAACATAAAAAGGACATTAAAATAAAAAAAACTGATAAAACCCTAACTAGGGTTTTCGCCTGCCGCGTCTTGCTCGAGCGGTTGGACAGGGAGCTCGTCCTCCTTCTTCACGACCACCAACATCTCCCTCTCGTATGTGAGTAGCCCGAGGTAGTCGAGGGTGTCGTATCATAGCTCCTCGCTCGGAATGTCATAGCCATCCACCAACAACTCTTCCTTCTCATCCGCGACCGCCTCCTCCTCGTCCACGGTGGCCTTGTCGTCGCCTAGGAAGGCAGCGCGGCGACACGGATCTCATTCCCACTGCCCGAACGTGTCCCATATTGGCAAGTTCATGGCATATATGTGGTCTTGAAGCATATCGGGTGGCAGGAGTTCCTGACCTAGCCGGATCTCCTGGTGCCGCTCAAGCCCTTCCCGTGACATTTGCGGCACTGGCACCCTTCGCACGTTGAGGTTCCATACCGGGCTGATGTTGACGTCGGACCAACATGCCGACATGCTCGTCTCATACGACAAGCGCGCAACGTCCACAAGGATGTATTGCATGTTGCGGTCGCAACAAGGTCACCCGTTGAAGCTCGAGGATCCCTCCTCGTGGTTGTGCTTGATCTTCTCCCACAACCAGGACTTAGCCCATGGAAGCGTTGTCGCTGTGGTTGCGGGTGGTATGGGACACAATGGAGAGAGCATTGTGGGGACTGGCTGGCGTGGTTGCTCGCCTTAAAAAGGACAGACACATGGCCACCATCAAAACCGGCGATGCACTCCAAGTAGCTGCGGCATTGATGCCAACATAGAAGGCGAAGCGAGCAGCATTGATGACGGTGCAGAAGACTATCGATGCTAGTATTGGGGCGCTGATGTGGGTACACCTAGATGGGTCCCTCTTATTGGTATACCTGGTGTGGCTTAAGCAAAAGCCCATGAGGATTCCATCGTCAAGATGGAGTTGGCCGCCCGAGGCATCTAAAGGCCCATGGACTCAACACGTGCAATAAGGTCTAAGCTCAAAAAGAAAGTTCTAATCGTTGTAACATACTTGGACTCGGTAGTAATCTGAGATCTGGCTTCGTCTATAAAAACCAGAAGGGGCCGCCAGACAAGGGTAAGAAAAGAGAGAGATACATCAAACCCTAGCTACGTTAGATCAACATCACTTTCGCCTCCTCGGCGACTCCCTGGAATCATCATCCATAATACAAGCAGATAAGCAATACGTAGAGTTTCTCCATCGAAGGCCTGAAGCTAGGTAAACCTCATTTTGTCCCCTATGTGTTGTGCTTGTATGCCGGCGAAACCACCAATATGCTTCTTTCCCAAAACCCAAATCCATCACATATGGGTATTGTTCTAGATACCCCACGTCACGCGCAGAAGGCGAAGCGGCCGTCCGGTCACCGCTAGGTGGGTCTAGGACGGACATGGCAGGACACACGGGTGGTCCACGTTGCATCCGGGTAGACACATTCCTATCCCAATTTTTTGTGAGAAGTGAATTGGTCCGTGCATCTCGGTTTGTTTCCATCAGACCGCTGGATCGGGTATTTTGTGTTCTCATGTCTACGCGAATCAAAGCGGATCACCTCGCTGCGTTTGGGTCGCGGCATTGGAGATGTTCATACATCCCGGAAAGGCCCCAACTTTTTGGCTTCGGACAGCACCTGCTCGATCATTCTCCCATGCCTCATGAGATTCTCCTGCCCTGCTTAATTTAGAGCCTAAACAGATTGCCTCCAACGATGTTTGCCTATTTGCTTTTCAAAAATGGTTAGCTATATAGACTTTGATCAATGGTCCAGCAGCAACATCAACAAATACAGAGAAGAAGAGTATCAATCTACACAACTTTCGCTTAGGCCAATGCTGATCAGAGTTGGTGCTAGCTCGACCTTTTGACTTGTTGCCTTGTTGGTCACTGGCTGGATGTCCCTAATTGCCCACCTAATGCTTGTCAGATAATTGAGTCGGGTAAGAGAAGATGGCCCCTCCTCCTCCTGTCCTGTGTGTCCTGCCTACGCCCCGAATTCCTCTGTGGTGTGCCTCCCGTTCCATGGCAGTGCTGCCGCGCACTGGTGGCGCAGGCGCAGCCCGGCCGGCCGGCACATGTGGAGTGACCTGGACTGGACTGGACATGATCCCGTGTGCTTACGGGTTAGCGTGAGCTGGGAAATTCCCGGTTGGTTGCGATGATAATGATTGGGGTGGTAAAGTATGCAAGGGTTTAGATTTGATATATTTGCCAAAGGTCAAGGAGTAGGGAAGAAGCGATCTGGAATTGTCGTGCTTTTATATTGTTGCTAAAATAATAATGCTTTGCAAACTGCAAGTAGACGTTGGTTCGTATTTTTCCTAGACAGTTTGTTTATTGAAGTATTGGAGTGGATGCTTGGAACTGATCGGCCGAAGGAGCGTGGGTGTGCGATTTAGACGTTTTTTCTATACGTTGCGGGGCGAGCAATCTATATAAGAATGGGCAAACATGTTCGTGGAAAATTAATAATGCATGTGAAGAGTTGACGATACAAATCAATCAGTTGTACTCCGTAGCATAACAGTTCAGAAGAAAAATCAGACCGTTGTATACCCTAGCACCTTCATGCAATGGACATGGTGAAGCTGGGAAGATCAGGCGAAACTAAAAAAAAATGGATAAAAGAGTGGACAAGTACTGTACTGGATAAAAGTTTCATTAGTTAAAAACTATGGTTATTACGCTTAACCTTTCAAATGTTTCCTTAAAGAGCTTAGCCTTTAATAGCTATAAAAAACAAACCTTATTTAGCCTTTGAATAGTCATATTAGGGCATCCACGAAAGTTGAGTTTAGTCATTGACCCTTTAAGTTCTCCACACCATTTAAAGTTGACAATAAGATAACTCGTATAATAGAGAATTATGTTGGATTTAATCCTACATCAACTGTGTGAGACTGCACGACTCATAAGGGTGACATGTCCATCATGTCATGCTAGTATTTTTAGGAAGAGGGTTCATGACTCTTAGCCTACCTTGCTATATTGTCGATGGTGATGCTTGGATAGCGGATCCATGGTGCATGTGAATCGAGATGCTTGTGTAGCGAACCCACAACGCATGTGAACCACTCTCTAGTTTACTGTCCCCTAAGATGATGTTGGCGGGTATGTGCATTATTATTGATGCGTGAGGGGTATTTGCGATTAGACCGGCCCATATAAGGGAGGGGGCCTAAGGGCCATGAACAGAAAAAAATCTGAAAAATGTCGAAGTTCCATTCATGCATGGCATGAGGTCAAACTAAGTTTAATCTCACTTTACTAGTAGAGGGAATTGAACTTTTTATAAGGACTGCTCTTTTACCACCCACTAGGAGCTTTAGAAGATGAGATGTTCACGCACGCTACTACTTCACCGCCCTTCTCGTCGTACACAAGTGATGTTTCATGATCGAGCTGGCTCAGAACCATGCATAGTTTGCTTTATTTTTGCTGCTCCGAGAATAATTAATCACGATTAATTACTAGTAGTTACAGATTTACACCGTTGGGATGCTACTAATTCAAACATGGGATTAACCCCATCTTTTCCGGACCAACTATATTAGTAGAAGCAAATATTATCTCCCGATCTAACACCCACAACACATAGACGCGCTAAACCTCTGTGCTAACTCTAGGTCTTCTACATGCTGATTCTCGATGTGCATCGCCACCGGGAGATCAAGACCCAAAGTCGCGTCCCCTTGAGGTCATCGATGGGAGAGAGGCGATAAGATTTTTTGCGAACACACTTGTGTGGCTGCAGATGAGAGCATTACTCCTCCGATCAACCCAACTCATTAGTTGTTGTTGATGCCGGTGTTTGTGTTGAGACTGTAGTTCTGTGTGTTCTCTCATCCATACTATTAGGGATTTTTTCTTTAATTCCTAGTAATAGCCATTGAGATGCATGTGCCATGTTTACCTTATATGCGAGTTGTATAACTAATTTGTTACGTTAATTAAGAAGTGAGCCTAGCTCACTTGGTTTGAGAAGTGAATATACAATCCAACCACCCAGGTTTAAGTCCTCACAGACGCAGATTAGGGTTCTTAATATTTAAATGAAAAGCAGGTTATAGGGGATTCCCGTACAACATTCCTTTCAAAAAAAATTTAGGCTAATTCACTTAATCTACTTAGATTATTTGTTGTGTTGTATATAGTCTATTTACGGATTAAACACAATGGGAAATTTCTCTATATTGAACAATACCTTGCATCAACCATTAGTAGTTTTCAGGTAAAAAGACTACTAGTAGTTCTCCACCCTTGAACTAGGCAAAGTTTTGCAAGAGAAATGCTTCATGTGCAAGGGTCTCTCTCGTGCTGGTCTATTTGAAGCATGAGCTAGAAGAATACCTCGTGTTTTTTTATGGAAACCTGATCTCGCTAGTAGAAATGTCGAGACAACATGATGGTGAAAAGCTTGTAAGCTTTGCATCCATGTAAAGTGGTGAGTTTCAAGAGTATGTCCTTCTACACCTTAAAGTTCTCTATTATGTTGCATCTAATTTAAAAAAAAAGCTCTAGAAATGCCTCTTGAGATATTTGTTTGATACTCATAAATTTGAGACATTATATTACAATAATTATGATATATACAGATGGCCTACCTCTTGTTACTTGTAGAGAGGACATACGTCTCAATGCAAAAGTTATTTTATTTCTCACAAAAAACATAATCCATATGAACAAAGTGCAAGTTCATTTTATCAATCGTGCACATGTATACGAGAGTAATGTAACCAAGACAACTAAATTAATGCTTATCCACTCGCCTAAGAAATAAATCAATAATTATTTAGCTAAGAGTATATTGAGTGTTGAGTGTTGAGTGATATCACATATGTGATCATTGGATAATAATGTTATACTAATTTCAAGTTTGTAGTAAATCAATATACATAAATAATTATAAATGAACGTCTATTCAACATCAAGTTGGTTGTCTATCCATGACAGCAAGATTTATGGTTGGATAAGAGTATACGAGAAGTTTTGGTGAAAATGTAAAACTGGGTCAAATTTGAAAAACTGGGTCAAGTTTTTGATTCAAACCAATACATAAATCATCAATTATCTTAGTGTTACCCATGTATACTCGTTTAACCTTGATAAAAGTGGGATCTAATTTAAATACTCAGTATATATGAGGCAATCTATCGGGATGGTGATCATCTAAGTAACATGACAAGTTCATATAGGTCAAATAAGAGATGATCACTAAGACTGGCCTACCAGGAGACTCGGGCCGAGAATGGTTCTCTTTCAGTTTAAAATTACACGATGTCCATGTCATAAACCCACTAAATCCATTAAAGGATGGCCCAACCAAAGAAGTGCAGCGATTCTAGATTTGTGGGTGTCCTAGGCTTACCCAATGGCCAGAAGTATTTCAAGATTCGTGCGAGTTCATTTTGCAATTTCTACCTGCACCTAGTACTCCTATAGACCCAGAAATGAACATCTAAAACTCGTTTGTGTCCCGCACCCTACGTCCCCCACAACCAGTGTAAGGGTACATTGCCCCTAAATGTATTTTTGGTAATTAATGACAATCCTTATGGAGTAATGTTTTCATCGTTTTATGTGTGTAGGAACACTTCCTAGATATTTCTTATAGTCCATGTGTTGATTCAAGTGTGGATACTACGAAGATAAAGATATACTTTGGGTATTTGCATCGTGATCTTGAGTGTTTTGGTTTCATGAGAAGAATTCAAGAAATGGCTCTATGCCGGTGTCATGATAGTCTCATGAGTTGAGCTATGGATGACTATGGTTTAAAGCATGCAATGAAATGAAGAGTTCTTTATATACCTTAAGATGTTATGATAGAGCATGAGGAGATACAAGATTGATCAAGACTAAGAGCGAAGATTGAATTCAAGTTGGTCAACCCATGAAGCATAAATTTTTTACGACTTTGGATCATGTGATCTTGTGGATGGTAAGCCTTGTCAATTATGCTTCATGAGCTAACCCACTATATCTGTGTGTTTATGTTCTAGATGTGGGTTAGGTATCTCAAGAACTTATGCTTGAATCTTTTCGTCCATTCGGTGATAATGGACGTGTGAAGATGTGCTTCAAGGAAGCTTTCCCATAGTGGTGAATGAGGGAGCAATCATGAGTATTCACGAAGAAACAATGATCAAGTGAGGCATTCCAGCTTGAATGGAGCTTGAAGCGTTGTCATCAAGATCAAGAGGGATACGCAAGGCAAAGGTATGACATTGATAGGTTTTACTTTTACCGGTCTCAAGGTGGTTGTTGGGAGACCGGGTTATAGAATAGATAACCGCACTATCAAGAGGGGCTTTCGATTGGGTAACTTGACCGCATGATCTTAGGGAGCTCAATCATTTGCATATTTTTCATCCCTATTCTTATTGCTTCTTGGCATTTCTCTGTGTGAGGTTCTTGAGCTTGTTTCTAGCTTTTCAACAAGCCAAAGTTCATCGAAAACGAAATCCGTATGCATCTTCTATTGCGTTTTCAAGTTTGGACGTCTTTACCGTTCTTTGACGTTGGGAGGCCCCCTCTCTAAAATTATCTAAAAACATTCTATGAGGAGTCTTAATATTTTTTGGGGTTTTGTTCGTCGTTATCTTTCCAACAAAATTTCTTTCATCTTTATTAATCGACGTTCGGGAACTTTGTCAAAGTTAATTTCTTTCGAGAAAACTGCGCTGAGAGGTTTCTGACAAAACCGAAACTGAGACCAGTAGCGCCGGCTCCCACGTTAGACCAACCGGCATGGCATCGGACCCCATGTCGGTGACCTCTAGAAGGGGTATCTACGAGTTGTTTCGGCGTATAGCCCGACATGCCGGCCCTGGCGCCAGTTCGTCCGACGTACAACCTGGCACTGCTCACTTATTGTCGGTTTGCTTAGCAGGAAACCCCCAAACAACTCGTTTATCCCTTGGACTATAAATAGCCCTTCTTCTTCCCTGAGAAGGTAAGGGTCAGCCATTCTATTTTCTCTCTCATACTCTATTGTTGAACCTGAAAAGCTTGCTTCCTCTCCATCTCTCCCATGATTTTTGCATCTTCTTGAGGGATTTAAAAGAGGAGATCTAGATCTACAACTCCACCAATCAATTCCTCCTCTAAGTGAGGGGAACTCTGGGGAACAAGATCTTGGAGTCATTTGTTGGTTTCCTCTATTGTTCTTCCTCTCCAGTTCCTCGATAGCATTTGTTGCTTTGGTGGGATTTGAGTGTGAAGGATTTGAGCACCTCTGGTTTTCTTGTTTTTGCATCCTTGCATAAGTGTTGATCTCTCCATTACGATTAGTTAGAGTGAGAGACCATGAGCTTATTACTTTTGGAGGGGTTACCTCCTAGTTGGCTTGGCGGTTGGTGCTCCGGTGACCTCTTCGTGGAAGATTGTGAAGATACCCAGGCTTTTCCCTCGTGGAGCTTGTGAAGTGGTTGTGGAGCTTGCCATCTCCGGAGTGGAGGAAAATCTAGCCATAGGGAAAGGCCTTTGTCCTTTGTGTTATTGGCTTGGAGAAGAAGGTGAGCCTTCGTGGCGTTCGGGAGACCTTCGTGGTAGCCCACGTCTCTCCAATGTGACGTACCTCACTTTGTGTGGGGGAACACAAGAATACATCTTCGCATCTGCTTGCCTCGGTTATCTCTATACCTGACAAAGGATTAATTTGTCAATGCCTACAGATTGTAGACTAGGGTTTTGCTGGAAGTAGAGGGCAAGTAGATCTCGAAGTACTCGCTGATTATGAAAACTAGGGTTCTGTGACAATAGATTCGATCCTTTCTTCGTCCCTCGACTCCCCCTTATATAGAGGGGGCCGAGGGTTTCGTAATACACAAGTTACAGAGTTCGGGAGGGTTTCGTACCCAACCCGTAAGATTACAAGTCTCTATATTTGCTAATACAATCTATCTTTCCTTAACACTAAATAAGCTTCCGAATCTTCTTATTCTTCGAGTCTTGTGCCTTCAGTAAACCCGGGTACCATCTTTGGCAGGCCCATTGGGGATGCCTATGTCGAGCCCCGAGATTTTTCTTGAATCGAAGAATCAGGGAAAATCTCCAACTTTACTCATTACATAACCTTTCGATATGCAAATACTATTTTGTACAGGGATAACGGTAGTTGGGGCTAGTTCATTTGATGGATCAGGTACTAGTTAACTGCTCTAGTGGCAATCCGCAAAAACCTACTTCAAGATCACGTCCCTGGACATGATCTCGGGATACGTGTAAACTTCGACGTAAGGTCTTACCATTCTGTCGAGTCCCAGTCATATTTTATCGGGTACCTAACGCGTCCGTTAGGATTTTTCTTCGTATCTTGATACGGAAAAAAGTAGCAATCCGCCGTCGGAGACGGTGCCACGCCGCTCAGAACGGATCTGGGGTCTTACCTTCGCAAAGTTTTGCGGCATTCAGAGATTTATTCGCGACTTCTAGCGCTCTGAGAATATATTGTCGAGTGCTTTTCGGCTGTTGGAATAGCACATTTTATCGAGTCATATTGGATGACCTATTTTGTCTTCCCGATGGGAGTATATGTAGAGTTATCTGTATAACTCGAAATATACTCCTGTTTCTTTCTTTTGATCGAAATTCATCGGGCACGCGAACAGCGTTCCCGATGGGAGTAGCCCCGAGGCTACACTAAGAACTTGTGCTTGGGTGTAGGCTCCTTAATATCATCTGTCTATATTGTTAATCTTTCTCGAGCCTTTCATACCTATCGGGTGCGCGACCAGCGCTCCCGATGGGAGTAGCCCCCGAGGCTATGAACAAATACTTATATTTGATCATAGGCTCTCGACATTTCTATTTTGTCATACTTGAATATTTCTTGTTTCCGAAGTAGCCCCCGCGTTTGGGCAAAAACTTGTATTTGATCAAAGGCTCCCGAAATAATCAATAATCTTTTGCTATCGAAATTCTTGTCAAGCATCTTTGTCGAAATTTTCTCTTGTCAAGATGACATCATTGCTTACGACAGCCATGATTACTGTATAACCTGCGAGAACCGCTTCTCTCTCTGCCTTGTGGGTCCAATTTTCCTATCCAGTTGACACGTCGTGCAAGTGGGGGACACACGTCCTCTTTTTCTGGCACTTATTGTATCGCCTGTCTGTTCACTTCCCAGTAAAATCCATTTTTACCCCTTGTCCACGTGTTTGCCATCTGCATCATAATTTTTCCATCCAACGGTTGCGGCGATGCGCCACACCACTATATAAAGCCATCGTCTTCCTCCTTCAGCACTTTCGCTCGCGCCGCACCTCTGCTTCTCCTCTGCAACTCCTCCCTTGCTCCCATTACTTCAAGCGCTCAACCACTCTCTCTCCCTTCTCCGCTAAGTCCATTGATGCCGCCTCGCGCCCGTTTGACTAGACATAGCACACCGGAATCGAAGATGACGACAACAGATCTGGGAAGCGCCGAGTGGGAGAGATCCAAGATCTCTGGCCAAGACATCAACATGCTGAAGAAGATGGGATTCAGCAAGAAGGAGGACTCGCTCCAGTTCCCCAAGGAGGAGAGCTACCCAAACCTCCAATCAACTATCGGGTTAGTTTCGTTGACCACCTCATCTGAGGACTTTCTCCCCCAATCCACGAATTTCTCCGTGGTCTCCTTTTTGTCTATGGGCTTCAGTTGCATCATCTGACGCCAATTCCATCCTCCATATCTCGATTTTTATCACACTGTGTGAGTGCTTTCTCGGGGTCCAACCCAATTGGGCTCTGTGGAAACGCATCTTTTGTATCCGCCGTAATGGCCACCACAACGTCGCCTACAACATTGGCGGCGTTGTTATCTGTGTTCGTTCTGATGTCGATTATTTCAACGTCAAATTTTCCGACTCCGTCCAAGGTTGGCGGAAGAAATGGTTGTACATCCACGAGGAAAGCTCCAATCCAGTGGAAGAAAACATCGCCCCTTTTGACGGAGAAGCTAAAATCCTTCGCCGCCGTTCCTGGGATGCTGAAGCTACCAAGGCTGAGAAATTGGTGACAGAGGCGCTGATGACTCGCATCCACGAGCTACAGAACACCCGCGGCAAAGAACTTTCGGGTATTGAGATTACTGCTTATTTCCTTAGGACTAGAGTGCAGCCTCTCCAGGCTCGCAAAAACCCCTTCTGGAAGTACGCTGGTGAAAAAGATGTCGATAGGCTCTCAAAAGATCTTCCTTTGAAGGATTTTGAAAAGCTTCCGCAAAATCTCATCGCTCAACAAGAAGGATTCAATTCCAATTTCTTGCCGTGTTGCGCCATATAGTAGCGCCAAACCCCTTCCGGAGGTAATTTCCTTTTAATAGCTGTATTGCCTCCTCAAGTTTTATTATTTTGTCGACTACTATTTTGTTAACGCCTTTTTGTCGACACTCTTTCTTTTTCTCAGGACCATCTCGTCCTTGTTTCTCTTCCTCCTCTTCCTGAAGGTGGAGAAGTTGAAGACCGTGCCATTGTCGACGATGACAACCAAGGCACCTCGCGCCCTGCCACTGAAATCGCGGGTTCTCACAAATCCGCGGCTTCCGCTGAGTCAGACGCCACTGCCTCGACACACTCTCTTCCTCACGCTTCTCCAAGGATGAAGAGGAAAAGAGATGAAGTTAAAGATTCCGGCACTTCCAAAGCCGAAGAAGCTGAGCCTTCAGATAGGAAGGCAGCTTTTAATCCATATACTGATGCCCTCGTCAGCTCGTAAGTTACTCCTTACTCTTTACTTTTTCTGTTTTGACGTTTCTTGTCTATCTTGCTTCTTATACTGTCGCCGTTTTATTGTAGTGTTGATGAGGAAGAAGAACAAACTGTTGACGCCGCTTTAATTGTAGTGGTGAAGGAGTACGTCGCGTACTTTAATTGTGTCGGAAGCTCAGCATGACGGGGATGAAACTTCTCCTCCCCAACAGGACATCGTGCAACCGCCACCAGCTGAGAGCCCCCGAGCCTCTTCTTTAAAGAGAGCGAGGATCGAGCCACCCAAGGAACCTATCCAATTCCCTGGTGGATCCTCGACACCTTCATTGGATGATGTAAGTTCCGAACCTTTCAATACTTCTATCTTCTCTTTGTTTTTTTGTTTTTTTTTTTGCTAAGTGTTGTCGAATTTATATTGGCTATATTGATTTCTTTTTCTTCCTTGGTCGTTTCTTCAGCCTCTAATGAAGGAGTTTATTCGTCTTGGTACCCAATTTATCGGGTATCGTGACTATTCCAAGAAGCTGGAAGGTACTACTTTTGTTTTCCTCTGTTGCATGTGTACCATGATTTTATCACAATACTTAACTGTCATGTACTTTGCCAGGAGATCTTGCGGAAGCCAACAAGCGTGCTGACGCTCTTGCTGCCAAGTTGGAGCAGAGCGAAGAAGCTCGCAAGAAAGTTGAAAAGGATGCTGCCGCCATCGAAGATCTTCGGAAGAGGCTTCATAACGCGGAAACTTCTTTGAGCAATAATATATCTCAACAATCAGCTCGAGAGGCAGAAATCCTTGCTCGCTTGGAGTCGCAGACTCGACGTTTTATTAGTAAGTTCTTGGATCCTTGCATTTCCTCGGGTTACTTCACGTTTTCCCTGCATTCTTTATTTACATGCGACTCTTTGTTTATTTGTAGGGAGAACTCATCAAGAGTACGAAGTTGAAGGTCCTGAAGGCGATGAGCTTCTCGATGCGCTGACCCTTGTTGAGATTCATGGGGATGAAGCAC
This sequence comes from Lolium multiflorum, assembly GCA_030979885.1. Classification (NCBI taxonomy): domain Eukaryota; kingdom Viridiplantae; phylum Streptophyta; class Magnoliopsida; order Poales; family Poaceae; genus Lolium; species Lolium multiflorum. The sequence goes on from CM061750.1 coordinate 362,461,259, forward strand.
GCGACGGCCTTGAAAACGCTAAAGCTAGCCTGTTGAAGCTTTTCCCCTACTTCTTTCCGAAGAAAGAGGTCCCCAATAATTTTGTTGAGCTCGCCAAAGCCTTCAACGAGCCTGAAGATCTTGGGCTAAAACTTCGCCAGGAAGGTCTGAAGATTGGTGTTGAGGGCACCGTCGCGCTGATTGCTAATAGTCAGCAAAACGTCGATTGGGCCAAGGTTGGCGACATAGGGGAGATGGAGACGAAGAAATGGCAATCTCTAATTAGAGCTGCCAAGCCTTCTGCAAGACCGATCCTTTCTTTCCTTGGTGTTAAACCTGCGCCTGCTCCAAGCGCATCCAAGCCGGAGGTCAAGTAGACCACCCTGTCCTCTTTTTTCTTAGTTCTATCTTTTGATGCTGTCGCCTTAGTAGTTTTGGTGACAACTACTTCAGTACTCCAGTAATGACCTTTCTTTTGTAATAGCGATGTACATACTTCAATGTTTAATCGAAATCTATATTTTGTTGGATGATTGATGCCGAAAATCTTTATTTTCAGTTGATTTTTGACAACTATTCTGCAACTCCTCGTCCTTCCGATGTTTTACCCACTTCCTCTCACTCGAAGAAAATACCCGTTGCTGTCGAAGTTATTGAAAATTCGCCGAGAAAGGTTTCAGCACCAAATTTAAAGGAACTTCGCCAAGAACTCCAATCCACGAAGAAGCAATCACTTGTACTAATGGAGCAATCTCGAAAATCTTCTGAGAGAGAAAAACTTGCACTTCGGCAAGCTCGAGATGCCATAGCTGAAAAGGAAACTGCGGTTGCTGAAGGTGCTGCAGCTTCTGCTCGAGAAAATTTCATGCTACAGCTGCTGACGGATGCTAGCTTGGATATGGCAGGTGTGCTTCCTTAACTTAGTCAGACTTTTTCCTTTTCCCTGTCTATTGCTTTTCTGTTGACTCTTTCAAAATATGTTCTTTCTTGGACGCTGCTGCCGAAGATGAGCGTGTTGAGGCTCGATCCAATGCACTTCTCCGGCTTGCGCATGATCATGGTTCAAATTTTTGGGGCACGCCTGAGCGGACTCGCCAGATCGTCGGGTTTCGGATCGCGCGCTTCAGGTTCGCGATTATCTCGACTTTTGTACAAGGACATTGTCTCTGGTCTACGGCACCATGTTTCCTTGCAATAAGATGCCAGAAACTCTTCCTGCCTTGATGGACAAATTCCGGGATGCTCCTCGAATCCATGGCTTTGTGCGGGCTCAATTAGCTGCTGGCGCAAGGTTTGCTATGATCATGATAAAAATCTGCTACCCGAAGTTAGATGTGGGTCAGATTGTTCCAAAGTGCCTGGCCAAGATGGCGAAGAGGAAGAAGAACTTCAGCAAATATGATGACATTGTGACCCCTTTGCCGAAGATATGATGGATGAACTTCTTCGGATGGACGCCGAATTCTTCGTGAAGGGCAGCTATGCTGAACATAGCACTCGCAACATAAATAATGAACGTCTGACGATAGATAATATATTGGGTAATCCTTGAAGGTTTGTTGCTCCAAGGATTGTATCTTGTGTATAACTTGTATTGTAAAGTCACTATATTTCTGTTTTTTAATGCCAAGCCCCCGGGCGTGTTGATGGCGATGTTTTTCTTATTTATAATGCGAGGTTGTCCCAAGGCAAGATAAATTATATTTGTGCACTATTTTTGCGGGTATGAAAACCCCGAGTTTTATCTTGATCGCTACTTGGCGAGGTATTTTTGTTTGGCGAGGTATTTTGTACCAAGGCGAAATTTTTTGCAGATTGTATTTGTCGACGTTGTGTATATATATATATTGTATCTTCTGGGTAGAAGCCCCCGAGCCTGTCGAAGAGATATATAATTCCACTATCTTTATTATATTGCAGCACCGCGAGCCTGCCTCATTAAAAACCTTTCCCGGCCCTACTCGGTGCCCCGAAAAAGGAAAAGAGTGCGTCTGAAAACTCGGGCGTTTCAGTACATTGTATGTTTACAGAGGAGACTATATTTCGGCATCTAAGCATAGAAACGCCTGAGCTGCGCCACGTTCCAAGGGTTTGGCTCGGCAATCCCCGTCTTCTTGTCCTTAATTCTGTATGCTCCTCCTTCGATTACTTCTGACGATGTAAGGTCCAAGCCACGGTGACTCGAGTTTTTCATGACTTTTTTGATTAAGTCATAAAACCAAGTCGCCAACTTGAAAAGATCTTGGTCGCAATCGTCGACTGTGGTAGTTTTTCAGGTCCTGTTGATATTTGGCGACTCGTGACAGGACTTCATCTCGAGCCTCATCAAGTGCATTGACATCATCCTCCAAAGCTCTTCTCGAAGTTTCTTCATCATATTCCGTAACTCTTGGAGAATCATGTTCTATTTCTATCGGCGCTGCTTCGCTCCATGGACCGGAAAAACGGCGTCTCCTGCGTCGCCGTGTTTGGTGTTGTTCGAATACTCCACAACACGCTTGGCAGCTCCTCGGCCAAGTATGCCGAGCTTTTTCCAATGGTCCCATCAGGCGCTTCTTGATACCATTGCAGATGATGCCATTGGCTTTCTTGACTTGACCGTTGGTCTGTGGATGTGCGACAGACGCAAAACTCAATTTGATGCCCACTTCTGCACAATATGCTTTGAACTCCTTGGACGTAAAGTTATTGTCGTTGTCTGTGACAATGCTGTGAGAAACTCCAAATCGAAAGACGATGCTTTTCACAAACTTGATTGCAGACGCGCCGTCCGGTGAATTTATCGGCTTTGCTTCTATCCACTTGGTGAATTTGTCGACAGCCACGAGCATATACTCGTATCCTCCGGCGAAGCTTTGTGTAGTTTTCCCACCATATCGAGACCCCATTGAGCAAAGGGCCGGATAATGGGATTGGCATCAGTTCTGCCGGAGAGTGAGGTTTTGCGGCGAATCTTTAGCACGCGTCGCAAGTGCGCACTATTTCCTTCGCGTCCTCTATTGTTGTTAACCAGTAGAATCCTGCCACAGAAAACTTTGGCCGCAATAGCTCGGCTTGCGTGATGCCCACATATTCCTTCGTGTACATCTTTCGGATTATCCTTCCTTCTTCGGTGTAACGCACCTCTGTAGCACACCCAAAATACTTCGTTTGTACAATTCCCCTTTCACCACAGTAAAAGCTTTAGATCGTCTAATTTTTTCCTTGCTTAAACTGGGTCGTCGGGTATTGTTTTTCTTAGGATATATGATATGTACGCCTGCATCCATGGAATTTGCACCATCATGACTAGCTCCTGTTCCTCTTTTTCTTCCTCCAATGCTTCTTTTGTAGTACTCGAGGGTTTTTCGCCCTTCTCCTTCTTCTTTAGTTTCATTGGCTTTGTTGATCTCTCGCTTATTTCTTCCCAAAACACGCCTGGAGGGATCGCGAGGCATTGTGACCCGATGTTTGCAAGAACATCGGCTTCATCATTGCTCAACCTGCTGATGTGGCTTACCTCGCATCCATCAAACAGCTTTTCCAGCTCATTATACATCTCCTTGTATGCTATCATACTCTCGTTGACTGCATCACATTGATTCATAACTTGCTGTGCCACCAACTGGGAGTCGCCGAAAATTTTCAGTCGGGTTGCACCAGCTTTCGCCATCTTCATTCCATGTATGAGAGCTTCATATTGCTTCATTGTTAGACGCGTTTGGGAACGTCATCCGTAAGACATACTTCAGTTTGTCGCTTTCAGGTGATACTAGTATCACGCCTGCTCCAGCACCTTCTAGCCTTTTGGACCCATCGAAGTTCATAGTCCAGGTTCTCGATAAATCTGGAGGCCCTGTGTTTTGTAACTCCATCCACTCTGCGATAAAATCTGGTAGGACTTGCGACTTTATTGCTTTTCTTTTTTCATACGTGATGTCCCGAGGGGAAAGCTCTATTCCCCAGAGGGAGACGCGACCCGTAGCTTCTGGGTTGTTTAATATATTTGACAGAGGTGATACGTCTCAAACGTATCTATAATTTCTTATGTTCCATGCTACTTTTATTACAATACTTGAGTGTTTTACACATACTTTAGGATTATTTTACATTTTCGGCACTAACCTATTAACAAGATGCCGAAGTGCCAGTTCTGTTTTTCTGCTGTTTTTGGTTTCAGAAATCCTAGTAAGGAAATATTCTCGGAATTGGACGAAATCAACGCCCGGGGTCCTATTTTTGCACGAAGCTTCCAAGACCGAAGAGGAGACGAAGTGGGGCACGGGTGGCCACACACCAGGCGGCGGCCCAGGCCCTGGCCGCGCCGGCGTAGTGTGGGCCCTCGTGACGCCCTGACCTACCCTTCCGCCTACTTAAAGCCTCCGTCGCGAAACCCCCTGTACCGAGAGCCACGATACGGAAAACATTACTGAGAGGCCGCCGCCGCGAATTCCATCTCGGGGGATTCAGGAGATCGCCTCCGGCACCCTTCCGGAGAGGGAATCATCACCGGAGGGGCTCTACATCATCATGCCCGCCTCCGGATTGATGCGTGAGTAGTTCATCCTAGGACTATGGGTCCATAGAAGTAGCTAGATGGTTGTCTTCTCCGCTTGTGCTTTCATTGTTATAGATCTTGTGAGCTGCCTAACATGATCAAGATCATCTATTTGTAATGCTACATGTTGTGTTTGGTGAGATCCGATGAATAGAGAATACTATGTTAAGTTGATTATCAATCTATCATATATGTGTTGTTTATGTTCTTGCATGCTCTCTGTTGCTAGTAGAGGCTCTGGCCAAGTTGATACTCGTAACTCCAAGAGGGAGTAATTATGCTCGATAGTGGGTTCATGCCTCCATTAAATCTGGACAGTGACAGAAAGTTCTAAGGTTGGATGTCTTGTTGCTACTAGGGATAAAACATTGATGCTTTGTCTAAGGATATTTGTGTTGATTACATTACGCACCATACTTAATGCAATTATCTGTTAACTTAATACTGGAAGGGTTCGGATGATAACCTGAAGGTGGATTATTTAGGCATAGATGCATGTTGGATAGCGGTCTATGTACTTTGTCGTAATGCCCTGATTAAATCACATAGTAATCATCGTTGATATGTATTGAATCTTTATTTGTCCATTGCTCACCTGTAATTTGTTCACCCGCATGTTAGTTATCTTATTGGAGAGACACCACTAGTGAACTGTGGACCCCGGTCCATTCTTTTACATCTGAATACATTCTCTGCTTTTTCTTTGCAAACAAAACACCATCTTCCACTCGATACGTTTAATCCTTTGTTTTCAGCAAGCCGGTGATATTGACAACCTCACTGTTACGTTGGGGCAAAGTACTTTGATTGTGTTGTGCAGGTTCCACGTTGGCGCCGGTTTCACTGGTGTTGCGCCGCACTACATTTCTCCACCAACAACCTTCACGTGCTTCTTGGCTCCCTACTGGTTCGATAACCTTGGTTTCTTGCGAGGGAAAACTTCTTCTGTCGCATCACACCTTCCTCTTGGGGTTCCCAACGGACGTGTTGACTACACAAGACTTTTTGGCGCCGTTGCGGGAGATCAAGACACGCTGCAGGGGAGTCTCCACTTCCAATCTCTTTACTTTGTTTTTGTCTTGCTTTATTTTATTTACTACTTTGTTTGCTGCACTTAAACAAAACACACAAAAAAAATAGTTGCTAGTTTTACTTTATTTATTGTCTTGTTCTCCATATCAAAAACACAAAAAAATTAGTTACTTGTCTTTACTTTATTTGCTTAGTTTATTTTACTGTTATAATGGGTACTCCTGAAAATACTAAGTTGTGTGATTTCACTAGCACAAATAATAATGATTTTATATGTACTCCTATTGCTCCACCTGCTACTACAGCAGAATTCTATGAAATTAAACCTGCTTTACTGAATCTTGTTATGAGAGAGCAATTTTCTGTGTTAGTACTGATGATGCTACTGCCCACCTTAATAATTTTGTTGAACTTTGTGAAATGCAAAAGTATAAGGATATACATGGTGATATTATAAAACTGAAATTGTTTCCTTTCTCATTAAGTGGAAGAGCTAAAGATTGGTTGCTTTCTTTGCCTAAGAATAGTATTGATTCATGGACTAAATGCAAACATGCTTTTATTAGTAAATATTATCCTCCTGCTAAGATTATATCTTTGAGAAGTAGCATAATGAATTTTAAACAATTTGATAATGAACATGTTGCTCAAGCATGTTGACTACTTGGATGATCATCCAAACCTTTTATACATGATTGAATTTTTCCTCAAGGAACCTATTGGATTCAGCTGCTGGAGGTACTTTTATGTCCATCACTCTGGGCGCCGCAACTAAATTACTTGATGATATGATGATCAATTACTCTGAATGGCACACTGAAAGAACTCCTCAAGGTAAGAAGGTAAATTCTATTGAAGAAACCTCTTCTTTGGGTGATAAGATTGATGCTATTATGTCTATGCTTGCAAATGGTAGATCACATATTGATCCTAATAATGTTCCTTTAGCTTCATTAGTTGCTCAAGAAGAAAATGTTGATGTGAATTTCATTAAGAACAATAATTTCAACAACAATGCTTATAGGAATAATTATGGTAACAACAACTATAGGCCATATCCTTCAAATAATGGTAATGGTTATGGTAATTCTTATGGTAATTCTTACAACAATAATAAGAGTGTACCCTCTGGTCTAGAAGTGATGCTTAAAGAATTTATTAGTACAGAAACTGCTTTCAATAAAACTGTTGAAGAAAAGCTTAGTAAAATTGATATTCTTGCTTCTAAGGTTGATAGTCTTGCTCTTGATGTTGATATTTTAAAATTGAAAGTTATGCCTGAGAAAGTTGAAGATGCTAGGTTTGCTAAAACAAATGCCATCCAAGTTAGAATTAATGATAATATTAGATTGTTGGCTGAATTGCATGCTAGGTGGGATAGAGAAGAAAAAGAAAAACTTGCTAAAGAAAATAATGTAGATAAAGTATGGACTATTACCACCACTAGTAATGTTGATTCTTCACATGTTGCTGCACCTCCTACTATTAATGGTAAAATAATTGGTGTTGGCAATGTTTCTACTCCTAGTGCAAAGCATACAAAACTGCCTGAAACTGCTGAAACTGCTGTTTGTGATAAAACTGCTGAAATTTTTCAAAATATTGGTGACAATGATTCCATTGCTGTAGAACATAATGGTTTAGACTTTGATGATTGTCATATTACTGAAGTTATAAAGTTCTTACAAAAACTTGCTAGAAGTCCCAATGCTAGTGCTATAAATTTAGCCTTTACAAAACACATTACAAATGCTCTCATTAAAGCTAGGGAAGAGAAATTAAGACTTGAAGCTTATATTCCTAGGAAATTAGAAGATGGTTGGGAGCCCATCATTAAAATTAAATTCAATGACTTTGAATGTAATGCTTTATGTGATCTTGGTGCAAGTATTTCTGTTATGCCTAAGAAGATTTATGATATGCTTGACTTGCCACCATTGAAGAATTGTTACTTGGATGTTAATCTTGCCGATAATGTTAAAAAGAAACCTTTGGGGAGGATTGATAATGTGCGTATTACGGTTAACAATAACCTTGTCCCCGTTGATTTTGTTGTCTTGGATATCGAATGCAATGCATCTTGTCCTATTGTGTTGGGAAGACCTTTTCTTCGAACTTTGGTGCTGTTATTGATATGAGGGAAGGTAATATCAAATATCAATTTCCTCTCAAGAAAGGTATGGAACACTTCCCTATAAAGAGAATGAAGTTGCCTTTTGATTCTATTATTAGAACAAGCTATGATGTTGATGCTTCTACTCTTGATGTTACTTGATTTGCACTTTCTGCGCCTAGCTGAAAGGCGTTAAAAAAGCACTTCTTGGGAGATAACCCATGTGTTTATTTTACTACAGCAATTTTTGTTTTGTTGAGTCTTGGAAGTTGTTTACTACTGTAGCAACCTCTCCTTATCATGTTTTTGTGCCAAGTAAAGTTTCTATGCTAAAGTTGATGTTATATTTGGGATCGCTGCGCAGAAACAGCATTGCTGTCTGTCACGAATTCTGGCATAAGTCTCTGTAAAAAATTCGAAAAAATCTGCAAAATTACGAGCGTGATCCTCAGATATGTACGCAACTTTCATTAGTTTTGAGTTTTTCCATTTGAGCAAGTTAAGTGCCCAGTCCAGATGCATCTTTACGGACTGTTCTGTTTTTGACAGATTCTGTCTTTTATTTCGCATTGCCGCTTTTGTTATGTTGAATGAGTTTCTTTGTTCCATTAACTTTCAGAACCTTTGTGCAATGTCCAGAAGTGTTAATAATGATTGTGTCACATCTGAATATATGAATTTGTGGTTATGCACTAACCCTCTCATGAGTTTGCTTGAAGTTTGTGTGAAGGAAGTTTTCAAGGGTCAAGAGAAGAGGATGATATACTATGATCAAGAAGAGTGAAAGGTCTAAGCTTGGGGATGCCCCGGTGGTTCATCCCTGCATATTTTAAGAAGACTCAAGCATCTAAGCTTGGGGATGCCCAAGGCATCCCCTTCTTCATCGACAACATTATCAGGTCACTTCTAGTGAAACTATATTTTTATTCCGTCACATCCTTATGTTCTTTACTTGGAGCGTCGGTTTGTTTTTGTTTTTGTTCGAATAAAGTTGGATCTCGCCATTCTTATATTGGAGATATTACGCTCCGATTTTTCATATGGAACACTTGTGTTCTTAATTGTGCTTTAATGTTCATGGCGAAAGCTTATTGCTTCGTTAAATTGCTATATGGTTGGAATTGGAAAATGATGCATATGGTTTGACAATTTGGCAATTGTTTGAGCTCTCATAGATCATGTTTAAGCTCTTGCATCATGTAGTTTAATCTATTAATGAAGAACTACTGTAGAGCTTGTTTAATTTGGTTTGCATGATTGATCTCTCTAAGTCTAGATATTTTCGGGTAAAGTGTTTGAACAACAAGGAAGACAGTGTAGAGCCTTATAATACTTGCAATATGTTCTTGTGTGAGTTTTCCTGTACCTGTTCATACTTGTGTTTGCTTTAAACAACCTTGCTAGCCCAAACCTTGTACTGAGAGGAAATGCTTCTCGTGCATCCAAACACCTTGAGCCAAACACCATGCCATTTGTGTCCACCATATCTACCTACTATGTGGTATTTCCTGCCATTCTGTTACCCTCCAAAACCCCCCCGACGGGCGTTGGTTAAGCAACACGAAGAGCCGGGAAGCTCCCAGGGCCGCTTAGTGGATCCCTGGCACCTCGCGTCGTCCCGCAAATCTTCGCCAACGTCCCGCGGTTGCTAGGCGTGCCACCTGACCTAGACCCGATCGGGAGGGTGTTAGTGCTTCGATTTGTTCCTGCATGGTAGACACGTGCACATTAAATACGAGCCCTATCGGCTCTCGGGTTTCCCTGTGGATCGGCTCAAGGAGCCGATCACCCCATGTTTCACGTTGGATTTACAATGGCATGGGGATCCTGCTTGATCAGGACAAAGCTAAAACGATCCACGACAGTTTAGGGTTTTCACCGCATAATCGGAACGTCCTACGTGCGATCGGGCCTAGCAGCTACGAGAGACGATGCAAACTACCCCTACGAGAGGCCAAAAAACCAACATAACGTTGATCCCCGGAACATCCCTCGTAGGGACGGTAAACAACACCTAACACCGGATCCTCCGACCCCAACATAAGGCCTAACTATGCGAGATATTAAACTAATCCTTGCGGAGCAAGGAGCAACTATAACGGATCGGATCTACTAAGTTACGAACAAGAAGATGATGCCCTTACGTCTGGTAGACGTAAGGGCAGCTAAATGTCGAGGACGGCATTGCCACGCAGATATGCACGTGAAAGCACCAATGCAAGCCCCTAAACACCTAAGGATAAATAGTACTGCGCTCGCCATCAACAAGGCTTGGTTGACGAATAAACGTATATGCCTAGATCGCTAGATGCGATCTAGGCAGCATGGTGCTTACCCGGGAGAAACCCTCGAAGAAAGGGGTGGCGATGCGCCTGATTTGTGTTGGTTGAACGATGATTGTCCTCCTTTTCCGATAACCCTAGATACATATTTATAGTCCAAGGGACTTTCTAATTGAGGCACCTAACCGTGCACGGGCAGACTCTATCTCTTTAATCTAAATTACAATGCGATCTACTATGTTACAGATACATGGGCAACTTAGCCCAAACTCTCAGCGCAAGGCCGCTTCGAAGATGCTCCACGTGTACGTCCTTCAAGCCCATCTTCACTTACGGCCCATCTCCTGATTTGGCCAAAATCGGGTGGTAACACATGCCCCCCTGGTTTTGATAATGGTAATTGCAAAACCATCTGTCTCCTTCGAAGGGTCATGTCGTGGCAGAACCGTCGCAGTTTTCTTCATGATGACGTCTTGCCTCCTCGCCTTCTCTGCGACTTGACGGTTCTGGCACCACGTCCTCGGGAACTGCTTAGGCATTAAACCATATATTCCCCTTTTATTCGGCCACATCGAACAGTTCTCCTCTTCCTCATCCCCTTGTTCCAATTCAGCAAAAAAAACCCTCCTCCTTCATAGCCATGTCTTCTCCTTCCTCTTCCCAATCCTCCTCAAGCGAGAGAGTCGAGATCAATCAGACGGAAGCATACAACCGGCGCGCCCGAGCATTGGGATGAGCAAGGACTTCGACTTCGTGCACGAAGGCCGACCCGAAGACCTCGTCTGGTCGGATGGTGACATGCCCTTGACTGACGGGGAAGATGATCTTCGTTTCTTGATCGATGGAGAACTAGAGGCGGAGAGCGACAGCAACGACCCCCTCTTCCGGGGTAAATTCACCTCTTCCACCAAAGAGGAAGAAGAAGAAGAAGAAGAGGACGATGAAGATGAAGATGTCTCCTCCGACACGAAGAAGGAACCAGAAGATGACACCTCCTCCGAAGAACCGCCGCCAAAGCGCATCCGTGGCTGGGCCTGATTCGATGAAGATGATGATGATGACGAAGAGGAGGCCCCCGCTGAAGGTCACAGTAGCAGCGACGAGGAATTCGTCAACAGTAGCGATGAGGGCGGCTACCCCAGCGACGACGAAGACGGCAACAGCCCTTAGAGTAGGGATTCACTAGCATAAGACCAGCAGTAGTAATCTGTTCCCCTTTTGTTTGAGTAATCAGCTCTTCATTGTAAGAAATCCCTTTTATTAATGAAGAATTTCCCCAATCTGACTTTGTCGATTTTCCTTCAATTGATTTAGCCGATTCTCCTCAACCAACGCTTAATAAGCCAATGTTAACGCATCGGCCCTACGTAATCCACTCCTCCGCTCCTCAACTGATGACTTTGAGACCTGATACTCTTCAAGAATTCATCATTTGCTGAAGGAAGTTGGGACGAAGGATCAGCCGATGATACCCCAATCGGCTTTAAAACAGAACACTCATCAGACCAGCTGCCCCCGAGCCTCGGTCAAGGCGAGGCTAACGGTGAGGATACGCAGATCGAAGAAAGGGCTTTGCAGGTAATCGAGCAGTTACTATGCAGAACCAGCCTTTCCCCCATCGACTACTTTCCCTCCGCTGAAAGCGATGTAGTAGATGAATCACCAACAGCTTCACTGATGCCTCTGACATACTGCCGACTTCGCGTCTCGAACATGCAGCTGGTAGATCTTGTGCAATTGTACTAGAGTCGATGTCCAAGCATCGGCTGTGCTGAAAATTTTATCAGCCGATTGATCCTTGAATCGGCTCACCTGGGTACATTTTCACGGCCTTGTTCCTTCTCCGTATATGCCCCCCAAGCTCCTTTAGTTCAACGATGCAGCTTATGGTGAGAATGTTGAGATCGTCACCCTAGCCAAGCCCTATGGTCGAGGCCGTGACCCTTCAAGCTTGCACGAAGAAAAGGGCAGTTTCGGGCGCCCAACTTGACGCTTCTGCTAGCACCGTCACACTTGAAGGTCTGCAAACGAAGCTGGAGGTCCCCGCAGAGAAGGCCTGAGTCGCCAAACAGTTGGAGGTCCTTGCAAAGTAGAGCCCCGCCATGTAACAGTTTGTACCCCTTTAGTCGATGGCCGTGCATCGGCTTTGAATTCTTAAGTCGATGCCTCTGCATCGGCTGTGCTCAAAATTTTCTGTATTTTTGATTTTTTGCGGCCGATTTGTTTACGTATCGGCCCCCATACTTGAGCTGCTCTTTGGACATTTGACATCCGTTCCCAGCTCCATATCCTCGTATCTTATCCATCTATGTGCCCCCCGAGCCGATTCTGTCAAGTAATTGATGGCATCGGCTCTTCAGGCATCTGTTGGATCAATGTTGAACACAGACAAGGTATGTTGAGGATAATTTTGGCCGATTGAGAATCGGCCTCCTTTTCCGTTGCAAGGCTTTGGCGATGATTTGCAACTTCTTGAATTTCCGCTGTAGCTACGTGGCATGTTGGAGATGAGATCCTCTGCTTTTCATTTTTTGAGGGCCGATCTCGGGGATCGGCCTTGCCACGTATGTCCAATGTCTTGGACTTGCTACTCCGTCCGGGTCACGGATATCATGTTCGTATCAGCCGATGCCTGCATCGGCATCAGCATGTGCATCGGCTTTCGCTGTTTTGGGCGCCATACTTTCTTTGGCGGGCGCGCCTTCGTCTCCACTATTTGTTGGATTCTCACGGCCAGATCGGGCCGTGCTCTTCTCAATGTGTACATGTGCGTGCCTCGGCTTCTTCCGGGTTTCGCGGCTTGCACCCTACGCTCCGAGAATGGCCGAGTCCATCAGGGCACCACCTTGGTCGGTGATACCTATCTTCTTCTCCATCTGACTCCTCGAAGTCTTCTTCTTGAGAGGACTCGGCTCGTTTGTTATGATGTGGGAGGGGTCCTAGGCGCTCGAACACTGAAACTTCGCTTGTTCTTCTCCTTCGCTGTTTGCACTCTGGGCAGTTCTCGATTGTTGGCAATCGGCTCATTCCTGAGTCCCAGCAATGTTTGAAGAAGGGACAGTTCCAGTGTTTATCCACGTTGTCTTGCTCCCTTGACCTCCCAGCGCGACGTTCGTACCCGTCGTTGTTGTCGTCATTCCGACGATACCTCTGTTCTCCGCATCGAGACGACGATATCTTTCATCGTCGTCGTAGCACCGACGTCGGTCGTACTGCTGCTCATATTTGTTGAGGAGATGCACGGATAATGGGCGCTGATACCGTATGCTTCTCACCTCCTCCTCGGTTAGGTACCGTCTATCATCGTCTTGGGGCCGGTCGCGTGGAACGGCCTCCTCTTTACCTTTGCCACGAGAGTGGCTGCCCTCTGCTTTGTCCACGCCATGGCGGATCACAAACCCTGCCATATTGACATCGAAAGAGAACCCTGGCTCTCTTATGGAGTGGCTTAGGTCCACCATGTTGACGTCCGGAAACGGACGCATGTCTACCTTCATGGCAAACTGTCCGAAAGTTAATCGGCCTGATTCTATCGCCATCTGAATTTGTGCGCGCAACACTTTGCAGTCGTTGGTGGCGCGTGAACGTATGATGCCATTTGCGGTATGGCCTCTTGTTCATCTCTGCGTAGGGATCTTGTGGCCTTCGGGTAGCTTCAACTGTTTCTCTTTCAGTAGCAGATCGAAGATCTGTTCCGTCTTGGTCACGTCAAAGTCTAACCCTCTTGGAGGCCCTGGCGGGTTCACCCATTTGCAGGACACAGTGCGCGTGGAGTCCACTCGGCTACCGCAACTTCCTGATCTTCCGCAGGATCTTCGTCCTCATCAGCATTGACCAGGGTTATCGCGCGCTTGAACTTGTCCTGATACAGTTCTGGATGGCGCTGTTCATATAAGGTCAGTCTATTAACCAGGTGCGTCAACGAATGTACTCAACTGGAACGTCGGATCCTTGAACGACGTTGCAAGGCCTGCCACGGCCAGCTCGGCTGCCTCTTTCTCGGTTAAGTGAGCCGAATAGCATCGGTTCTTGACAGTTACGAAACGTTGGATGTACTCAGCTGTCTCTCCTCGCTTTTGCCGAACATGTGCTAGTTCGGCAATACCGTCATAGCCTCGAATGGTATTGGGTGTGGAACAGTTCCTCCAGCTGCTTCCATGATTGCACTGAATTTGGCTGCAACGAGGTGTACCATCCAAACGCTGGACCGGTGAGGGACTGCGAGAAGAACCTCACCCGTAGCTGATCCGATCTGAAACCATGCCCAAGCTGGGCCAGGTATCGGCTCACGTGCTCGATGGAGCTTGATCCTTCTATCCCACTGAACTTGTTGAAGTCCGGGAGCCGGTACTTGGGTGGTAGTGGGATCAGGTCGAACTCATTGGGGTACGGCTTGGAATAGCCGATTACCTTCTTCTTCGGCAAGATGCCGGGCTGATCTCTCGGGGTGCGATCGATCTGCGGTGGAGGTAGTGGCGGTGAGCTTTCTGGTGGTGCGGTGGTATACTTGGCTAACCACGCTTGTTTCTCAGCTCTGCTCCTAAACTCCCCGCTGCAGCCGTTCTTCCTGCCGGAACAATTGCTCCTGCTCGGCAATCCCTCTGTGGAGCACTGATCGCTGCGTCCAGTTGTTGCAATCCGGCACATACGTGCACACGTATCCGTGTGGGATTTCCTTGGGCGGGTCATGCAAGAGCGATAGTCGCCGGGTCACCCCCACTTTGTAGACGACGTATGCCGGTGAGCCTTGTTGTTGTGGAGCCGCCGTTGCGTACGGCAGAGGTGGCCTGGTGTGGAGTTGCATCTCTCCCTGGTGAGTCCCTAGAACAGGTCTGGGAGTACCGACGCTCCATGATTTCTTGCACCACACGGAGCGCAACGCGCTCCAACGTGTTCACCAGGCTCTCAGAGTGCCGATGCGGTGAATGGGCCACCATGTAGTTGATTTCCTGTCGCGGGGCTCTGGTACGTTCCTCCGAAGGGAGGACAGATCCAACCCATCGAGGATGCCTTGTGGTGCGAATCCTTTGAACCTGACGCCGTGCGGCGGGTCTTCTCAAAGGAGCGATGAGTTCGGCCTCCGGGATGGCCTTCAGGTCATCGTACTTCTTCTTGTGTTCCGTGGGAGATCCTTGTATGTAATCGGTTCCTCCGCCATCTCGGATGCGATGTTGACATGGATGTCGCAGAAAGTGTGTCCCACCGGGCGTGCCAGAATGTGTTACCCTCCAAAACCCCGACGGGCGTTGGTTAAGCAACACGAAGAGCGGGAAGCTCCCGGGGCCCTTAGTGGATCCCTGGCACCTCGCGTCGTCCCGCAAATCTTCGGCCAACGTCCTGGCGGTTGCTAGGGCGTGCCACGACCTAGACCCGATCGGGAGGGTGTTAGTGCTTCGATTTGTTCTGCATGGTAGACACGTGCACATTAAATACGAGCCCTATCGGCTCTCGGGTTTCCCTGTGGATCGGCTCGATCGCCACATGTTTCACGTTGGATTTACAATGGCATGGGATCCTGCTTGATCAGGACAAAGCTAAAACGATCCACGACGGTTTAGGGTTTTCACCGCATAATCGGAACGTCCTACGTGCGATCGGGCCTAGCAGCTACGAGAGACGATGCAAACTACCCCTACGAGAGGCCTAAAAACCAACATAACGTTGATCCCGGAACATCCCTCGTAGGGACGGTAAACAACACCTAACGCACCACCGGATCCTCCGACCCCAACATAAGGCCTAACTATGCAGATATTAAACTAATCCTTGCGGAGCAAGGAGCAACTATAACGGATCGGATCTACTAAGTTACGAACGAGCAAGATGCTGCCCTTACGTCTGGGTAGACGTAAGGGCAGCTAGGTGTCGAGGACGGCATTGCCACGCAGATATGCACGTGAAAGCACCAATGCAAGCCCCTAAACACCTAAGGATAAATAGTATTGCTTGCCATCAACAAGGCTTCAGCACGAGCAGTACAAGGTTGACGAATAAACATATCTTGCCTAGATCGCTAGATGCGATCTAGGCAGCATAATGCTTACCCGGGAGAAACCCTCGAAGAAAGGGGTGGCGATGCGCCTGATTTGTGTTGGTTGAACGATGATTATCCTCCTTTTCCGATAACCCTAGATACATATTTATAGTCCAAGGGACTTTCTAATTGAGGCGTGCACCTAACCGTGCACGGGCCAGACTCTATCTCTTTAATCTAAATTACAATGCGATCTACTATGTTACAGATACATGGGCAACTTAGCCCAAACTCTCAGCGCAAGGCCGCTTCGAAGATGCTCCACGTGTACGTCCTTCAAGCCCATCTTCACTTACGGCCCATCTCCTGATTTGGCCAAAATCGGGTGGTAACACATTCCAAAGTAAATTACTTGAGTGCTACCTTTAAATTTCATTCCTCTACCTTTACAATATATAGCTCATGGGACAAATAGCTTAAAAACTATTGTGGTGATGAATATGTAGTTATGTGTCTTAATTCTTATAAGTTTCTTGTTGAGCGGTAACCATGTTTTAGGGGACATCAACTTTACCTTTGTTGGATATCATGTGAGATGCTATGCATGTTCGTCTTGTCTGAAGTAGTGGATCTCATGATCAAATGGTTTGAGTATGCATATGTTAGAGAAGAACATTGGGCCGCTAACTAAAGCCATGTATCATGGTGGAAGTTTCAGTTTGGACATACAACCTCAATCTCTTATGAGAATATTAACTATTGTTGAATGCTTAAGCATTAAAAGAGGAGTCCATTATCTGTTGTCTATGTTGTCCCGGTATGGATGTCTAAGTTGAGAATAATCAAAAGCGAGAAATCCAATGCGTGCTTTCTCCTTAGACCTTTGTACAGGCGACATAGAGGTACCCCTTTGTGACACTTGGTTGAAGCATATGTTATGCGATGAGAATCCGTGTTTTCCGAGATAGTAGGACAAGGTGCGAGCACTATTGGTACTCTATGCATGAGACATGCAACTTGTAGGAAGTATTATGCATAGCACATATGAATTATTACTACCGTTGACAAAATTGTTTCTATGTTTTCAAAACAAAAAGCTCTAGCACAAAAATAATAATCAATGCTTCCCTCTGCGAAGGGCCAATCTTTTACTTTATTGTTGAGTCAGTTTACCCATTCCCTTCTATCTTAGAAGCAAACACTTGTGTTAACTGTGCGCATTGATTCTTACATGTTTACTTATTGCACCTGTTATGTTACTCTATATTGACAAATATCCATGAGATATACATGTTACAAGTTGAAAGCAATCGCTGAAACTTAATCATCCTTTGTGTTTCTTCAATTCATTCTACTTTGAATTTATTGCTTATGAGTTATCTCTTATGCAAGTCTTATTGATACTTGTCTTGAAAGTACTATTCATGAAAAGTTTTGCTATATGATTCATTTGTTTAGTCATTATCTTTGTTAGCAATCTTTTGTTCAGATCACTCCATTCATCTCATATGCTTTACAATAATGTTGATCAAGACTATGTTGGTAGCATGTCACTTGAAATTATTTGTGTTATCGTTTAGGGCAGTAGGAACTACTTGGGGATGCTGATACGTCTCAAACGTATCTATAATTTCTTATGTTCCATGCTACTTTTATTACAATACTTGAGTGTTTTACACATACTTTACAACATTATTTTACATTTTCCGACTAACCTATTAACAAGATGCCGAAGTGCCAGTTGCTGTTTTTCTGCTGTTTTTGGTTTCAGAAATCCTAGTAAGGAAATATTCTCGGAATTGGACGAAATCAACGCCCAGGGTCCTATTTTTGCATGATGAAGGAAGAGGAGACGAAGTGGGGCCACGGTGGCCACACCCGGCGCGGCCCAGGCCTGGCCGCATGCCCATAGTGTGGGCCTCGTGAGCCTTTTACCTTAGCCTACTTAAAGCCTCCGCCCCCCAGTAGAAACGATTGATACGTCTCCAACGTATCGATAATTTCTTATGTTCCATGCTACTTTATTGATGATACCTACATGTTTTATGCACATTATATGTTGTATTTACGCATTTTGGAACTAACCTATTAACAAGATGCCGAAGAACCGATTCTTGTTTTCGCTGTTTGGTTTGAGAAATCCTAGTAAGGAAATATTCTCGGAATTGGACGAAATCACCGCCCGGGGTCCTATTTTTGCACGAAGCTTCAGAAGACCGAAGGAGTCGAAGTGGGGCCACGAGGTGGCCGGATGACGGGCGGCGCGGCCCTGGCCGGCCGGCCGGTCCCCGGGCCCTCGTGCGCCTCTTGACCTGCCCTTTCGCCTACAAATAGCCTCCGTCGCGAAACCCCGTGAGAGCCACGATACGGAAAACCTTCCGGAGACGCCGCCGCCGCGAATCCCATCTCGGGGGATTCGGGAGATCGCCTCCGGCACCTGCCGGAGAGGGGATTCAGGAGGACTCTACACCGCCATGGTCGCCTCCGGAGTGATGAGTGAGTAGTTCACCCCTGGACTATGGGTCCATAGCAGTAGCTAGATGGTCGTCTTCTCCTAATTGTGCTTCATTGTTGGATCTTGTGAGCTGCCTAACATGATCAAGATCATCTATCTGTAATACTATATGTTGTGTTTGTCGGGATCCGATGGATAGAGAATACTATGTTATGGTGATTATCAATCTATTGTTTATGTGTTGTTTATGATCTTGCATGTTCTCCGTTATTATTAGAGGCTCTGGCAAGTTTTTGCTCTTAACTCCAAGAGGAGTATTTATGCTCGATAGTGGGTTCATGCCTTCATTGACACCTGGGACAGTGACAGAAAGTTCTAAGGTTGTGATGTGCTGTTGCCACTAGGGATAAAACATTGATTCTATGTCTAAGGATGTAGTTGTCGATTACATTACGCACCATACTTAATGCAATTGTATGTTGCTTTGCAACTTAATACTGAATGGGGTTCGGATGATAACCTGAAGGTGGACTTTTTAGGCATAGATGCGGTTGGATGGCGGTCTATGTACTTTGTCGTAATGCCCAATTAAATCTCACTATATTTATCATATCATGTACATGCATTGTTATGCCCTTCTCTATTTGTCAATTGCCGACTGTAATTTGTTCACCCAACATGCTTTTATCTTATGGGAGAGACACCTCTAGTGAACTGTGGACCCCGGTCCTATTCTTTACATAGCATACAATCTACTGCAATTGTTTTACTGTTTTCTTGCAAACAATCATCTTCCACACAATACGGTTAATCCTTTGTTACAGCAAGCCGGTGAGATTGACAACCTCACTTTCGTTGGGGCAAAGTACTTGGGTTGTGTTGTGCAGGTTCCACGTTGGCGCCGGAATCCCTGTTGTTGCGCCGCATCACATTTCGTCACCATCAACCTTCAACGTGCTTCTTGGCTCCTCCTGGTTCGATAAACCTTGGTTTCTTTATGAGGGAAAACTTGCTGCTGTGCGCATCATACCTTCCTCTTGGGGTTCCCAACGAACGTGTGAGTTACACGCCATCAAGCTCTTTTTTAGCGCCGTTGCCGGGGAGATCAAGACACGCTGCAAGGGGAGTCTCCACTTCTCAATCTCTTTACTTTGTTTTTGTCTTGCTTTATTTTATTTACTACTTTGTTTGTTGCACCTAAACAAAACACACAAAAAAATTAGTTGCTAGTTTTACTTTATTTATTGTCTTGCTCTCCATATCAAAAACACAAAAAAATTAGTTACTTGCATTTACTTTATCTAGTTTGTTTTATTTACCGTTGCTAAAATGAATACCCCTGAAAATACTAAGTTGTGTGACTTCACAAACGCAAATAATAATGATTTCCTATGCACACCTATTGCTCTGCTACTACAGCAGAATTCTTTGAAATTAAACCTGCTTTACTTGAATCTGGTTATGAGAGATCAATTTTCTGGTGTTAGTTCTGATGATGCTGCCCATCTCAATAATTTTGTTGAACTTTGTGAAATGCAAAAGTATAAGGATGTAGATGGTGATATTATTAAATTGAAAGTGTTTCCTTTCTCATTAAGAGGAAGAGCTAAAGATTGGTTGCTATCTTTGCCTAAGAATAGTATTGATTCATGGACTAAATGTAAGGATGCTTTTATTGGTAGATATTATCCTCCCGCTAAAATTATATCTTTGAGAAGTAGCATAATGAATTTTAAGCAATTAGATACTGAACATGTTGCTCAAGCATGGGAGAGAATGAAAACTTTGGTAAAGAATTGCCCAACCCATGGACTGACTACTTGGATGATCATCCAAACCTTCTACGCAGGACTAAATTTTTCTTCGCGGAATTTATTGGATTCAGCTGCTGGAGGTACCTTTATGTCCATCACTTTGGGGGCGGCTACAAAACTTCTTGATGATATGATGATAAATTACTCTGAATGGCACACGGAAAGAGCTCCACAAGGTAAGAAGGTAAATTCTGTTGAAGAAACCTCTTCCTTGAGTGATAAGATCGATGTGATTATGTCTATGCTTGTGAATGGTAGATCTAATGTTGATCCAAATAATGTTCCTTTAGCTTCATTGGTTGCTCAAGAAGAAAATGTTGATGTGAATTTCATTAAAAATAATAATTTCAACAACAATGCCTATAGGAACAACTCTGGTAATAACTATAGGCCATATCCTTCTGCTAATGGTAATGGTTATGGTAATTCTTATGGGAATTCTTACAACAATAATAGGAGTGTACCCTCTGGTCTTGAAGCTATGCTTAAAGAATTTATTAGTACACAAACTGCTTTTAACAAATCTGTTGAGGAAAAGCTTGATAAAATTGATATTATTGCTTCTAGAGTTGATAGACTTGCCTCCGATGTTAATCTTTTAAAATTGAAAGTTATGCCTAATAATGATATTGATAATAAGATTACTACTACAGCAAATGCCATCAAGTTAGAATTAATGAGAATATAAGATTAATGGCTGAATTGCGTGCTAGGTGGGATAGAGAAGAAAATGAAAAACTAGCTAAAGAGAATAATGTAGCTAAAGTTTGGACTATTACCACCATTAGTAATGATAATGATTCACATGTTGCTGCACCTCCTACTATCAATGGTAAGATAATTGGTGTTGGCAATGTTTCTACTCCTAGTGCAAAGCGAACAAAACTGCCTGAAATTGCTAAAACTGAAACTGCTTGTGATAAAACTGCTGAAATTTTTTCCAACCTTGGGAACAATGATCCCATTGATGTAGCTCATAATGATTTAGATTTTGATGATTGCCACATCTCTGAAGTTATAAAGTTCTTACAAAAACTTGCTAAAAGTCCTAATGCTAGTGCTATAAATTTAGCCTTTACAAAACATATTACAAATGCTCTCATAAAAGCTAGAGAGGAACTAAAACTTGAAACTTCTATTCCTAGAAAGTTAGAAGATGGTTGGGAGCCCATCATTAAAATGAAATTCAATGACTTTGAATGTAATGCTTTATGTGATCTTGGTGCAAGTATTTCTGTTATGCCTAAAAAGATTTATGATATGCTTGACTTGCCACCATTGAAGAATTGTTATTTGGATGTTAATCTTGCCGATAATGTTAAAAAGAAACCTTTGGGGAAGATTGATAATGTGCGCATTATGGTTAACAATAACCTTGTCCCCGTTGATTTTGTGTCTTGGATATCGAATGCAATGCATCTTGTCCTATTGTGTTGGGAAGACCTTTTCTTCGAACCGTTGGTGCTGTTATTGATATGAGGGAAGGTAATATTAAATATCAATTTCCTCTCAAGAAAGGTATGGAACACTTCCCTAGAAAGAGAATGAAGTTGCCTTTTGATTCTATTATTAGAACAAGTTATGATGTTGATGCTTCTACTCTCGATGTTACTTGATTTGCACTTTCTGCGCCTAGCTGAAAGGCGTTAAAGAAAAGCGCTTATGGGAGACAACCCATGTTTTTACTACAGTACTTTATTTTATATTTGAGTCTTGGAAGTTGTTTACTACTGTAGCAACCTCTCCTTATCATGTTTTTGTGCCAAGTAAAGTTTCTATGTTAAAGTTGATGTTATATTTGGGATCGCTGCACAGAAACAGCATTGCTGTCTGTCACGAATCTGGGCACAAGTCTCTGTAGAAAATTCGAAAAAATGTGCACGAGCGTGATCCTCAGATATGTACGCAACTTTCATTAGTTTTGAGTTTTTCCATTTGAGCAAGTCTGGTGCCATTTTAAAATTCTTCTTTACGGACTGTTCTGTTTTTGACAGATTCTGTCTTTTATTTCGCATTGCCTCTTTTGCTATATTGGATGAATTTCTTTGATCCATTAATGTCCAGTAGCTTTATGCAATGTCCAGA
Organism: Lolium multiflorum; assembly: GCA_030979885.1. Classification (NCBI taxonomy): domain Eukaryota; kingdom Viridiplantae; phylum Streptophyta; class Magnoliopsida; order Poales; family Poaceae; genus Lolium; species Lolium multiflorum. Next base: position 362,483,530 of record CM061750.1, read on the forward strand.
AGTGTAAAGAATGTTTGTGTCACCTCTGAATGTGTGAATTATTAATTGTGCACTAACCCTCTAATGAGTTTGCTTGAAGTTTGGTGTGAAGAAAGTTTTCAAGGGTCAAGAGAGGAGTATGATATACTATGATCAAGAGGAGTGAAAGCTCTAAGCTTGGGGATGCCCCGTGGTTCATCCCTGCATATTTTAAGAAGACTCAAGCGTCTAAGCTTGGGGATGCCCAAGGCATCCCCTTCTTCATCGACAACATCATCAGGTTCCTCCCTGAAACTATATTTTTATTCAATCACATCTTGTGTTCTTTACTTGGAGCGTCGGTTTGTTTTGTTTTTGTTTTTGTTTGAATAAAATGGATCCTAGCATTCACTTTGTGGGAGAGAGACACGCTCCGCTGTTGCATATGGACAAATATGTCCTTAGGCTTTACTCATAATGTTCGAAAGTTTCTTCTTCGTTAAATTGTTATATGGTTGGAATTGGAAAATGCTACATGTAGTAATTCTAAATTGTCTTGGATAATGTGATACTTGGCAATTGTTGTGCTCATGTTTAAGCTCTTGCATCATATACTTTGCACCCATTAATGAAGAAATACATAGAGCTTGCTAAAATTTGATTTGCATATTTGGTCTCTCTAAGGTCTAGATAATATCTAGTATTGAGTTTTGAACAACAAGGAAGACGGTGTAGAGTCTTATAATGTTTACAATATGTCTTTTATGTGAGTTTTGCTGCACCGGTTCATCCTTGAGTTTGCTTCAAATAACCTTGCTAGCCTAAACCTTGTATCGAGAGGGAATACTTCTCATGCATCCAAAATCCTTGAGCCAACCACTATGCCATTTGTGTCCACCATACCTACCTACTACATGGTATTTCTCCACCATTCCAAAGTAAATTGCTTGAGTGCTACCTTTAAAATTCCATCATTCACCTTTGCAATATATAGCTCATGGGACAAAATAGCCTTAAAAACTATCGTAGTATTGAATATGTACTTATGCACTTTATCTTTTATTAAGTTGCTTGTTGTGCGATAACCATGCTTCGGGGCACGTCAACTATTCTTTGTTGAATATCATGTGAGTTGCTATGCATGTCCGTCTTGTCTGAAGGATCTATCACCTTAATGATTGGAGCATGCAAATTGTTAGAGAAGAACATTGGGCAGCTAACTAAAGCCATGAATCATGGTTGAAGTTTCAGTTTTGGACACATATCCTCAATCTCATATGAGAATAATAATTGTTGCTACATGCTTATGCATTAAAGGAGTCCATTATCTGTTGTCCATGTTGTCCCGGTATGGATGTCTAAGTTGAGAATAATCAAAAGCGAGAAATCCAAAATGCGAGCTTTCTCCTTAGACCTTTATACAGGCGGCATGGAGGTACCTTTGTGACACTTGGTTGAAACATGGCATTGCAAAGATCCGGTAGTCCAAGCTAAGTAGGACAAGGTGCGGGCACTATTAGTATACTATGCATGAGGCTTGCAACTTGTAAGATATAATTTACATAACTCATATGCTTTATTACTACCGTTGACAAAATTGTTTCATGTTTTCAAAATAAAAGCTCTAGCACAAATACGGCAATCGATGCTTTCCTCTTGAAGGACCATTCTTTTACTTTTATTGTTGAGTCAGTTTACCTATCTCCTTCCACCTTAAGAAGCAAACACTTGTGTGAACTGTGCATTGATTACTACATACTTGCATATTGCACTTGTTATATTACTTTATGTTGACACTATCCATGAGATATACATGTTATAAGTTGAAAGCAACTGCTGAAACTTAATCTTCCTTTGTGTTGCTTCAACACCTTTACTTTGATTTATTGCTTTATGAGTTAACTCTTATGCAAGACTTATTGATGCTTGTCTTGAAGTACTATTCATGAAAAGTCTTTGCTTTATCATTCACTTGTTTACTCATGTCATTACCATTGTTTTGATCGCTGCATTCATTACATATGTTTACAAATAGTATGATCAAGATTATGATGGCATGTCACTTCAGAAATTATCTTTGTTATCGTTTTACCTGCTCGGGACGAGCAGAACTAAGCTTGGGGATGCTGATACGTCTCCAACGTATCGATAATTTCTTATGTTCCATGCTACTTTATTGATGATACCTACATGTTTTATGCATATTATATGTCGTATTTACGCATTTTGGAACTAACCTATTAACAAGATGCCGAAGAGCCGGTTGTGTTTTCGCTGTTTTTGGTTTCAGAAATCCTAGTAAGGAAATATTCTCGGAATTGGACGAAATCACCGTCCAGGGTCCTATTTTGCACGAAGCTTCCGAAAGACCGAAGGGGAGGGAAGTGGGGCCACGAGGTGGCCGGATGTGAGGCGGCGCGGCCCGGGCCCTGCGCCGGCTGTCCCTGGGCCCTCGTGCGCCTCTTGACCTGCCCTTTCGCCTACAAATAACCTCCGTCACGAAACCCCCGTACCGAGGCCACGATACGGAAAACCTTCGAGAGACGCCGCCGCCGCGAATCCCATCTCGGGGATTCGGGAGATGCCTCCGGCACCCTGGGAGGGGATTCATCTCCCGAGGACTCTACACCGCCATGGTCGCCTCCGGAGTGATGAGTGAGTAGTTCACCCCTGGACTATGGGTCCATAGCAGTAGCTAGATGGTCGTCTTCTCTAATTGTGCTTCATTGTTGGATCTTGTGAGCTGCCTAACATGATCAAGATCATCTATCTGTAATACTATATGTTGTGTTTGTCGGGATCCGATGGATAGAGAATACTATGTTATGGTGATTATCAATCTATTGTTTATGTGTTGTTTATGATCTTGCATGCTCTCGTTATTAGTAGAGGCTCTGGCCAAGTTTTTGCTCTCTCCAAGAGGGAGTATTTATGCTCGATAGTAGGTTCATGCCTTCATTGACACCTGAACAGTGACGAGAAAGTTCTAAGGTTGTGATGTGTTGTTGCCACTAGGGATAAAACATTGATTCTATGTCTAAGGATGTAGTTATCGATTACATTACGCACCATACTTAATGCAATTGTCTGTTGCTTTGCAACTTAATACTGAATGGGGTTCGGATGATAACCTGAAGGTGGACTTTTTAGGCATAGATGCGGTTGGATGGCGGTCTATGTACTTTGTCGTAATGCCCAATTAAATCTCACTATATTTATCATATCATGTACATGCATTGTTATGCCCTTCTCTATTTGTCAATTGCCCGACTGTAATTTGTTCACCCAACATGCTTTTATCTTATGGGAGAGACACCTCTAGTGAGCTGTGGACCCCGGTCCTATTCTTTACATAGCATACAATCTACTTGCAATACTTGTTTCTTTTTTGCAAACAATCATCTTCCACACAATACGGTTAATCCTTTGTTACAGCAAGCCGGTGAGATTGACAACCTCACTGTTTCGTTGGGGCCAAAGTACTTGGGTGTGTGCAGGTTCCACGTTGGCGCCGGAATCCCTGTTGTTGCGCCGCATCATTTTCGTCACCATCAACCTTCAACGTGCTTCTTGGCTCCTCCTGGTTCGATAAACCTTGGTTTCTTTCTGAGGGAAAACTTGCTGCTGTGCGCATCATACCTTCCTCTTGGGGTTCCCAACGAACGTGTGAGTTACACGCCATCAACGATACGGAAAACATTATTGAGAGGCCGCCGCCGCGAATCCCATCTCGGGGGATTCAGGAGATCGCCTCCGGCACCCTGTAGGAGAGGGGAATCATCACCGAGGGCTCTACATCATCATGCCCGCCTCGGGATTGATGCGTGAGTAGTTCATCCTTGGACTATGGGTCCATAGCAGTAGCTAGATGGTTGTCTTCTCCGCTTGTGCTTTCATTGTTATAGATCTTGTGAGCTGCCCAACATGATCAAGATCATCTATTTGTAATGCTACATGTTGTGTTTGGTGAGATCCGATGAATAGAGAATACTATGTTAAGTTGATTATCAATCTATCATATATGTGTTGTTTATGTTCTTGCATGCTCTCAGTTGCTAGTAGAGGCTCTGGCCAAGTTGATACTCGTAACTCCAAGAGGGAGTAATTATGCTCGATAGTGGGTTCATGCCTCCATTAAATGTGGGACAGTGAGAAAGTTCTAAGGTTGTGGATGTGTTGTTGCTACTAGGGATAAAACATTGATGCTTTGTCTAAGGATATTTGTGTTGATTACATTACGCACCATACTTAATGCAATTATCTGTTGTTCGCAACTTAATACTGGAAGGGGTTCGGATGATAACCTGAAGGTGGATTATTTAGGCATAGATGCATGTGGATAGCGGTATATGTACTTTGTCGTAATGCCTGATTAAATCACATAGTAATCATCATTGATATGTATTGAATCTTTATTTGTCAATTGCTCACCTATAATTTGTTCACCCCATGTTAGTTATCTTATTGGAGAGACACCACTAGTGAGCTGTGGACCCCGGTCCATTCTTTTACATCTGAATACATTCTGCTTTTACTGTTCTTTGCAAACAAACACCATCTTCCACTCGACGTTTAATCCTTTGTTTCAGCAAGCCGGTGAGATTGACAGCCTCACTGTTACGTTGGGGCAAAGTACTTTGATTGTGTTGTGCAGGTTCCACGTTGGCGCCGGTTTCACTGGTGTTGCGCCGCACTACATTCCTCCACCAACAACCTTCACATGCTTCTTGGCTCCTACCTGGTTCGATAACCTTGGTTTCTTCTGAGGGAAAACTTGTTGTGTCATCACACCTTCCTCTTGGGGTTCCCAACCCAGTGTTGACTACACGCCAGAAGGAGCTTCATTGACCACTATTATCGGGTGCTCCGAAATATAATGTCGCAGTTTTCTTCTGTCGTGAACACTCCATACGCCAACTTCGATATTGGGGGGTCCGTTGTTTTGAGGCGACGATTACTTGCTGATGAAATATACTAGCCTCTGTACCCATGGAGCTTTCCTTCTTCCTCTCTTTCAACTACTAGAGCCGTGCTGAACCTGAGGCGTGGCTGCAATATATAGGAGGAGAGGTTCCTTCTCTTTAGGCGCCACCAAGATTGGTGGTGTCGAAATTATGCGCTTGAGATTTTCGAAAGCTCTATGCTTCCTCGTTCCATTAAAATTTCTCGCCTGTTTGATCGCGTAGAACGGTAACGCCTTTTCTCCCTAACAGCGACGACCGCGCTGCGACTCGCCCCGTCGGCTCTTGTATATTTCTTTCAACTTTGTCGGCTTCCTCATAGTTACGATGGCCTGTATTTTTTCGGGATTGGCTTCAATCCCTCTTGCTGATACTAAGAACTCTCTTCTGCAGGAACGCCAAAGAAGCACTTTGTCGGGTTCAAAGAAGTAGAACTTGTCGAGGTTGTCGAAGGTTTCCTTCAAATCTTGGATCAGTGTTGACCCCTTCTTTGATGTTATCACGACATCATCAATGTAGACTTGTACATTTTTTCCAATCGAAAGGCATAATCATCCGCTGATATGTTGCTCCCGCGTTTTTCAAACCAAAGGCATTGTTTTGTAACAGCGCCGTAAGGTGTTATGAACGCTGTCTTGGCTTCATCATCTTCTTTTAATCGATCTGGTTATAACCGATGCGTCCAGAAGGAAAGACGTTCACATCCTGCCGTGGAGTCGATGATTTGATCGATCCTTGGGAGGGAAAGTGATCCTTAGGACAGTGTTTATTGAGACACGTAAAGTCGACACACATGCGAAGGACTTTCGTGTTTTCTTCGGCACCATCACTGGGTTAGCTACCCACGTGGCTTCTGTAGATATCTCTTTAATAAAACCAGCATCTTTGAGTCGATCTATTGATAGCATAGCTTTGCGGTTTGGTTCCGAAAAACGCCGCAAAGGTTGTTTGATTGGTCTCGTGAGGGGATCCAAGTTGAGGTGGTGCTCGGCAAGTTCCTGGGTACTCCTGGCATGTCAGCTGGACACCATGCGAAGATTTTCCAGTGCTCACGGAGGAACTCGACGAGCGCGCTTTCCTATGCGACATCCATGTTTGTTGCAATGGATGTCGTTTTCTTTGGGTCGTCGGGTGGATCTGCACCTCTTTTGAATCCTTGGCAGTATTGAAGGTTGGTTCCTTGAGTGACCTCCCTGGCAGCACATCATAATCAGTGAGCCTTGGCGCCATATATTCTGCTTGCATCCCGAAAGTTTCTGACATCGATGAAAATCCTTGTCGCACTTATCGGACAGCGCAAGCTTCCCTTTATTGTGATAGGTCCCTTGGGTCCGAGGCAACCTACACAATAGCTACGTATAATGAGGTACCGCCATAAACCTGGCATATCTTTGAGTCGTCCCAACGGAGCGTGATATTGCGACAGGAAATCCACGACTTCAAACTCCCGAGATTCTCTATTCGTAGTTTTCTCGGGTCCCAAACTGAACGTCGAGATTGGTCTTGCCCAACGGATAACTTGGCTTCTCTAGTGTGATCCCATGAGCTTCCTTGCTTGATTGGTTTTAAGGTTTGCGAGGATATGCTGTCCTTCCTCAATGTATACGCATACATAAGGTTTAAATTGCTGCCGCCATCTATAAAAACTCTGACCGTCAAAGCTTCGACAATTCTGCGGGTAAGATGATGCGATTGTCACAGTGGGAACTGCGTGGATGATCCGCGAACGTGAAGCCAATGTCTTGCCCGACCAATTTAGGTACTCAGCTTTGGTGGAGGCATCTTTTCCGCCATGAACACTTGCCGCGAGATTACCTTCTGCATGTTAGATGGCCTAGGTTTCTAAATCATCGAGACCGCACCGTTGGAGTTGGGGGTCAACATATGGAGGTGGGTATGGTGTGCCGCTATTCCGAGCTGGTGCCGATTTTCGTGTAATTGCGGGAGGAGGTGGGAGGTGTATCTCACTCCTTGGCCCCTGATTTTTGTTCATTGCTTGGGCATTTTCAATTGCGGCCTGCAACATTGCTTGAAAATTGCGGCGGTCTTTACAGAGATACGAGCGCATTTTCCGTTGCGTCGAGATAAAAGTGCATACGACACGGTCCGTTCATCATTTCCTCGGGACACATAAAGTCTTTGAAACCTTGGTCCACTATTTTGCTGCTACGCAAATCACCTCTATTGTCGCCTTGTTGCTCATTACTCCTTTGGTAATCATCTCGACTATTTCCTCCCGGGAGTTTCCTCGGAAACCGGCCGATATGTGGCCAGGAGCATCATTATTGTAGAGTCGCGAGAAAATCGCCTTCTATTTTGAAAATTTCGTTAACGATCCTCTTCGCGACCTATGCGCTTGTTGGCACTCGCATCTTATCCATGCGCCCATTTGTTTGCTATCTCCATCGAGTGCTGATATTGTCTTAGGATTAGTTCTTCCCAAGTCTTGACAGAAATCTCCGTCAATTCCTGCCACGAAGCAGCGTCTATTGCTCTCGTGAGATATATCCTTTGCGAGTTTTTAATAATGTTCCACCTACGCTTATATATTTTCTCATCGACTCGTCGTGTTTTTTTACGTGAAACACGCCCTCAACTCTTCCAATGACGCAGGGTTCTTGCAGGTGGATCGGAAGTTCCTTATGAAGATGTCCTCAAAACTATCCCAGCTGTCGATGGAGCCTGGGGGAAGTTTCTTTATCCAAGATCTCGCGGCACCACTCCAAGTGAACTTGGATACTTTGCATGTTTGTTGCTTTCTAAATATTCCTATCAGCTTTACCATCTCGAGATAATCGACGAGCCAATCCTCGGGATCCTGCAGCCCGTCGAATTTCTTGAAATTTCCGGGCAACTTAAACCCTTTCAGGACAGTCTTTAGACTGCGTCTCGTAAGCAGGAGCCCACACATATCTTCGTCGGCAACTTCGGGTACTGGCGTTCTCTTCTTTCTTGTCGCGCTCTATCCCTCCTTACTTGAGCTGCTTTGTGTCTCTTGCTCCATTGTTCTTGGTGGATCTTGCACCGCTGCGGTGGGTCGTGGACTATTTTGCCTAGGATTTTCTTAGGGAGGCGTTGTTGCAAACGTTGTTCCCATAACTCAACTCAGCCATTGCCATATTAAACAATGCTTCTCTTGGGTCCCCCGGGGGTGGTCTGGACGCGAGGATGTAGGCTTGCGTTGCCATGTATCACTAGCCACGGCGTTTCGGGATGATATTTCCCCTTGAATCAATCGACATGAAGGACATATCGAAGATTTTGAATTATGTTTCCCTCTCTCTTCAGGTATTTTGTAGACATTGCTCTCCTCCGGGCTTCTCTGTGACTATCTCCCGAAGTTTCGGATTGTCGACTGAGCTCTGCTCGGCACATGGCCAACGGAGGGGTACGCTTCTTTTCTTCTATTCAGGGATGTTGTCTGTTTTTCCAGCTCCCCTCACCCGAGCAAGTTTATATTGATAGGCTTGTAATTCTTCTGCGGTGCGGTAGTGGTCATTGGTTCTGAACCATCAATGGCTTTTGCGGCCCTATCCCATGCTTCCTTGCGGAGTTGAACTCTTCGAGAGATGAAGACGATGACCCACAAGTATAAGGGATCTCAACAGTCTTCGAGGGGAGTATTACCCAATTTATTGATTCGACACAAGGGAGACAAAGAATACTTGTAAGCCTTAACAGTGGAGTTGTCAATTCCTGCACCTGGAAAGAGACTTGCTCGCAAGGGTTTATCGATAATGCTCTGTTTTATGGCAATGGAAATAGTGAAATAACGACAGCGGTGAAAAAGGCAATGAGTGGTGATTATAGTAAACAGCAGGATTAAAATACTGTGATGAGGATTAGCGGGCGTTGCATGGATGAGAGAAACTCATGTAACAATCAAAGCATGGGCATTTGCAGATAATAATAAAACGTTATCCAAGTACTAATCAATCAATAGGCATGTGTTCCATATTTAGTCGTACGTGCTCGCAATGAGAAACTTGCACAACATCTTCTGTCCTACCGGTACGTTGGCGTAGGGCCTCTAGGGGAAACTCTTGGATATTGGAATTACTCCTTTTATTAGAGTACCGGGCAAAGCAGTAACACTCCGTGAACACATGTGATCCTCACATCACTACACCATCCCTCCGGTTGTCCCGATTTCTATCACTTCGGGGCCATTGGTTCCAGACGTGACATGTGTATACAACTTACATTGCGGGTAAGATCATAAACAACGAATATCTTCATGAATCAATAACATGTTGAGATCTGAGATCATACTCGGGCCTAGTGACAAGCATTAAGCATAACAAGTTGCAACAATATCATAAAAAGTGACATCTGGGATACTAGGCATATGCCTAACATTATGACTGACCATGACCAATCTCATCAATCCCTACCATCCCCTTCGGCCTACAGCGGGAATTACTCACACATGGATGGAAACATTGCTGGTTGATGGAGGCGTTAGCGGTGATGGCGGTGAAGATCTCCTCCAATTCCCGTCCGTAGTGCAGGCGGGAGAACCACAGCTCCAGGGTTTTGTCGTTGGGAAGTTCTGGCGCTGAAAAACTTACGTGTTGGAGTGAGCTACAGTGGTAGTCAGAAGAGAGGAAAATGAGAGCAGCGAGAATGAGCTCTGTGGCAGCAGCCTTGCCTGGACGTGTGGTGTGAACCTCAAACCTCCTCTTGCCTCCAGCCTCAGTCAGCTGTTTGGTAAAACTGAACCTTAGAAACTCAGGAGTTAGACCAAATTTTGGCAGTTTGGGCGATTGGCGTGATAGTAAAGTGTTTACTCAAAACCCTTTGATTACAGACAACATTCTAAACAAAAACATTAGGAAAGTGAATGCATTTGACATCAACTACAACTTAAGCATGGCATCTCAACAAGTCTGGATGCTGTTGGTAGGCTCATAAGAGACTTTCAGGAAGAACTGATTATGAATATATATTCACCTTAGCTATGCTAGCGATTGTAATAAAGATGCATTTGATAAAATGTCAACATTCATCAAATATGGAGAAGCTACCAATATTAATATTAAACTTTGTGAAGCTTATGTATGGCGAGATTTAGCCATTCTGTTAAAATATCAGTAGATGATATTCAAACTTGAATAAAATATATGAATCTTTGATTCCTCTTAGTTCATAGAAGGACTAGAAGTAGTGATTGTCAAAGATAAAAGCATCAAAGTTATACCACAATTAATCATATTTTGAGACAAGCATTTTATACTAAGAATGACAGTTGTGCTCTCAAGATAGTGCTCAAAGAAAGAATGGAGACACAACATAAAAAGTAAAAGATTGACCCTCGCAGAGGGAAGCAGGGATTAACATACGCTAGAGCTTTTTGTTTTGTAAACAACAGAGGTAAAATTATTTTGAGAGGTGTTTGTTGTTGTCAACGAATGGTAATGGGTACACTAACTACCTCATCCACCGGACTCACAAGAGCGGCTCCCATTTATTTATTTTTGGTTGGCACTCCTTCCAACCTTTCTTTCACAAACCATAGCTAACCGAATCCTCGGGTGCCTGCCAACAATCACATACCATGAAGGAGTGCCTTTTTATTTAAGTTTTATTATGATGATGACACTCCCCCCAACCTTTGCTTACACAAGCCATGGCTAGCCGGATCCTTCGGGTGCCGTCCAACAATCACAAACCATGGAGGAGTGTCTATTTAAGTTAATTAATTTGGGACTGGGAATCCCATTGCCAGCTCTTTTTGCAAAATTATTGGATAAGCGGATGTGCCACTAGTCCATATGAAGTCCGTCAAAAGTAAATGACAAAGTTGTAAGCTAAACACCACATACTTCTTCATGAGCTATGAAACATTAACACAAATTGAGAAGCATTTGAGAAAGTTTTAAAGGTGGCGCATGAGAATTTACTTGGAGTGGTTTGAAATGCCATGCATAGGTATTTATGGTGGACACTTTTGGAACAACTTGGTTTTCAGGTGTATGGAAGCACGAGCGGCATCACCGCTTAGTACAAGTGAAGGCTAGCAAAAGACGGGAGCGACCAACTAAGAGAGCGATAACTATCATAATCATGCTTACGGCAAAATAAATTAACGGAGGCATAAAAGTGATACCATCTGAAGCTATATGAATCATCGAGGCTTAATTGACTTTTTGTTCAGTCATATGCATGTGTGAGCATTGCCAAATCGATATAAATGAATTATTGAGAGGAGGATACTACAATGCCATACTTACTTATGAATAAAACAATGCAAACAATATCCATGACATGCTACTCATATTAATAAATTGGAACTAATCATGAGAGATCATGAGCTATTAGACTTTTCTCAAATAACATATACCTCACATGAACCAACTAAGCATGCTCATATGGATGAGTATATGTACAAAATTGAAAGCAAATAGAGTTCATACCAGCCTCTCACCACAATCAGATTGTCGTAGATCGTCATTATTTTCACTTGGCTGTAGCTTGGATAATGAAATGAAAACTACGCTCCAGCCACGAAGACCATTGAACTCATGATGAACTTTACAAACCAAAGAAGAACAGCAAATATTTTTGGTGTTTCGAATTAGAAACAAGAACACGAAAGAAAACAAGCAAACAAAGCAAAATCTTTTTGGGTTTTCTTATAGCAAACTAACGATAACAAATAAAGTAAACTAAGAACAAGGAACCAAATAAACAAATGGTGAAGAGAAACAACAGAAATATTTTTGGTCTTTTTGTGTTTTAGGAAAGAAACAAAGCGAAAACAAAGAATGCAAACTAACAGAAACACAGAAAAGCAGGATGACAGAAATCTGCCAAATCCTGACAACAGTACAGAAATCGAATTTAACAAAAATCTTCCATTGCCCAGACCAAAAAGTGTTCAACTAATGAAAGTTAGATAACAACCTGGGGAACATGCTCAAAATTGGCAACTCAAAATAACGTTCTGGCTGTGCGTACGAATTTTTTTGGTAACAGCACAGAATCTGTTTTTGGACAGCATCCCCAAATATCATCTCCCTCTCATTAGAAAACCACTCTAGAGACTAAGCAAGTATGTACAAGTATCCAGCAACCATAATATGCAAAGAATGAGTGATACCGAGTATACCTCCCCCAAGCTTAGGCTTTTTCCCACGGTCCCCATGAAGTGGTGTCTTCGTAATATGACAAAGAACGACCCGGTTCCATGTATGTGCTGGAGGAAACGTCGGGATACGTGACGGTGTAGTCGTAGGAGGGCTCGGCGTCTCGGAGTCATGTTGCTGGTGGAACTCTTGTATCTTCATATGTTCCTCCACCACCTCCTTTGTTAGCGACCATGATTGCCTGTCAATATTAAACAAACCTTGCTGGGGAAGAGAGATTTCTTTCTCATTCCCATCAGCAAACAACATTTTATAGACAATATTATCTATAGTGGAGTTAGCAGTAACAAAACGATGGCTCTTCATAACAGCAATATCTAACTCTTCCTAGGGGTTAATGGTACATCATTAGAATCAAGAGGAATATCTAGATGTGTTAAAATGCGCGGTGCAATAGTTCCTCCAAAATAGGCCCCCTGCTAGACAGGCGGCGAGCAATAAGAGAACCAAGATGATAAGGTGTCTCTCCGGTAAGTGCAACATTCAAGAAAGCAAAGATGGTAGCTAGAGATGTTACTAGTATTTTCTCTACCCAAAATGCTAGTACTAATGTTATATAAGAAATATTTAATAGCGGGGAGTTGAATGTTTCTTATCTTACCACGTTGGATAGTGCGGCAATCATCCCGGTGATCCCTCGGTAGAGCTCAACAAGTCCCGGGGTTGTCATCAATCCTCCCTGCTGTACCTACAGGGGCAATACCCAATGCACCACAAAATTCTTCCAATTTCATGGTAACGGGAATATCATAAATTTTGAATGCGACTGTCTTCCGTGTTGTGGAACTTGAAGCTTTCAACGAAAATTTTGGTGAGCTGTAATATTGCCCCCTTTCGTCTCCCACGTAGGTGGCTAGGCCTGCCTTGTTGACGAGAGTGAAGAAGTCATCCAATATCCATGCATTGGAGAAACTCATAACAAGGGAAGGATGAAGCATTAGGAGCCCATTGTCCTCCTCGGCGCGAAGCTAGGCGCGATGACGTCCTCATTGTAGGATCGCCTAATTTGCGTAGACGCTCTTGAGGGCCTACCGGTGCTGGTTGTTGCTTTCTTGAACAACTCTCCAAACTTGAATTTCTTCATCTTCCCCTTCTGAAATTTTCAACAATCATTATAAAATTTGATTTCAAGATATGTAATGAAAGGAACTACTATAGGAACTTGCTAGAGTACTAAACATGCATCAAAACTAATTTCTACCACTTAGAACAAGCATGCAAGCTCACTAAACATGTTATCTACAGCAGCAAAATATTCAATATATACTCAACCAAATGAAATTCTAATTGGACAATCAAAGGAGTCACATACCAAGGAGTAAATGTGCCAAATTTCAGGCAGAAATCTGAGGAGCAAGGAGATTGAAAAATCGCGAGTTCTTGAGCAGAAACACAAGTGAGAGAAACTTGAGTACGAGTTTTCGGGAGAGAGAGAAGGTGCTTAGGAGGAAGAGATGGTGTAGTGGGGCAAGGGGTGGCCCACCCCCATCCCACATGGTGGCGCGGCCCACTTCCATTGGCGCGCCGCCACATGGTGTGGCAGGCCTGTTGGTCATCCTCTGGTGCTCCAGTGCCTCATCGAAAAATAGGACCAACGGTGTAATTTTTGTAATTTTAGAGAACTTTGAAAAATGCACATTTGTGGGTATTAAATTAATGATTACTGCGCGGGAAAATGATTTCTAAAATCTTAAATGACTAAAGCATATTGCAAAACAAAAGTGCTACAGCAAGTAAAATAGGGGAAGGGAGAAAAAAAGAAAGAAGTGTTGTTTAGCTCTTTTATGCAATAAAATATACTTGTTAACAAGGTTGATCAAGTCTTGCTATCAAATAAATTTTATATGACATAAGAAGAAATAAACCTCAAATCAATCATGTTACCTTATATTGAATTGATATGGATCCAATCACAAAGTTTGATATTCTTCTTTAGGCTCATATATAGGACAATCAATGGATCCCACTTTGATAGTTTTCACATTAAAAATTGTATTGACTCCACATGCTTTATCAATCCTCTTGGGAAAATAGACAGTGTGTTCCTTATTATCAACATTAAAAGTAACCATGCCTTTATTGCAATCAATAACAGCCCATGCAATATTAAGAAAGGGTCTTCCAAGAATAATGGACATATTATCATCTTAGGGCATTTCCAACACAACGAAATCAGTTAATATCCAGCAATTTTGAGTAACTTGAACGGGAACATTTTCACATAAACCAACGGGAATAGCAGTGATTTATCGGCCATTTGCAAAGATATATCGGTTAGTATCAATTTATCTAAATCAAGTCTCTTATAAAGAGAAAAAGGCATTACACTATACCTGCTCCCAAATCACATAGAGCGGTTCTAACATAATTATTCTTGATGGAACAAGGAATAGTGGGTATACCTGGGTCTCCCAACTTCTTTGGAATCTTACCATTGAAGGAGTAATTAGCGAGCATAGTTGAAATTTCCTCATTGGGGACTTTCCTTTTGTTAGTAACAATATCTTTCATATACTTTGAATAGGGAGGCAATTTAATAGCATCGATCCAAGGGATTTGCAAAAATAAGGTTTCATCCAATCACAAAATTTATTATAATGTTTCTCCTCCTTTGATTTAAGTTTCTTAGCAGGAAAAGGCATTTGTTTTTGAACCCAAGGTTCTCTTTCATTACCATGTTTCTTTGTAATAAAATCTTCTTTAGTGTACTTTTTATTTTTAGCATGCTTTTCAGGTGCTTTTTCAGTTTCTTCTTTATCAGGAGTATTATTCTTATCATTATCTTCCTCATGTTCATTACCACTTTCAGTTTTAGCATCAGAAATAGAAATACTATTAGGATCATTAACAGGTTCAGAGGATTCTACAACATTCTTATGTTTCTTTTTTCTTTTTCTTAGATGGAGCACTAGTTTTAGTTAGTTGAGAATCTTGTTCAACTCTTTTGGGATGCCCTTCAGGATATAGAGGATCCTGGGTAGAAGCACCACCTCTAGTTGTTACCTCACAAGCATGTTTTCTTTAGAATTATTTCCTAACAAGTCATTTTGCACTTTAGTAAGTTGATCCAATTTGAGTTTGAACCATTTGAAAATGTTTAACAAGTATTTTAACATCATTGGAGGTTCTCTCCCCAATACCATGCAATTCACTAATAGCTCTGGAATTTTCCATTAAATGATTCTCTACTCTCATATTAAAGTTTTCTTGCTTAACAATATAATTATCAAATTCATCTAAGCATTGAACAGGAGATTTTGAATACGGAATATCTCCCTAGTAAAGTGTTGAAGCGAGTGTACCTCAATCATGGATGAAGGGGAATTGTCTCACATATATGTTCTATAGGAGGTAAATTCTTCACTTCTTCAGGTTTAATGCCCTTCTCCTTAAGAGACTTCTTGGCTTCCCTCATATCTTTCATCATTTAATTTAATCATACCCCTCTTCTTCACTATCGGTGTCGGGGTTGGTTCAGGTGTAGACCAATCATCATGATTCCGTCTTATTTTAGCCAATAATTCTTCAGCGTCGTCTGGAGTTCTTTTCCTGAAAACACAACCAGCACAACTATCCAGGTATGCCCTAGACTCAATAGTTAGTCCACTATAAATATATCAAGTAAATCATGCTTTTCCAAATCATGGTCAGGCTGAGCTCTAATAAGAGAACAAAATCTAGCCCAAGCCTCGGAGCAATTTCTCTCCATCTTCCTGGTCAAAATTATAAATTCTCTGCAAAGCAGCATGTTGAGCACTAGCGGGAAAGTATTTGCGGAAGAAAACATCAAGCAATTCTTTTGGACTTTTAATAGAACCAGGAGGCAAATTATTATACCAAGTTTTAGCATCATCCTTTAATGAGAAAGGAAAAATTTTAGCGACAAAATAAGTACGCATCTTAATATCATCGAAAAACAAGCCACTAAGAGTAGATAACTCAGTCATGTGTTCAACAGCACTTTCTTTTTCAGTACCACCAAAGGGTGTTTTCTCAACAATAGCTATATGAGATAAATCAAGAGAAAAATCATAATCTTTATCCCTAATGTTTATAGGAGATGTGGCAAATTTAGGATCGGGAGATAGTTTATATCTAACAGCATGTTCAGCAACTTTTTAATTTTTCTTGCATCAGTAGTAGCATTGCATTTTCAATAAAATCATCATCAAGCTCTACATAATCTTCATCAAGATCATCACTAGAATATTCAACGGACTCGGGTGAATTAACAGGTGTAGCAACATTAGGAGTTTCAGTATTTCAATTTGTCTAGACTTAGCAATTGTAGCATCTACAGAAAAGATCCCAATGAACCACTATCATCAAACACCAATGAAACATTATCAATATTATGAGAATTTTCAGATTCAGCAGAAGTACCAGCAGCGAAGCATGTGGCGGTGAAACAAGTTTATCAATCACAGAGATGGTGAATCAAGAGCGGCAGAGGTACTCGAGAGTTGTACCTTTTCTTGTAGTGGATGGTAATATGGCGATCTTAGTATCGCGGTTTACCCATAATGGAGAATTTGCAACGAACAATATCAATCCAAGTGAACTTCAAAATAAAGCTATGCTCCGGCAACAACGGCAGAAAATAGTCTTGATGACCCACAAGTATAGAGGATAGCGTAGCAGTCTTCGAGGGAAGTATTACCCAATTTATTGATTCGACACAAGGGAGACAAAGAATACTTGTAAGCCTTAACGGCGGAGTTGTCTAATTCAATTGCACACAGGCACGCAGACTTGCTCGGGGTTTATACGGTAGTAACGGTTTTATGGCGGTGGAAATAGTGAAATAACAGCGACGGTGAAGAACAAGAACCATGAGTGGTGATTATGCTAGTAAACGACGGATTAAAATACGTAGGCACGGGGACGGATTTAACGGGCGTTGCATGGATGAGAGAAACTCATGTAACAATCAAAGCATGGGCATTTGCGGATAATAATAAAACGGTATCCAAGTACTAATCAATCAATAGGCATGTGTTCCATATTTGGTCGTACGTGCTTGTAATGAGAAACTTGCACAACATCATTTGTCCTACCCGGCCGGTGGTAGGGCCTCTAGGGGAAACTACTACTGGATATTAAGGTACTCCTTTTAATAGAGTACCGGAGCAAAGCATTAACACTCCGTGAACACATGTGATCCTCACATCACTACCATCCCCTCCGGTTGTCCCAATTTCTGTCACTTCGGGGCCATTGGTTCCGGACAGCGACATGTGTATACAACTTGGAGGTAAGATCATAAACAACGAATATCTTCATGAATCAATAACATGTTCAGATCTGAGATCATGGCACTCGGGCCCTAGTGACAAGCATTAAGCATAAGAAGTTGCAACAATATCATAAAAGTGACATCTACGGATACTAGGCACTATGCCCTAACAATCTTATGACTATTACATGACCAATCTCATCAAATCCCTACCATCCCCTTCAGCCTACAGCGGGAATTACTCACACATGGATGGGGGAAACATTGCTGGTTGATGGAGAGGCGTTGGCGGTGATGGCGGTGAAGATCTCATCCAATTCCCCGTGCCGGAACGGAGACCGGCTCCCGCGACGGAGTTCGCGATGTGGCGGCGTTCTGGAGGTTTTCTAGCGACTTCGACTTCTCCCCGTGCGTTTTTAGGTCGAACTCGATGAGTAGTCCGAAGGGGGGCGTCGGAGGCGGGCCGAGGGGGCCAGACCACGGCCAGGGTCTGGCCAGCGCCGCCATGTGGTGTGGGGCCCTCGGGCCTCCACCTCCTTTGCCCTTATGGCTCAGTCAATATTTTGGTAAAATAAGGCCATCTGAAGAATTCGAGGATTTTCCCGAAAGTTGGATTCTGCACAAAAGCGAGACACCGGAAGCGGTTATCAAGCAGCGTTAGTCCGTGTTAGTTGTATCCAAAATACACAAATTAGAGACAAAACAATAGCAAAAGTGTTCGGGAAAGTAGATACGTTTTGGACGTATCAAGGCTTTCAAGATCCAAGTCCCTTATCCTTGTGTGTGGTGGGATCGACGTATGGATTTCCCAAATCATCGAAAGCCTCTGACGTCTCTGGTTCTGCTCAGCCTGCCTCTTCAATTGCACATATTTGATGATATTTTGAGTATTTATTTTTTTCGGGATTGGTGACACCATCATAGAGATTGGTGAAGACCTTTCCGATGGCCGAAGTTGTCGATGAAGTTGAATACGCCGGCGAATACTGCTTATAAAGGAGTCCGCGGACGACTCGAAAGATGTGTCGCTGAAGATGTTGTGAACTTTCCGCTTGCCTTGGTGTCGATGAAGCGTGGCGGCGAAAACTCCTCGTCACTCGATGAAAACGGGAATCGATCGGCCCGAAGAAAATCCGACGAGATCGGAGCTTCAAGACGATAGGATCCTTCTTTGGCTGACGCCAAATCGGAATTTTCCGAACGTCATGATGAACGATGGGCTCCTCCGGATAGGCACATGCATCCATACGGGAGGGCGGGTGAGGAATAAAATCGACTAGATGAGTTTTCCCGTTTACCTCGATCCATCGCATTGCTAGCCACCGACGAAGTCGCCGATTCTAGACGTGCCATCGAGATCAGTTCCCTTGCAGCCTCTAATTCCCACGGACAGGCGCCAATTGACAAAGGATTAATTTGTCAATGCCTACAGTTGTAGACTAGGGTTTCTTTGGAAGTAGAGGGCAAGTAGATCTCGAAAGGTTTCAGCGCGCAAAGTACTCGGCGATTATGAAAACTGGGGTTCTGTTGACAATAGATTAGATCCTTTCTTCGTCCCTCGACTCCCATATATAGAGGGTGGAGCCGAGGGGTGTTGCATAATACACAAGTTACAGAGT